>JANAVB010015600.1:26580187-27130187 GCA_029216955.1 Iris pallida
ATCTAAATAAAATATTTTAACAAAAAATATCATCTTGTGACCTCACAGTAAATTTCCAAAGCCTATAAAATATAAATTCTATATGTTTTAATTATATAAAAAATTCTCAAAAATTCTAAATAAATCCAAAAAAATTCTAAAATATTCTAGAAAATATTTTTAGTCGTTTAGAGCCCAAATAAAAATATTTGGTCCAGAAATACTCCCGTATGACCTTACAGTAAATCCTGAAAGTCCTTAAAAATAATAAAATATTAAATATTAAATACCTAAAAATATCCAAAAATTGTAGAAAAATATAAAATAGCTAAATAATACATATATAGGCTTTCTAGAGGTCATGTGACCACAAGATGGTCATAAATCACCTGTGGTTTAGTCACAACTCCTATGATCATAGAAAATTAAATATAAACTAATCAATTAAAAATAAAAAATATCACTAAATTATAATCGGGATGGCAGATGCCACATACTGTCCCCCTTAAAAATAATTGTCCTCAAAATTCTAATTCATGACTATCCCTTAAAATTCAAAGTCTACTATTACCTTAATCTCCTCAAATTTAATTTCTCAGAACTACATAACCTCGAGGACTTCTACGCACCTTTGGTCATACTACTCCTCAAAATACGGTCACTAAAATCTTTTAATCTTCTAACTAGTTGCTAACAATTCTACCAACAGATATCTAGGGTGTATGGCATCTACAATCCCTCATATCTATAAACAACCAAATATTCAATAGTTACGCAATATTATACTATAATTTAAGGGTTTCTGATGAATTCTAGACAGCACGATCGTTCGTCACTCCGAAATAGGAAGAGACGAAAATCAATGGTTCGGAAGGCAAGAAAGTATAATCGAGAGCAAATATGGAGTTTTCAAGGACGTAGAGAAATTTCTAGAAGAATTTTCAAGACAGTGTGGATTGAGATTTCTAGGTTTAGTCATTGTCGCAGGCTCGTACCAATACTGTTACGTAACCGGTACGATATGCTCTGACCTTCATGGGCTACAAAAAAACTTGTCACGACCCGCACCCGCTTTTCGGATGCAAGCACGTGAGCAAGCCAGCTACGCATCAAGCGGACTCCAGCCCGACTCGAATATGTAAACGCTGTCAAGAGCATGGTAAACTGCCAAATCATGGCAAAACAAATCTATATCTCAAATCCACAATAAATGTACGAAACATGAATGAACAAGTATGGGTCGTGGTCTGTAGCCCACTAGCATATATGTCCGATAAGACTCTGAAGAAAATAACAAGAGTCTAAAACTGTATCAGAAAACAGGATATCTCATGATAAGGTATGAAAGCACGAGCTGATAACAAACGTAATAACGATACCTGAATCCCGCAAGCGTATCATTACTTTCGCCATCCTGAACTACTAGCTAACCCCATCCAATCGCTAACCCTGAAGACATCATCAGGTCCTCAGAGGACATAGCAAGATACATAATATACATGCCTATCTAACAGTTTAATCATGAATGATAATATAAACAGGATATAAACAAGAAAGGAGACATATGCATGGCAAGAGTCTATGACCAAAACCGCTACAAGTGACTAACGACAAGTGGCTACTGACAGATGACTATGAACTGGAATACAAGAACAACTACACGTAACTGAACTGCTAGATGAACAAGGGAACACGAGATCAATGGAATACCAAACCCTCGCCCCGAGTGGACTCGCAGGTTTGAACTAATCACTAACCTTCGTCCCGAGTGTGGACTCTCTGATGCAAATGGTCAACCCTCATCCCGAGTGTGGACTCTCTGGTGCCAATGAACATGACAAACACCCTCATCCCGAGTGTGGACTCTTTGGTGCAACTGATCAAGACAAACACTCCCGTCCCGAGTGGACTCTCTGTGTGCCAAGGAAACGATATCAAGGATTTAGTAGTTCAATTACACGTATTCGTTCTATGACACGAACCAATCGAGCTACAAGTAACGACAAGGTACAACTCAGTCAAGACCTAGGTAAGGACAACTGTAATATGAACTCATAAGGTGAACAAGCCTGGCATATCTACATTATCAAGTCATGAAGATGATATACAGACAAGTCAAAGAACTAGTGAACATGGTATGAAGAACATATATAAATCAACATGACTAGAGAACTGATAATAACATATAAATCCATAGAACTAGAGTAACCAAATGATAACCAAATAATCACAGGAAAAACTATAAGCATGAAATTAAACTGTAGAGGGAGGCAAGGTATCTTGTATGGAAGTCCTTGCACAAATCGTATTCACAAGTTGAGGATAAGAGGATGCCGATCTAGGAGCTGTCAACCTATAACACATATCGCACCATGAACCGTGCACGAAAACTATAAATCAATTATAATGTTCTAGTTCTAAATTCATGGAATAGTGGCTAGTTGGGTTACTAATCTAATAATAATTAATTCTGGAATAATTAACTTAAAAACCTAATTTAACCTAATAACAATCTGAATATAATCTAAACATGCAAGTTTGGCCATCAAAGTCATGTTTCCCAATTTTGAAAACCATTGCACGCAAATTGAGACGTGTCGTTGACTATCTAGTCAAACGTTGTAAACTCTAGATTTTGAAAGTGCAGTTTGGTAGATTTTAGCGCCATGAGTGTGCTGGAATCAACCGTACCGCAAAATCATGCTTTGGTCAAAAGATATCACCGTTTTGGCTAATCGTGACCAAAACGGTAATCAACCGATCAATTCTAAGTTTAACAGAACAACTAAAATACTAGATGAACGAAATAATTTCTTAAAAAATTATATGTCGTAAATCTCTGTGTTAGCTTTCCGAAACTTTAAACGGTTCATGATTTCGATTTTTAGTTCTCCCAGAATCTCGAAAACACCAAAACGTGTCAAGTTTCGGACAACCGACACTCTACGAATTTTCCAAAACTTTAGGGATAATATATACGAAAATAAATTATATATTCAGAAAGTTTACCTCGAGATGAATCCAACAAAAAAACGGTATGCTAAAATCACGTCGGAGTTGACGGCCATCGTCTTGGGAAGTCGAGATCTCTACTAGAACTCTCTCTCAAAAAGGTGGCTGAAATTTAATTAGGGTTTCGATTATAATATATATATATATATATATATATATATATATATATATATATATATATATATATATATATATGAGAGAGAGAGGTGGTTCAGCCTGGACGCCGGCAGGTGGGCCCCCCCGGGTGGATTTCTGGATATTTATTTATTTTAATTCAGAAAATTATTTAAAAATCATTTTAAGTCCAAATAAATCAAAATAAATTGCAGAAAAATCCAAAAAAATTCTAGAAAATTCTAGAAAATATTTCTAAGTGTCTAGAATCTAATAAAATATTTTAACACAAAATATCATCATGTGACCTCACAGTAAATTTTCAAAGCCTATAAAATATAAATTCTACATGTTTTAATTATATAAAAAATTCCCAAAAATTCTAAATAAATCCAGAAAAATTCTAAAATATTCTAGAAAATATTTTTAATCATTTAGAGCCCAAATAAAAATATTTGGTCCAGAAATACCCCCGTATGACCTTACAGTCCTGAAAGTCCTTAAAAATAATAAAACCTTAAATATTAAATACCTAAAAATATCCAAAAATTGTAGAAAAATATAAAATGGCTAAATAATACATATATAGGCTATCTAGAAGTCATGTGACCACAAGCTGGTCATAAATCACCTGTGGCTTAGTCACAACTCCTATGATCATAAAAAAATAAATATAAACTAATCAATTAAAAATAAAAAAATATCACTAAATTATAATCGGGATGGCAGATGCCATAATTAATATTATTAAAATTAAGAATAAAGATTCATATGCTTGAACAATGCTTTCAAAATACATGTATAAAACATTAGTTGCACAAATAGGTACTATATTTCAACTTTGGAAGATAGAAACAAACTTACTGAATACTTCCTTCGTTAAACATTCCATATCTTTATCACCTGTGGATATGACTAGATTCACAAATGGTTCATATATATATATATATATATATATATATATATATATATATATATATATATATATATATATATATATATATATATATATATATATATATATATAATAAATATAGCAAATGACCTCTAGCCTAGTGGTTAAGAGAGATGCATGCGGCCCAAGTGGTCGGGAGTTCGAGCCTCAGTGGAGGCGAGTTCGCCACAAGTACCCATTGCTTCAAAAAAAAATATATATATATAATAAATATAAATATATATATATATATATATATATGCAAAGGTTAGCTAGATCTTTTATAAACAACATAAAATTCGAAAGTATTAATATTGTTAAAATTAAGAATAAAGCTTCATATGCTTGAACAATGCTTTCAAAATACATGTATAAAACATTAGTTGCACAAATAGGTACTATATTTCAACTTTGGAAGACAGAATCAAACTTACTGAATACTTCCTTTATTAAACATTCCATATCTTTATCGCCTGTGGATATGACTAGATTCACAAATGGTTCTCGTTTATCATTGAGAATATTGATAATTGTCACTACTGGTGGAAATAGAATTGAATTCTTTGACTACATTAGAGAGCATGGGCAACCAATACGAAGTCTCAAAATTTTCAACCTCCATATGTATTACAAATGTAGATTCTTCATTTTTAGATTTAGGCCTGCTTATTTTTTAGAAACTGCAGTAACATGATACTTAGAATGCCAAAATAAGTCTTTTTTAGAGTGGTTATAAAAAGTTACCTTTTTATTATTTGCACATGATCCTTATAATGTCAGAATGACCTATATTGATTAGGGGCAACTATATATGCAATACAACTAAACTTCTAAATTATCAGTTTTGTGAAAATAAATCTATTAATTTATTAAATATATATTAATTAATCGATAAATTAATAAATTAATAATTTATAGATTAATTAATAACTTATTAATTTATCCATATAGTTTTTTTAATATTGTACATTGTATTTAATTTTTTATTTTACAAACTAACAATTCTATGTATTTGTTTAACTAAGTAAAATTTACAAATCAACTTATTTTTTTTTCAAAATATATTGTACATTGTTAAATGTCTTTCCATTTTATGAATATTTAACCAAAAAAAATCTACATAGTTTTATGTTTTACAAACTAACAATTATATGCATTTGTTTAACTAAGTAAAATATATAAATCTATTATTTTTTTTAAATAATAGATCTACATATTTGAATTTGAAGGAAAAAGCTAATGATCGAGTCATACTTTTAGGAAAACTTCATTGTCGAATTATAAGCATTATGTACATCAAAAAATTATTAATTTATATATATTATGTGGGGCATGTATGGATTTTCTATAATATATTATTTCATGAATTTAGTATATTATTAATTTAGCAAATTACAAATCAATAATATTGATTCTATGAAAAAATCAATATCCGTGTAGGTATATATATATATATATATATATATATATATATATATATATATATATATATATATATATATATATATATATATATATATATATATATATATATATATATATATATTTATATATATATATATATATATGTAGAAAAAAAAAATATATATATATATATATATATATGGAGAACGGATCCATATCCGTGTAGGACTAAGAGAAGAAATATGTATTCGTATAGGAGAAATAATATAATCCTAAATATAATTAATATCTAATCCTAAATCTAATTAATCTTAACACCCCCAACCTCTCCCAGCCCCCAAAAAAACTCATGGTAGGTCAAACAACATGAGTTTTCCCAATAAAAACTGAAACCACGGTGAGGGATGTGACTTTGTAAAGGAATCAGTCACTTGATCTAGAAATGTCACATGTGGTAGAGAAGTAACACCTGCCAAAAAATGCTCATGGACGAAGTGACAAACAATCTCATGTGCTTTGTCCATTCATGAAATACTTGACCGTTTGTAATTTGTATAGCACTCTTGTTATCACAATGAAGCGACGTAGGTCCTATAGAAGCAACACCCATATCAGAGCAGTCTATGTACAAGGATGATCTCCCTAGTGGTGGCAGTCATGGCTCTGTACTCTACCTTAGTAGAAGATCATGCAACAACGTTTTGTTTCTTACTTCGTCGTGAAATCAATAAATTACCAAGAAACAAACAAAATCCTATACTAGATTGCCTAGCGGTTGAAACTTCTGCCCAATCTACATCAGAAAATGCTCGAAGCTCTAGAGTACATATAGAAGATATAAATAATGAGCGCGTAATGGAACCATGAAGATATTGGAGAATCCAGAGTAAGGCACCAGAGTGAGCTGATCGAGGCGCGAAAACGAATTGACTAACAATACTAACTGCATGAGAAATATCTGGTCTAGTCAAAAAAGATACACAAATTGACCCACTAGCCGTCTGTATCGAGTAGGATCCGTGAAATGCTTACCATCTGTTGGACGAAGCTTCACATGAAGCCAAAGGAGTATCAACTGTGCAACTATCCGATAGACCAGCAGACGAAATAATCTTTGAAGTATATTTCTGATGCGAAACAAGTATCCCTCTCTTACCTTGTACAATTTCGAGTCCAAGAAAATATCAAAAATTTCCAAGGTCTTTCATCTGAAACTGCTGATGAAGGTACATCTGAGTAGCTGCAATCCCTATTGAATCATCGCTAGTCAAAATCATGTCATCCACATAGAGTAAGGGAAGAACTCGTCCTTGCGGTGACGACCTCACAAACAGAAAATGATCCTTAGAACACTGTTGAAAATCTGTCTCACAAATAACACTCCGAAAACACTCAAACCAAGCTTGGGGAGCTTGCTTGAGACTATAGATAGCATGACGAAGACGACAAACATGTCCCTGCAGAGTAGAAAGACCCGGAGGGGGATCCATATAGACAACCTCAGATAAAGAACTATAAAGAAATACATTCTTCATATCCATCTGATAGAGTGACCACTAACGGGTGGCAACAACAACTAATAATATACGAACTGTGGTCATCTGAGCAATAGGTGCAAAGGTCTTATCATAGTCAATCACATGCTTATGTGTAAAACCTCGGGCAACAATGTGAGCCTTGTGTCGCTCAATGGATCCATCAGGTCAATACTTGACCTTGAAGACCCATTTGCATCTAACAGGCTGGATCATGTTTGAGAGTGGAACAACCAAGTACATGTCTGCTGAAATACTTGAAACTCGTCTACAATAGCCTTCTGCCACTGAGGGTACTGAACAACTTCTTGATAAGAACTAGGCTCTTGTGTAGTATGGATAGCTGTAAGAAAGGAATGGAACTGTGGAGAATATGAGACTAAGGTAGCAAAACCAAACTTGTCCGATTGACCGAAACAGTCGAGAGTAAAATGAGTAGGAGGTCGATGAGTACGTTAGGACTGGCGAGAGGTTATGGTGGAGGCATAGATGGTGGAGAAGATGTTGTAGCGGAGACTGATCGATGGAATATGTGAAGGATCCTCGTGAGTCAGTGACGGAGTCATCGTAGGAGGAGTTGTGCTAGGAGAGGGAGCAAAGGAGTAGGATCAATGGAAACACTTGATACAATCCCAAGCAAGTCTGAAACTCATGTCGATGATAGCAAAATATGGAAACAAGATGTCCGAAAGAAGCCACTACGATGAGGATGGTTGTTGAGTACCAGAAGTGCCACAACTCTGGTGGCAATGACAACGCCGATGTGGATGTGTTGAAGGCGTGGGAGATAAAATTTCTAACTTTATAAATCCTATGCTCTGTTACCATGAAACAAATTTATATATATATATATATATATATATATATATATATATATATATATATATATATATGGAGAACGGATCCATATCCGTGTAGGAGTAGGAGAAGAAATATATATTCATATAGGAAAAAGAATATAATCATAAGTATAATTAATATTTAATCCTAAATCTAATTAATCTTAACATGACCAAACAATCACTTCTGGTAATTTACAAGGGAGAAAAGAAAATTGTCAATTTATAATGATAGTTCAAGGTGGTGTGTCACCCGTGATTATGCAGAGATGAGTTTCACCAACTTGAAACTCTTCTCGACATATGCAGAACTATGTAGGGACTGGGGCAAGCTCCAATTTATCTTCCAAATTTTTTTTTTCTTTCATATATTTGTTTTTATTTTTTGATACCAGTCAGTCCACACCTAGTCTACTACAGCTTGAATGTCTAATTCCGTCCTCTTGGCTTCCCTAGAGTTGGATTAAAATATTAGTAAATTAAGGTTCGTGTAGTCATGCTAGCAAAGAAAAGATGCCCTCCAAAGAAAGCAATGGATAAATAATTATGGGTGGAGAGGTGAATAATTAAAGGGGGATGTGGACTTACACTCCTCATATTTACAAATTTTCTACCAAGGGATTATGATCAATTACGATTCGCCGCGATTAAGAGTTAAACTATTCTAATTTTGGAATGCACTGTGACCTAACTGGCAATAATTATATGCTCATGCTAGTGGGTTAATATGCAAAAATAAATAAAATGAAGAACCAGCACCATCAACACCAAGCAAAAGTAAATTTTAGAGGTGGTTAATTATAATACTCACTAGGTTTTCATTAGCACCATGACAACTATACAATGTGTGGCTGCAGACAAGGGCGGAACTAAAAATTCTAATGGGAGTGGGCTGAGATGTGTTGGAGGGGAGTGGAGTGTAGATGGACTCTTGAAAAAAAAAATACATAGGAAGAAAAAAGCAAAATTAAAAAAAAAAATCGATGGTCGAGATAAAAGAGATAACCTTCTTGGCTAGGCGGACTCTCGGGTTCGAATCGTAGGAAGGTGTGGACGTGTGTGTGAAAATTGAAGACAGTGAATCCAAATGACATACAACACAGCATGTACAAAGTTCCGTATATTACGTCGAACATCGCAAAAAAATAAAAAAATCCAGTGGGCTGAAGCCCACCCGAGACCTAAGGTGCGTCCACCCTTGGCTACACAAGACATTAAACACCGAGTAACTCACTTTGATTCTTCGTTTTAGCCAAAAATTATTGAGTACAAAATATCCTGAACGGCAACAGAAATTATTGTTTTCCATTTGGATTATAATGATTTCTAAAAAATTAACTGTTAAATGTTTAGTTTAACTTAATATTGAATAAATAAAAAAAAATTGTGTTAAAAAATTTAAGATATTTTAAGTTCAGTTCGAGGTAAACTAAAATTTTGGCTCGTCTTGACCACAACACATGGATATGGAGTTAATGTAATCAGAATGATATCATCAATTGATGAAACTATAACTATTGTGGTTGAAGAAGTCATGGTTATTGAACAAGCGATCATAAGCGATCATGAATTGCTACAATGATGATTTTCACTTTAGTAGAATATATAATAATTAAACTACTAAGGATTAAGTTTTAGAGATAAGTGTTGCTGATAAAGAATAATTCTCTTTACTTACTTTGCCATCAATAGAAATACCAAGCATCAATTATGTTTACTACTGCCACAAGCCATTAGGAATGTGATTCCATTTACTCCACTGATCAATTGTGCCAGCGAGATGAATTCTTATTCCTGCATTATATCGTAGCATTTACTTCTTATTCTTTTTGTTTGTATATTCAAACTTTAGCGACTTCAAAATTGTGTGTAAAGACCAAGTGGCTTATGTAAGAGAAATAAAAAACAAAAAAAGTACTCAACACTAACTATGTTAGTTCAGAATTTATGAACTAGGTCGTAGGCCCGTTTCACCCGGTCCGTAGGTCCACACCATCACAGTCCAAGAGGGCCCGCACAATCGCAGCCCAGGAGAGTCCGCTATCACTTGGCCCGAAGGCCTGCACTACCGAGTAAAGGGAGTTTAATGTCTTCAGATGATCATCATATTAGAATCAATAGGATCTTGACCAAAATGATTAAAATACGAGTTTGACAATTCACACTATCAAAATAAAGGAGATTAGCGACACAAAAAATTGTCACTAATTCCATAAAAATCATCGATAACAGCATTAGCGATGCCATCAGATACCCGGCGGATGAGTCACATACATGCTAGTCGATCTGAAATTCGTCGATGAACGTTGTTGTTGCGACTTATTAGAAACGCCATTGTTTCGTTGCCGAGTCAATGATATTTTAGCGGCATCATGTACTTGCTAGTTTGGCGACATATCGACGACTTTTAAGTGGCAACATAGCGACTCTATAGTAAATGACATGGCGAGCCAGCCATGTCAGTAACAGTAGCGACGTCCCGCATCATACATCAACGTATTTATTTTCCATTTAGTGACGATGAACTTTGTCGCTAAAGTTCCAGGTAGCGACGTCTTTTTTTTCTTTCATATATGTAGGACTGCCAGAATTTGTGGCAGTCATTGGTTTCACTTGCTATGAAGTAGGACTACCACTATTTCTGGCAGTCCTATCAGTTGGTAGAACTGCCAAAAAATTAGGCAGTCCTAGTTTGCACTTGTTGAACAGCAAGTCCATTATTCTTCTTAGTTGCACTTGTTGAACACCAATATTAGGGTTTCCACCAATATTAGGGTTTGTATACTATGAGGAGCCTTTGGGTGCCATCAAAATTGAAAATGAGAAGAAAATTAAAGATTTGATAGAGATGGTGAGGATGAAAATGGTGGAGAAGAAAAAAAAAACAGAAGAAAACACATCTCACATTTTTGTTCTTGTTCTTCTTTTTTCTTTTTCTTGTTCTTCTTGTTCTTCTTCTTCTTGGATGTGTTGAGGAAGAAGAGAGCAAAAATAGAAGAATTGACTTTTATACCTAGAAATGGGATGGCCCTGATCAAAATATGGGATAGCCCTGATCAAAATATGATGTGCCCTTATAAATAACCTTTATTTATGTTCAAGCATTTTTGATACTTTGGCCAAGTTAGCTTAACACTCTCAATAAACCACAGTAAAAGTACAAAACATGATATTAAATCTATAAACAGGCATCTGTACAAATTTGAGTATGACTATGTATAGCAAGCTATAATATAGTTGTCAATTGATGGTGTTCGTGATGATAAATGTCATGGTAGGCAATACCGTTATGGTAAAACATTTGGAAGATGTTTCCAGGCACCGAAGGCCACTCTGGTCATCTATAGTCTTCATAACTGCTAAGCATAAAAAGAACACAGTCATCCGAGCTGCCATTCTAGAGATTAAGAAAGAGAAAAGGCCCACCTAAGGTATCAAGGAGGCGGCCCTCGAGTGAATGGTCATAAAGGTCTCAGATGGGTGTTGGGAGTGGATGTGCCGATACGAAAACTTGTTATGATACATGTATCGGTGCACGAAGTATTGCCATGTGTCCATTACTATCGTCGCAATAATGATCTACCGAACTCGAGTAGCTCTTGTGGTTACCGAGGAGAGATATAAGATCCTGGCTGGGTGACCGAATATCAGTGGATCGAACCACGGTGGCGTATTATTCCTTCCATTTATTTGGTGGAAGTTGGAGGGCAGTGGGTCAAACAGACAGACATGCAATGCAGCGTGCACAAAAAGTCCCGTTCGTATCATCGGGCAGCTCAAAAAAAAATCATTGCAATAATGATCCGGAAGAGTTGAATAAGGATGGATGGATGGAAGTACAGTGGTACCTGTTGAGCCTTCATCCGGAGTTACCTATAGTACCAAGGAAAGAAATAGAAAGAACAAATAAATAAGATAATACTTGGAACTACAAGGGGAAAAAAAAAAGAACAAACAAAGTTACAATGTTGAGATTAAACTAGTTAAGTTCTGTATAATGGTAATATCAGGAAAACTTGCTCTTAGAATGGTTACCTACTTTAAAAGTGCGACCACTTAACTAGTCTTTGTTTTGGCGAAACCAATTAAGTCAGTCTTAATAGTATCAATGCTAGATCCACTTAACTAGTCTTTTTTTAGTGGAACCAATTAAGTCTTGATAGTATGGAAACCACTTAACTGACCTTCTTTTGATTGATCAACTCTTGTACTAGAGGAACTGAGGTTGTGTTTGGTTCATTGTAATGTAATTGTAATCGTAATGGAATTGGATTTGTAATGTAATTGAATTTGTAATGTAATAGAATTACAATTACATTACTATGTTTGGTTGAAGCATGTAATCAAACCATGTAATGTAATGTCAATTACATTCATATGTTTGGTTTACCATGTAATGTAATTAAGTTTCTAATTTAATATTTTTTTCAACAGAAATTTTCGTCCAAACGGACGAAATTATACAAATTTGCATGCAGAGGGAGAAGTTTGGGAAATTTTCAAAGAATGGGATCCAACTCCATTAGAGTTGGCGGCACGGGGGTTGAGTGGGCCACCAGGCTCACGATTGTTTTTTATCTTTTTTTTCGGTGCCGCCAACTTAATTGGAGGCATGGTTTTTTTTTTCTCTACCGGTGCCGCCAACTTAGTTGGAGGCATGCTTTTTCTTTTTCTTTTTTTTCCTCTAAACTCCAAGTAAGATGGCGGCATGATTTTTTTTTTCCTTTCTTTTTCTTTCTTTCTTTCTTTTTTCTTTATTTGTTATTTTTTGTTTTTTTTTCTTTTTTCCTTTGTTTTTTTTTCTTTTGTTTTGCTTGTCTTTTTCTTCTTTTCTTTGTTTGGCCCATTGTTTTAGGTTTGGGAGGGAGTTTTAATTTGCTACTTATTTTTTCAAAACAGCGGTTGTCTCTCCTCTATATAATTCTCATCCGCTCCTCCTCTTCTTCACATTCTAACTCATTTCTTCTTCTTTTTTCAGAGTTTCAACCTAGCTCTTCTCCCTTTTTTTCACAATCATAGTAAATGGCTAACGATGGTCGTATTTCCGGTGGATCGACTACGGAGTTGATTTGGAAGCAACGTAAAAATCATATATCCGATAAAATATTTACCGGACAGGTAATTTTTTTATCTCAATAATTTTTTTATCTCAACGTGAAAATCTCCATTTTAGTTAGTAGATATCTAATATATTTTAAATGTTATTTTTTTAAAAATATTTAATAGTTATTCGATCATGATCTGAAAGTACGTCTCCGAGAGCATGGAAGTTGGCGAAAAGAGAGAAAATATAACACGTGGGTGTTAAATTACGCTCAAAAGGCCTTGGTCCGTTCTTTCGGGTTTCAATATTTAGACCAAATTAAATTTCTCACACACGACGTCCATCTTATTTTAAGTCTTGCCGAACGTTGGTGGCCCGAACGCAATACATTTCAACTTCCAGTTGGGGAGTTGACGATCACGCTATGTGATGTCACAAACATATTGGGATTGCCTATCACAGGAGACCCAATATATTTCAACCAACAGTCTACTCCATCTGATCTGATTACTACCTATCTCGGAATTATGCCTCCATCAGATCTGCGAGGTAACAGTTGTGTCACTTTTTCATGGCTTCGTGGAAACTTCATGGATTTAAATCACACCATGGACAACGAGACGGTTGAAGTAGATGATATACGGGTATGTATTTTAAGTAGTAATATTTGTAAGGATTGATTTAGTATTTAGTAAAATGTTTTCTTTCTTACTTTCAGATTATTCAGTGTACTAGAGCATACTTGCTCGCTTTATGTAGTGCTATTCTCTTTCCCGACGCAAATGGAAATAAGGTTAATGTGCGACTTCTACCATTTTTAGCTGATTTGACCAAACCCACTAGTCATGCGTGGGGAGCTGCTGCTTTATCATTTCTCTACGCAATGCTGACTGAATTTGCTAATATGAAAATGACCCATAGTATTTGTGGATGCATGTCACTATTTCAGGTAGGAAAAAATTTATTTGTGTTTCATTGTATTTACTTTGTACTGAATTTTCTAACTATATTTGTTGTAGGTCTGGTCGTACTTACAATATCTACACACAAAACATACATGTATACATGGAATATAAGTATGATACCATCTACCACATGTACAAGAACCATCGTCTAACCGTACAATATATGTTCTACTTGTTGCACGATCCATTACTTCATATGTATAACCATCAAATGCTAATATCTTTAAGTGATTTCTCTCTTTGATAATATGAGCCATAGTTTTCAACATTCTCGGACAAAAAGATGTTTCTATCTTTTCAGCAGCGTTTCTATTCTTGTCATGAAGTGTTATAATCTTGGCTCTAATACCATCGAAAAGTGTCGTTATTGGTTTATCGCGTAACTTCTTAATCCAATTGTTAAAACATTCAGCGAGATTAGAAGTGTTAATATCTAATCTGGGACAAGGAGCATACGCTGTAATCCAATGTTCAAAACGACGATTTTCATCGTTCACACCAATAAGCCAATCATACAATGTCATGTTCTCGGCTTTAATTATATCAAATAAATGTTCTGCATCTGTCGGATTGTACGATCTAGCAAGCGAGTCTAATAAGTTTTGAAAAGTTTTTTCTTTCGCAACTTGTTTCATATTTTGTTTGAAATGTTGAATACAAAAAAGGGGTAATTCTGGAAAAACAACACACATCGCATTTATTAAACCTTTTTGCTTATCAGAAATAAAAGAAATCCTATTCCATTCAATAGAAGAACTTTCAAAAGAAATTCTTACCGCATTTAAAAACCAAGACCATGAATCACTGTTTTCACCTTCAGCAACAGCATATGCAATTGGATATAACTGGTAGTTTGGATCATGTGCACAAGCAATAAATAAAATACCTTGATATTTAGATGAAAGAAACGTAGCATCAGTACTAATAACCGGTAAACAACCTCTTAAAAGACCGTCAATGCATGCCTTAAAACAAATATATACTCTTTGGAAGCTATTATTTTCTGCTGTTTTTAGAAAAAATCTAATACCAGGATTTGTCTCCATAATTCTAAATCCGTATTCCTCAAGACTACCATAAGCCTCAACATAACTTCCATTTATTTCGGCCAAGGACATCTCTCGGGCTCTCCATGCTTTGGAATAAGTAATATGTACACGATGTTCTTTATATATATCTTTAACTATTTGTGATGCGCTATACGATTGATTATCTCTAATTATATCAATTATCCTGCTCTTAATCCATGCAACGCTAGCTAGTCGATGACGTCCGATTGCGAGCGCACTAAAACAAGAATGACGACTTTCTAATGTACTTATTTGTACTATGTTTCCATTTCCAATGGATCAGGCATATACTCTCCAATTACAGTTCGATTGATCACAAGTATATATAATTCCACGAGAATTGTTCATAGTACTGGCTGAACAACTAAAATTATGTGCAATTGCAACATTACTTACAAAACTTCTAAATTCAGAACGAGAAGAAAATTCTTGACCGATAACTAATTCACGGATGGAAGCATTATCTATATTATCATCTAAGTCAAATTCCATATTTTCAACTAAATCATCACTATTTCCGTCGTCTTCATCATCATTATCATCGTCGGATTCATCTGATGATTGATTTTGTTGAAAAGATGGAACAATTTGATGGGAAGAACTACCACCCGCAAAATATGGACTACTTATGTTATCAAAAGTTGTAGCTATTTGAATAACAAAAATATTTACACAGCGTGATTGAGAATTAATTTCAAAAATATAATTGCATGCTTCATCACTATCTACTAAAAAACATCTACAATTATAAACAGACTTCAAAATAAATTCGTAATGAATAGAACAACGTTGAATAATAAGATTACGTAAATTTTTATAAGTAATACGTTCATAAGTTGAAAATATTTGAGTTTCTCCTCCTTCATAATCTAACCCATTTAGGCTACCTCCGTGCGAACATATTAATCTTACGGTACGATCCATAATCGAAGGAGGCAACTGCTAGAGATTGATCAGAAGAAGTTTCTGTTGGAGAACTTGATGAATAGAGAACTTATCAACTTGCGTCGGTGAGTAATAGGAAGAAGAGTGATAATAAGAAGTGAGTTGTAAAAATTGAATGCTTTCATATGCTTTTTATAGATGAATTTGGAATATAGCCGTTAGAAATAACTAGCCGTTGTAGGAAAAGGAGAAGAAGAAAGGAAAAAAAATAGCCGTTAGGTCCCCAAACCGAAGAAGAAAAAAGAAAAAGGAAAAAAAGAAAAAAAATTAGCGGTTAAACAGGAGAAAGAAGGAAAAAGAAAAAGAAAAGAAAAGAAAAAGAAAAAGAAAAGAAAAGAAAAGAAATGGTGGTTAGAGGGGCCCACCCAACCCTTGCCTCCAACTAAGTTGGCGGCACCCTAGGAAAAAAAAATCGTGAGCCTGGTGGCCCACTCAACCCCCGTGCCGCCAACTCTAATGGAGTTGGATCCCATTCTTTGGAAATATCCCAAACTTCTCCCTCTACAAGCAAATTTGTATAATTTCGTCCCTTTAGACGAAAATTTCTGTTTTTTTAAATACAACATAAAATTTAAAAAGTGGATCACTAAATTTTTTTTAAAAATTTAAAAAAATAAAAATAAAAATAAATAATAAATAAATAAGGAAAAAATGGTTTGTTTTCTGCTAATAAAAGACAAAAAACAAAAAAAGACAAAAAATACAAAATACAAAAATGACAAACGAACAAAACAGAAGGAAAAAAATCAAAAATGAAAAAGCGATAAAAAATAAAAACGACAAAAAAAAAAATCAAAAATGTGAAAACCATAAAAAGTGACCAATAATGATAAAAAAAGACTAAAAACAAAAAATTGACAAAAAACAACAATAAGTGAAAGGAAAACGATAGAAGACGATAAAAACGTGAAAAATGCGAAAACGATAGAAGACGATAAAAACGTGAAAAATAGTCAAAAACGTAAAAGATCGACAAAAATCGATAAATAACATGCAGAAATGGCAAAAAATGTGCAGAATCGACAAAAAAACGATAAAAACGTAAAAAATTGACCAAAAACGATAAAAAAAAACTTAAAAAGGACAAAAAACGAACAAAAACGACAAAAAAGGACCAAAACAACAAAAAAGGATAAAAACGACAAAAAACAAAAAAATAACAAAAAACGAACAAAATGACAAAAAACGAACAAAAACGACAAAAAAACGGACAAAAACAAAAAAAATGACAAAAACGACAAAAAAAAACAAAAACAACCAAAAATGAACAAAAATGACAAAAACCGAACAAAAACAACAAAAAGCGACAAAAAACGAAAAAAAGGACAAAACGAACAAAAATTACAAAAAAGACAAAAAACGACAAAAAAGGAACAAAAATAGACCAAGAACGAAAAAAGGACAAAAACGACAAAAAAAAACAAAAACAACCGAAAACGAACAAAAATAACAAAAAAAACGAACAAAAACGAAAAAAAAAACGGACAAAAACAACAAAAAATGACAAAAAACAAACAAAAACAACAAAAAATGAACAAAAATGACAAAAAACGAACAAAAAACGACAAAAAATGGACAAAAACAACAAAAAAAAGGACCAAAACGACAAAAAAAAACAAACAAAAACAACCAAAAACGAACAAAAATGACAAAAAACAAACAAAAACGACAAAAAAGACCAAAAATGAACAAAAACGACAAAAAAACGACAAAAAACAAACAAAACGACAAAAAATGACCAAAAACAAACAAAAATGACAAATAACGAACAAAAATGACAAAAAACGACAAAAAACGAACAAAAATGACCAAAAACGAACAAAAAGACCAAATTATAGCATACCAACATTCCGCTTAAGTTGTAATTTAATTGCGATTACATAGGTTTTATGATGTAATTGAGTTTAGAAGAAACTGATGTAATGTAATCAAACTTGTAATCGCGATTACATTACATCTAATTTCTTTTTTGTCCAACCAAACATCCGAGTTAGATTGACAACGTAATGCCAATTACATTACGTTGTCCAATCATGTAAACCAAACGGGCCCTGAGTCCAGTATCTATGTTATATCCATTGCAGGATTCTTCAGGCAAGTTATCAATAAACTCGTACCGAAAAACTAAATGCAGATAAAAAAAAGAAAAGGAAAAGAAACCTTCTTAGCCATACATTCTATTCCTCTACTATAATTATATTTTCAGTAATTACTACAAAGATCAACCAGAGATCCTATTATGCCATTATTTGTTTGAAAAGATACACAGAGACAAAGAACCAAAATATTTCTCGGTTAAGTTATGTGGAACCCTCCATAAAAGTTCCAATGCACACTTGCACATGTGCTTTCATCTTATGAATCCATAGATAACAACATAAGCACAAACTGGCTATATCTCTGCGCCTCTGCAGTCAACGAAGTAATTTCTAGGTACAACATTGAAGAACACATCTCGTCTTTCAAATTTGTGAGAACACGTAAACTGCACGTCTTTTTTCTTTTTCTTTTTCTGTTTTTTCTTTTCTTTTTTTTTTCTTTTTTATGTTCTGCATTCCTTGACCAGAAAAATTACTACTTCAGTATAGTGAAAGTAGAGGAAAATAAAAGAGAAAGAATGGCAGGATGCTACATACCTTTACTTTGCCGCGAGTACAAGTCTCAACTGATATCTCTAAAGAAGGGCTTTGTCGAGAGTACTGAGTCTTCAATTGATCTCTCTAAACGAAACAAGAGGGAAGTTCTAATGTTGTCATCCTCCCATTCTAAGTTCTCCGACCATTCCTTCGGACCCCATATGCCCCATATTTTCTTACAGTTGGTCTTGATCTTAACATTGAGAAGATACTATGCCTTTCTAATAAATCATCTGACATATATTGAAGATGATTTAGTTAGGTAATTTTTAAAGGCACTCCATATTTTATTCCAGGACAGCCCAGTCCTAGGACTATCAACTAAAGAATTTGAATATTAAGATAGACTGTAAACGGAGTTGGCAGTCCTCCTTAATGTTAGGACTGTCAACTTTGTTGACAGTCCTAATGGACTGCTCTGGAGTAAAATGTGGAGTGCCTTTAGAAATTACCGTAGTTTTTTTTTTTCTGAAAGTAAATAAGGAGGGATGAAAGGAATTGTTAGATATCTCCATGGTTTCCATCCTTTGATCTGAATTTAGTAATAACTCAGCAAAGAGTAAGGCGTACAAAACATTAACTATTGGACATGAAGGAGTCTGACCTTCCTTTGAAGTATGGTTTGTCATTGTCATTAATTAGCTCAATTCTACTACTGATTATTGATCTTTGATTGAGATAATAGAGTAAGCTGAGTCAGATTCAGCTACTATATCCTTCTATCACTGAAATTCTTCTAAATTCCAAATTCAACCATAGAGGAGGAGGAAAATTGCATCATATTCTTTGGGAAGGAACGGGTGTGTACTCAATGGAGTTTAACATCAGGAAAAAAAAAAAAATCAACTAATGGAGGTTTAATTTCTCAGTCTTTACCTGAAGAAATCTTGGTTGAGGATGCAATGCACATCCTTGCCCACTTCTTCCATAGCGACAGCGGGGGATCGGGACACATTTCGACTGTTGCTGCTTCTAGAAGGTTCTCGAAGGGGGAGGAGGAGAGGAGAGTGGCGTGTTTGAGCTGGAAGGTGAGGTAATTTCCTGTCGGCGAGGCCCATTGCCGGTAATTTGGTTGAAATAAATCTTAATAAATTCTAGAAAAATTCCTAAAATTCTCAAATATGTTTCTAAGTCATTATAGAGTGTTTGTAATATATCTAACCTCATTCTAACTCAAGTTATGATTTTAGGTGCCGATTGTTTTTCCCACTTAGGTCTTTCCGGTAGCGAATGCTACACAAACTAAACCGTTTCTTTGAAACCGTAATTACCTGATTGGTGCCTTATGTATAATCCTGATAAAACGTAATGTTTCGACTTTGACTCCAGCTTGGTTCTATCCATGATTCACAAGTGAATATGCAAAGACATCCAGACACGTAATGAATCATAGCTGACTGGCACTCCTCTCGATATACCTCTTTGGGGATTGGAAGATCAATGACTATAAATGGTGATCTGTTGACCAGATAACATGCATGATTCATTGTTTCCTCCCATATAGGTCCTCTATAAGGCTTATATGTAGAAAAATACTCCTCTCTCTCTCTAATAGTCTCTTGTTCATATGCTCTATTACTCCCTATTTCTTTTGACATACTAAATCTTCAATTGTTGTTGTACATCATTTTCCTTACAATACTCATGAAATTTTTTGAGGTGTAGTCACCTCTATTGTATGTTCGCGCGCATATACTTCAATGTTTTTCCCTTTTGCTTCTCCATGGTTGTTTTCCACTCTCATAATCTAGTAAACAGTACTTTATGACTTCATTTGAGAAAATAAATCCATACTTTCGGTGAGAAGTCCTCACTAAAGGTGAAGTAGTACTCAACACCTCTCTTTGACCAAACCGGTGATAGCCCACATACCTATGAGTGGATGCGGTCAAGAAGTCCTTCGATCTTGTGAACTATTTACTTGAAGCTTACTTTGAGCTAGATATAGTATTTATTGGTTAGTCATAGAGATTTATAGATATAAATATCCAACCTTAGGCAGCATATACGTATTGGTATGGGTTTGAGTCAACTTGATACGTAGCTGGTTATTTCACGTATCATGTTCATACTTACTTTGGAACTGAGGCGTGAAAATATGAGTAATAGTGCTTGGTCTTCCTCTAAGTTTACTTTAGGATACAAACGATTATTTACCACCTTATTGAAGTTCTTCATATGGTGTAGAATTTGGGTCGCTTCCTTCATACGTAAATTATAGAGTTGCTTCTTTAGGTACAACTTATTTTACAAAGACTTGTCATATACAAGCATTCTAGCTTCAACCATAATCCTGATGCAAAAATTTGTCATGATGTTGTACATCACCACATTTGTTAGACAAAGTTCTTGCGTGCATTGTAATATTGTCCCATGATTCATCCCTTATGTCGGTAGGTTTGTTCCCATAACCGACAATGACCTTGAATAATCCTTCTTTCACAATGATCTCTTTACTCTGTCCCACAGAGAATATGCCTTTACCATTAAACTTTTCTACCTCAGACTTGATGTTATTAATCATGTTATTTATCAGAGCATTATGAACCAATGATTTCAAGAATCATGATCTAAGAAGATACCAATTGGTCTAATGCCGTCATCTATCGTTGACCTAGATAAAAAAAATTCCTTGGGCCCCCTTGCGCTATGATACCAATTCTAAAAAATCCTCATGATGATGAATAAAACAAGGCACAAACCCCGAATAAATAGCAAGAAGAACAAAACACACAATATAACGTGGTTCGACCAAAATAGGCATACGTCCATGGGGCAAGGAAAGAATAACTTTATTTGAGTTGAGATAAACCTTAAAAATTTACTACAACAATATTATATTGCACAAACTCTCGCTTATTAGATCTTTAAGTAACTGTTATCCTTCTTTCCTCTTAACTTTCTTAGAGATATATCTTACTAGTTTTAGCTAACAATAGTTAGCAGAAAACTTTGTTATTTATATATAGATAACTCTAATAGTCGTGTATGCGTAACGGAAATAAGTTCGCATGATAACTTTTACTCACAGTTACAACCGAAATGAACATATGAATTAGAGAATTAAGGGTAGCCACAAACAAAATAAACATATGAAATAGAGGATTAAGGGATGTAGTATATGTATGATTTGAGGAATTTACACCTCAATTAGATATCTAATGACATATATAAACTTTTACTGTGTTCTAGTAGGATCATGTATGTAGTTGGATGACTATGTATTGAGTGGCTTAACTAGCTACTTAAAGGCATTTCTCTGTGTGTTACTTATTATATCTCCTTTAGTTATTCTCTATATAGCTTGTATGCATGCATATTCCAATTACTAGTTCTTGGGTTTGATGATTCACTAGCTAGTTTTAACTAGCAACAGTTAGCAGAAAACTAGATTATGTGTGTGTGTGTGTGTGTGTATATATATATATATATATATATATATATATATATATATATATATATATATATATATATATACACACACACACACGTCCAAGCTTCCTAGCTCATGTGGTTAGGAGGGGGAAATGAACAAATGAAGTAGAGGATTAAAAGTTGTAGCATATACATGGTTTGAGGAGTTCACACATAAATTGGACATTTAATGACATATTTAGACTTTTACTGTATGTGCTAGTAAGCTCATGCATGTAGTTGGGTAACTATGTATCGGGTGGCCTAACTAGCTACTCAGAGAAGTTTTTCTCCTGTGAATTTTTCTCCAATGGCTCAAACTAGTAAGTGCACACAGGCAACTTGTTCATGTAGGTAAGTATATATATAGGGTCATATATATATATATATATATATATATATATATATATATATATATATATATAGGGTCATTTATATGTTAGTAATAATACCTATATATATATATATATAGGTATTATTACTAACATATAAATGACCCTATATATATATATATATATATATATATATATATATATATATATATATATATATATATATATATATATAGGTATTATTACTAACATATAAATGACCCTATATATATAGGGTCATTTATATGTTAGTAATAATAGCTTGGTAACTGCACTATATATATATATATATATATATATATATATATATATATATATATATATATATATATATAGTGCAGTTACCATATATATATATATATATATATATATATATATATATATATATATATATGACCTCTAGCCTAGTGGTTAAGAGAGATGCATGCGGCCCGAGTGGTCAGGAGTTCGAATCCTAGTGGGAGCGATTCCAGAAACAATTTACCTGGTTCCAAAATATATATATATATATATATATATATATATATATATATATATATATATATATATATATATATATATATTCAACTAATACATTTAGTAATACACAAAATCTTGGATATAAGTGTCTAAGTACATTCGATAACAGTCACATATACATGTGTACTCATTAGTTTATAAGCATATATACAACCATTAGGTCAATGACTCCACTATTTTGTTTGCAGTATTGCATAACAATAATTTTTCTCAAACTTTGACAATACAATAATGTAAAAAATTATTTCTCCCAGCATACTTAAATAGTGAATATATCTCTCCGCTATAAATATCACACAGAAAGACATACCAGTTTGTTCTGTGGAGATATTGTTCTTCTGGCTATCTTTTTATGTTTGGCCGGTAAAGCAGATTTTGGAGCACATGTTAATTTCCTTTATCTACTTTATTAATTGTTTGTCTCCTCCTTCTATGGTTCGATATTAGTTCTATATGGCATCTATACAATTTATTTAAAACAAAAACACAAGGTTGACTATTTAATAAGTATTGAACTCAAGAGAGATCTACTAATGGTAACCCAATCAATTTACAATTAAACTACTATTTAGTTGCTATGTTTATAAAAATTAATTTAGTAAATAATATGAAAAATGTTACAGAAGGAAGTAAAACTAGCTACTGTTGACTGCATACACGTCCTGAGAACTAAAATACTAACTAACTTTAGTTAGTTAATGACAAAAATTGGAAAATGAAGAATCTTAAATTTTGAATTTAATATTTAAATTATTTATAGGTTGTTAATTATTTTTTACAATTAGAAACCATATAACAAAATTTAAAGCAATATCAATTTGTTTTGTTAGTCAGAAACTACAAAAAATATATTAAAACTTAATATTAAATCTAGCATGCATGGCAAAAAATAAGCAGTAGCATTTGACATAATATAAGATAATTAAAATAAATATAGCTGCAACATAAAATTAAGTCTTGACAGCATCATAACACAATACCGTTTAACAAAGCATGGCCAACATTGATTTTAAAAATATACCAATTCATATTACAAAAGTAATATAATAATACTAATATTGTTACCGATAACAAACTATTCGCTCCACGACAGAATCATTATCAAATTGTTCCTTCAGTTCAAACATAAATTGAGTTTTTGTGTTTCTTTTCTTTTCCCTTCGTATGTGTTACTTATTATAGCTCCTTTAGTTATTATCCATATATCTTGTATGCATATTCCACCTTCTAGCTCTTGAGTTTGATCATATACCAAGCTAGTTTTAACCAAAAAATAAGCAGTAGCATTTGACATAATATAAGATAATTAAAATAAATATAGCTGCAACATAAAATTAAGTCTTGACAACATCATAACACAATACCGTTTAACAAAGCATGGCCAACATTGATTTTAAAAATATACCAATTCATATTACAAAAGTAATATAATAATACTAATATTGTTACCGATAACAAACTATTCGCTCCACGACAGAATCATTACCAAATTGTTCCTTTAGTTCAAACATAAATTGAGTTTTTGTGTTTCTTTTCTTTTCCCTTCGTATGTGTTATTATAGCTCCTTAGTTATTATCCGTATATCTTGTATGCATATTCCACCTTCTAGCTCTTGAGTTTGATCATATACCAAGCTAGTTTTAACTAGTATCACTTAGCTGAAAACTAGGTTGTTTATATATATATATATATATATATATATATATATATATATATATATATATATATATATATATATATATATGGCTCTGATGGCCGTGTATAAGTAATTGAAATGGGTTACATGGTTAAGTTTTACTCACAGTCGTAGCCGAAATGAGCATATGAAGTAGAGGATTAAGGGTTGTAGCATATGTATGGTTTGAGAAGTTCACATCCGAATTGGATATTTAGACTTTTACCATAGCTTTATGTATACTTTTTCCATGTCTGCATACACTTTTATCACAGCTCTATCTGATTTTCTTTATCTTCGTTCGTTTATGTATTTATTGTGTCCTACTAGTGATCATTAATGTAGTTGGATGACTATGTATCGGATGGATCTGTAGGATTTGTTTACGGAAGAAGCTGGTAGATGTTTTAGGTGTCTTGCTAAATAATACGAACATTATATTTTTTCCAACGCCTTGGGCACATATATAATACGAACATTATATTTTTCTCCAACTATTAATATTTTCATATTTTTCTCTTTTTTTCACATATATAATAGTATATACAAATTGGTTTTGTTTTAAATGATGGTGTATTGTTTTACATTTATCTGTGTTCTAATTGTAGAACAGTGCTTTTAGCGACAATATATACCAAATGCTGTGAGGACTGTATAATTTAAAGTTTAAGTTTTTTTTTAAAATTTGTTTGTTAGTAACTAAATAACATGGAGTTGTTATCTACCATAGGTGAGCGATAGAACCTATGAGTTTCGACTTTATTTCATATAGTTTCTATTTTTATTGTTTACTTTGTTGTTTTCTAAGAATGTATTAACCAAAATTATGGTTTAGCAATAAATTGATGATATTATAGGTCTAAGTAGATATTAACTTTAGTACTTACTAGCTAGTCACGTTGTAATTATTTTAATAAATTATATAGTGTGCCATGTCAAAATTTAGGTTGATATAATATTTATTTTCCTAGAAAATAAATTATTTTGTTCAATACTTGTTCTTCATATATTTATCTACAAAAATTAAACTAAATTTATAATTTTTACTAAAAAATAAGAATAAAAAACAAATAAAAAGATTTAAGAAAAAAATATTACCAACTTCTATCGACACAGACATAGGTTGGCTTTTTCACCTAAATAAAACAAGAAAGTAAAGTAAAAAAAAATGCTTTCATTCTTACTTCCCGTTAGGATATTATGTAGGCTTGCTCTCCACTAGTTCTTTCTTCCTTACCCCATCTTCCTTACTTCACCTCCTCTTTATTTCTTGTCCAAAGCCTGCTATCCTCGTTGTAGAGGTCTTATTCTTTTGTATAATGTCTTAAAACATATTTGGGTTATTAATTATTCTCTCTTACTATGTATATGGTCTTAAAATGAATCTAATTTGTGTCCTTCTAAATCAGCATAGCTACATGGCAGAATAAGGAAATTTTGTGAAGCAAGACATTCAACATCATTAAATATCGTCCATGATGAACGTGTTGAAGACGAAAAAAATCCAGTTATCAGTTTCAGCACTACGACGACTCCAAAAGTCGATGTAAATTACCTCGAGACAGAGCATGACCCGTACCACAGTGTGCTACGGGGACGTCACACAGCAAGCGTGAAAAAAGTCCAAATCATGGAGAAATTATTGTGTGGTCCGGCCTCACCATGTGACAATGATGAATGGTGAGCCTGGCCACTAATTACTTGGCATAATGTTTGGCATAAAAAGTTTCAAAAAATTGTAAAAAAATATAAAATATGCCGAAATTCACTTGACATATAATTAGAAAGAAATAGAATTTTTTTCTTTGAAAACATTAAACAAAATTGACCTAGAAAATAAGAAAATATATTGATATAATGGATTATGCCAAGTGTCAAGTAATTAGTGGCCGGGCTCACCATTCATCATTGCCACGTGGTGAGGCCGGACCATATAATAATTTCTCCAAATCATGATGTGCTTCCTTTTGGTGTTTTTCGGAGGGATCATGACAAGGATGTTTTTCTACACATTCAACATGTTCGTCTAGTCTTTACCATCCTCGTCGGAATTGGGTTTTGAAGAAGTTATCATTTGTTCATTAGTCAAGGTAATGAGAGCTACACACTTGATTATACTTTGATCCACATTACTAATTTTAATTATATGAGTAGTTTCTTTATCATTTGGTAGATTCTGATAGCCGGTTTACTCATCGCCCCCAAATATATATTGACGATGGGTAATTAAAGCATAGAAGAATGACATCGATAATTGGTTTGATCCATATTACTTATCAATAATTAGACCAAGTACAGTGGGATACGGGGACAAAGTTTTCAAGACAGAAGATGAAAGAATATTTGCTGCAACTTGGCTATATTTTATCGTATATTTATAGAAATTTTACCTGATGGGTTTGTCCGGTACCATTATATAATTTTTTTTATTTTGTTAATTTTGGATGAATAAATAATCTCTACTATTTTTTTTAGATTATTTACATATATCCACAGATAGAAAGCCGATGAATCTAATCAGGTCTTCGCCGTCGGGAGTAAAAAAAAATTCCATCTAGAAAGAATATCAAATTTGGTAGTGATTCTGCTCGTGGAGAGATTATAGTAACAATATTAGCACTATTATATTAGTTTTGTAATAGAAATTGACCTATTTTAAAAACCAATGCTAATGCTGCAAGACTTATTTTTGTGCTGTAGTTCTATGTGATACTTTTTTTAATTATCTTGTATTATGTTAAATTGCTACAGAGACTTATTTTGTGCTATGTATCATGCTAGATTAAATATTAGATTTATTACCTGTCTGTCTATTACTTGCATGTCATTTGTTATAGAGAAACATGAATTGTGCACCATGCTTTGCTTTTCTGAACTGCTCCGAGAAGGTCACTAATAACCTAAGTATTTAGACAATAATTTTGAACTAAATTTAGAAACCAAAACGATGCCTTCATGTTGTACGCTTAATCCGTTATATCACTTGAGTTTGATGGTACACCTAGCTAGTTTTAATTAGCAGCAATTAGCAGAAAATTAGATTGTTTATATATAAAAATGACTCTAATGGCTGTGTATGCGTAATGGGAATGGACTAGAATGGTTATTTTTACTCACAGTCACAAGCAAAATAAACATATGAACTAGTGGATTAAGGGTAGCCACAGCCGAAATGAACATATAAAGTAGATGATTCAAGGTTGTTGCATATGTATGGGTTGAGGAGTTCACACCTAAATTTGATATTTAATTATATATTTAGACTTTTATTGTGTGCCCTAGTAGGATTATGCATGTAATTGAATGATTATGTATCGGGTGGCTTAACTAGCTACTCAGAGTCATTTTTCTCCTGTGAGTTTCTTCAACAACTTTAATTTGTATCGTCGTTCGTCATTTTTACTTACAAACCAGATGAGTTTCTGTGCTTCTTTTTCTTTTCCTTTACTCTCTGTGTTACTTAATCTATCTCCTTTAGTTATTCTCAATACATCTTTTATGCATATTACACCTTCTTGCTCTTGAGTTTAATGGTATAATTATCTAGTTTTAACTATCAGCAGTAGAAAACTAGGTTGTTTATATATATATATATATATATATATATATATATATATATATATATATATATATATATATATGACTTTAATAGCGTGTATGCGTAATGAGAATGAGTGAACATGTAGTATTACTCACAGTCACAGCCGAAATTAACATATAAAGTAGTAGAGGATTAAGAGTTGTACATATGTATGGTTTGAGGAGTTCACACATAAATTAATATTTAATAACCTATTTAGACTTTTACTGTGTGTCCTAGTAGGATGATGCATTTAGTTGGATGACTATGTATCGAGTGGCCTAACTAGCTATTTAGAGGCGTTTTTCTCCTGTGAGATTTTATCAAACGAATAAATCTTGTTTCGTCGTTCGTCGTATTTACGTACTAGTCCGATGAGTTTATATGTTTGTTTTTCATTTTCTTTCCTCTGTGTGTTGCATATTCTAACTCCTTTAGTTATTCTTCATATATTTTGCATGCATATTTCACCTTCTAGCTCTTTATTTTGATAGTACATCTAGCTAGTTTTAACTAACAATAGTTAACAGAAAACTATGTTGTTTATATATATATATATATATATATATATATATATATATATATATATATATATATATATATATATATATATATATATATGGCTCTTATAGTCGTATATGCATAATGGAAATTGGTTAACATAGTTTTACTTACAAACACAACCGAAATTAATATATGAAGTAGAGAATTAAGTGTAGTCACAGCCGAAATGAACATATAAAGTAGAGAATTAAGGATTGTAGTATATGTATGGTTTGAGGAGTTTACACTTAAATTGGATATTTAATGATATATTTAGACTTTTACTATGTGTCATATTAGGATCATGCATGTAGTTGGATGACTATGTATCATGTGGCCTATAACTAACTACTCAGACGAGTTTTTTTTCTGTAGAGATTTTAAGTGATTATTATTGCAATAGAGACTACATATATATAGGAGAGGCTAGCCTCCTCTCCTATCATTCTAGGCAATGTGGGACTAAAGCCCAATAACACATATATTAACACTCCTCCTCAAGATGGGCGAAAGATATTCACTAAACCCATCTTGTCACATCCTCTCATCATGCTGATAGAACTAAGTCCCTTTGTTAGTCCGTCTGCTACCTGATCTTTGGTTGGAACGTAGCCCAGCTCTAGTACTCCTTTCTCCAGCTTTTTTTCGATGAAGAATCTGTCAATCTTGATATGCTTGGTCCTATTATGCTGCACTGGATTGTTGGCAATACTAATAGCTGACTGGTTGTCACACCATAGCTTCATCTTGGCTCCCTGGTCCAGCTTTAGCTCCGTCAGCATATTCTTCAACCACAATAGTTCTGTGACTCCCAAGACCATAGCTCTATATTCTGCTTCAGCTGTTGGTCTGGCCACCACTGACTGCTTCTTACTCCTCTACGAGACCAAGTTGCCTCCTACAAATATGCAGTAGCCCGATGTGGATCTCCTGTCGTCAGCACAACTAGCCCAGTCAGAATCACAATAGACCTCGATGCTTACATAATTATTTCTTTGAAGATCAGTCCCTTCCCGGGGGCTCCCTTCAAGTACCTCAGAATCTGGTATACTGCGTCCATATGACCCTTTCGGGGGTCATGCATGTAGCGGCTCACTACACTGACCGTAAAGCCGATATCAGGTCGAGTGTGGCTCAAGTAGATCAACTTGCCCACCAATCTCTGATATCTATCCCGGTCAACTGGTTCTCCAGCTTCAGCATCCAGTTTGAACTTCTGGTCTATCGATGTCGTAGCTGGTTTGCATGCCATCATCCTCGTTTCCGTAAGCAGGTCCAGTACGTACTTTCTTTGAGAAATAACGATTCCCTTATTATCTCGAGCAATCTCAATCCCAAGGAAGTATCGAAGAGGGCCAAGATCCTTCACCTCGAACTTCTTGCCAAGCTTTCCTTTGAGTTGGGCGATCTCCTGCTCATCATCGCCTGTGATAATTATATCATCTACATATACCGCAAGCATGGTGATATGGCCTCCACTTCGTCTGAAGAAGACAGTGTGATCAGCATTGATCTGCTGATATTCCATCCCTATCATTGCTCTCCTGAACCGGTCAAACCATGCTCGAGGAGACTGCTTCAGTCTATAGAAGGACTTTTTCAGTCTGCAGACCTTGCCTTCTGTCTGTTTAGTGTCGAATCCTTGTGGTATCTCCATGTACACCTCCTCTACTAGATCCCCATAAAGAAATGTATTCTTCACATCCAGTTGGTGTAGCTTTCACCCTCCATTGGCTACCAGGAAGATCAAGGTCCTGACAGTGCTCATCTTCGCCACTGGTGCAAAGGTCTCGTCATAGTCGATGTCGTACGTATGACTGTATCCTTTTGCCACCAGTCGAGCTTTATAGCGCTCAACCTGTCCATCTGGGTTCTGTTTCACAGTAAAAATCCATTTGCATCCGACTGCTCTTTTTTTTCTGGCAGTCTCACCAGCTCCCAAGTGTGGTTCTTCTCAAGAGCTCCCAACTCCTCATGCATTGCCGCTTTCCACTTTGGATCGTTCTTGGCAACCTGCCAATTGTTAGGTACAGTAATACTATCCAAAGATGCTATAAATGCTCCATGAAAAGAATAGATATGATCATAAGAAACAAACTTAATAAGGTCCCAACCATATCTATCCGGAGGATTTTTCGTATTACTGCGAGTAGTCCTTCGTGTAGGTAGTGGTATGGGAGAAGTATGAGGAATGATATCACCTGAGGAGGGTGGTGGTGTAGATGAGGAGGATGGTGGTGTCTCAGGAGTTGGGACAGACGCATGCAAGGGACTTAGCACTGGCACTGTAGGTACTGGTCCTGCAGTTTGCTTCTCTCCTGTTGTCACGACCCGTACCCTGATGAGGGACACGAGCACGTGGTTACGTCCAGCCTACGCCGCAGAATCGGTGGTAGAACACTGTATATAGGGTCTGTAAATACTACAACTAAACAGATAAAGGTACATGTACAGTATATACACTCCGAATGGAGGTGACATAGCAATACAGTCTCAATCACAAAGTAAAACTAAGGTAGATAGCATGAAAAGGAAATACGATAGATGAAAGCAGGAAATAATTTCAAGATCCACACAAGTCCAGAGCTATACACAACACCACAGAGTCATAGAATATAATATAAACTACTACAGTTTGAAAAGTACTAGCTGGCTCACAGGCCAGGCAAACATAACTATGCTACACTACTCTGGGTGAGCAAAGTCTAGTGGCTCTACTAACAAGCCACAGTTCAGGTCTACTCCATTTGGCTCGACCCCATAATAGGTCAGGCAATCTGCCTCTAAATCATTTGTAAAATTTGTCAACGATATCCTGTCAGAAAAATGAGCAAGTACAAAAACCAACAGCAGTTCCATATGAATTGACAAATTCTATAAGAGACAGTATAATGAAATACAAGACAAAATCAACTGAAAATATATATCAAGATGTGAGTACTGAAAAGGACGACAATATGTATATATATAGGGCAACTTGGGGACTATTCGAAAGTCGAGTTACAACCCTTAACCAAACAAGGACCGAGGTTGTAACCCTTCTCCCGAACAGAACTTAGCCTCCCCGATAATAAATATAAAAGGTGCCTTGAATTATTAGTGCGTCATGTGATCGGCTTGGAAAAAAACATATTCAGGCTTTCCATCCGATCGGCTACGAACAAGTGACCAGTACCAGTGTGAAGAATAAGGCCGGTCACCATGGAAAGTTATGAACACGTAGCTATGGACAAGTGACGAGTACTAGTATGAAGAACCAGTGGGGATTTTGATCACACAACCACTAATAACTCCCCGTCCCCGAATAGTATAAAGGATCCGGACATAACACGTCATGACACGAGATTCAAAAGCAGGTGATCAGCCCACTCCCAAGTCCATGTCTATACAAATACAAGTAATAAATCGAATCTTGTACCAATATACCAAGTAATCCGGGAACAACATCTCATGACAGGATCCGACATATACTAGTCCGTGAACTATCGTGTCTGGAAATCAAGTAAGACACTACAACTGAATCGGATATAGCAGATATCAAGACAATAAAAACTATCAGTGAATGTACTCGCCTGTGGTCCTGAGCTGATAAGGTGAACAGACGCTCAGAGTAATCACAGACCTATAGATGAGATGCCATGAGTCCAAACAGGGTTTAATAATAAAAGGAAAGCTAATCTAGTCATGATATGCAAGTCTAAGTCAAAACTAGGTCAAACCAAGTCACACCAAGCTAAACTAGGTCACACTAGGACAACCAAGGTCAAACAAGGTCACAGGAAGTCAATCCAAGTCAAACTAGGTCAATCTGGGTCGTACTAGGTCATACTGGTTCATACTGAGTCAACCCTGGGTCAACCCTAGGTCAAACTAGTCAAATATTGACTACCAGTTGACTTTCACTTTCAGTCAACTGGTCAACTCTGGTTTGGTTTCGGTCAAATCTAGTCACTTAAAGGCTAAGTTTGACTATCGGTTGACTTTTGTTGACTTTTGGTCAAAATGGTCAACCGAAGTCAAAACTAGTCTAGGAGCACTATATTTGATCATTACCAACCAAGGGAACCAAGTTCTAACCATATCTTAGACTCCAAACTCAAATACCTTAGTTCTAGGTAAAACCTACATTACCCTTACCAAGGTAAATCCCGATACCTTGCCCAACACAAAGGAAACTCCGCTAATACCCAAGATACTAGCCTAGGCTCCTTAGGGTAGTTAGATACTATCCTATCTAAGGGTTACCTACCAAGATACATAGGTTTCCTAGATATCTAACCTATCTTAGATCACATGTTAGTCATCTATCCATTACCTTACCTATACCCTCTTACCATCTAACTAACACTCACACACACTCTAACTCACATACACACACTCACTAAGCTCACTCACACATATACACACATGATACCACACTCATAGGCTCTCACCTAGGCTTACATATAGGCTAACACCTATAGGCACACACACACACACACAAGCTCATAAACACACACACACACAAAGCATGTAGGGACTGATTTTTGGGGGTGAAACATGGGCTGAAATGGTGGTGGGTTGAGGACAGATTTGGGGGTGATATGGGATGGTTTTGGACTGGTTTAGGTGCTGTGTGTGAGACTCGTCTCACAGTATCGGTATTTATATACGGATACGTATTTTGTATTGTATTTCGTATTTTCTCGATTTTCGGAACGCTTTAAATTTTTTTCCTAAATTATAGATTTTTCTTCTTGACCGGCATACCAACGGTATATCGGAGTATACCGACGGCATACCGTCCGGACAGATTTTCCACATTTTAGATATTTTCGATTTCAGATATTTTCGTGAATAGTGTTTCCGATATTTTCATGAATAGTATTTTGGATATTTTGATGAATAGTGTTTAGATATTTTCGTGAATAGTGTAGATGCATTCTATTATCCAATGGACAATTGGTTTTCTTTCAATGGCTAGGATTAATCTAGAATGTGACATGGATCACGATCCAACGGTCACGATTAATTCACCCCTTCTATATATATCCTATGAGTTTCTCACTCCTCTCTCTTTTCTTTCCTTCACCATTTCCTCTTCTCTCTCTTCTTTCTTCCTCAAGCTTAGAAAGGCTTGGCCTTGAGGCCTAGAGTGTGGTTTCGTGCCCCTCTTGGTGGTGGAGTAGAAGATTAGGCTCGGTTGCTAAAACCTAGGCAAGTACATCTTGCTCAAAAGTGACATGACCATACTTTATTTTTGTTTTTTATAGAAATTAAAGTTTTATTATTCTATAATATGCTCCTCTAAATTGTTAACATGTTTAGTATATAGCACTTTTGGTTTTGATCGACAATATTGCGTAGATCTGAGTTTCTGGATATGATTTTCGAGTATTTTGAAGTTTTGATCTATCAAATATTTTAATTTGTGAAAAATAATACTTCCATATTGTAGGAAATTCAATTCTATTCAATTTTGACTTTTGAAAGTCCGAATTTTGATTTAAAACGAAGTTTTTATGGCCGAAACAAGTTTTGAGTTCAAAAAATCAACTTTCTGTGACGGTTCGGAAAATCCGTCAGAAATCCGCGGAAATCCGTCGAAAAATCCGAACTTGCACCACAAAACTTGCTGTTACACTTCGGAAAATCTGCCGAAAATCTGCAATAATCCGCCGGATAATCCGGTTAGGCTGTTTTTGTCTGTTTTTGCCCGTTTCTGTCCGTTTTTGTCCGTTTTTGATATTTTCTCGATTGTAATGGACTCTTAACATGATTAGATGACCTTGGATAGTTAAAGAATGATTTTACACTCTATATACATGGTACATGCTTATGTTCACGTATTGTTCTATGTCCAGATTATAGATAGTGGCCTGTTACGGTGCACTCCAGATTACTATATATGCCTAGCTCGATTTAGTGGCTCGTAGTAGCGCACTCATGACTTGATTTTCTTATTGATTTCTAGACCCGAGATATGAGTACATGTTCTTTCTTGACACCGTGGATATAGCTTGTTATATGTTTAATCTATTGCATCTTGGCACTGGACAATCGAGTGTGAGTATTGTTCCGTGTATCACGTGATGTTAGTACGGAAATGTTCGTAAGTGATAAATTACGATTTACTCGTACATAGCACACGTCATCTTAGAAAATTCTTGAGTGTCCACGACTTGAGAATTTGACATGAATATGATAAGGTAAATGACTAGTAAATTCAAGTAGATCATTGTAGGAGAAAATTCGCACTACCAACCCCGAGCTCCAAGGGCCCCATGAGGCATAGCTCAACCCTGCTAGGTATCACGCCCCAGAACCAGAATACTGGAGAACGGAGAAATGACTCAGCCAGCTACGTATTACGGGTAAAAGAATACCGTATAATACGATCAATGCTGTCTAACCAGACGAGGGGGTGCATACTATATGAAAGTCTTACTATGGTCACTTCACATCTATTGTCTCAATCATTCAAACAAGAAGCAAAAATAGAGAACATGTAAGATAAAGCAGTAAGGCATCCCAAACGCTTAGTCAAAATGTTCTTGAGATCTGGCTTTACAAAACATAGCCAGATGATGTAGTAACTTATACACAATTGTTATCAGCTGCAGTCTGACTTAGTTACAATTATGTAAAGGTAAGTACAAGACAATCCGACTAACATGTCGGTGCCAAACGGCTAAGTATAAAGTAAATAACAAAATGAGCGGTGGAGTAAGGAACCCACTCGAGTCCTCCTGCGACCATTCCCCTAGTATTGACCATCTTGGAGGTGGAAGTAAGCTGAGTCCTCAGGAACCGGCTCTAAATCTGGCCATGCAAAACCAGAGAGGTTAGACCTCTAATAGCAAGTACCACAAGGAAGCACGATATGAAGGATTAAACCAGTAAGTAAGTGAATATAATAATAGATCTCTGCTTGCTACTAGGATTCACATCACATCACGACACTTCGAACCAATCTCCCAACCAAACAAGGACAGAAGTTGGCCCGTCATGTCCTGACATTCTGATCATCTCAGTTAGGCAACAGAGTAGGTACAGTACATAAATAAATCATCTTGAACGGCCAATCAACTCCTACGGCTTGCTATTGTGAGTCCCAAGTTATCCTGGAATTATGCAATTAGGGATTCCTCAGTTCTTACTATGTGCGGGCAAGGCTAGTCTATCCAGTCAATCAATTGCGCCAATCATGAATTAGACGAGTCCCAGCGGGACGCCCGTCATCAATATAAAATATACAATAATATAACCAGATACCGCTCCCTGCCCGTGTGGCAGATTTGCAGTATCTGTGGGGACCAGCCGGCCTGTCGGGCACTACTAGTCCCAAGAGGGCTGCCATGTAAGAACTCGGGGATCCATTCTCTCCATGCAATCATTATTTTATTTAACTTAATAGTCTCTACGTTGAGTGAAATCCTATGTCGTGGATCATGGTCATTCAAATGAGTACTTTCGTACGGGGTACGATATGCGCAACTCTACAACGATACCCGTGCGGCTAGGTTGTAGGTCTTACATAGCGTAATGCAACAATCAAATCTAACCACGGAGTAATCATGCCTTGACCATAAAGTACACATGCTACTTTGTAGAAAAATAAATAAATTGAAGCCTGCACATGCCTGTATGTCAATATTCGGGATCGGCTAATCGATTACAATAGTTCATAACATGAACGTGTCTCATTCATTTAATTCAATAAGACGACTAGCCAGTCTCTTAGTTCTAACTTAGGAACGCATGATCAATTTTAGTCAAGATAACCATTATTATCAATGGTGACAAGGCATGAAGGTCAATGGGGTCGAGTCTATAACTCTCAGGGTTAAGTTCCAATCTCACTGGGTATCCATAAACCAATCAAGACACAGGGCACGTTCTATACAACCATATGTATCAAAAATATTAACATGCTAAGATTATCGAGTTTATAAAAAAAAGGCGTAAGGATATAATAGGAGAATTATCATGCCACCATTTAAATGAATAAATTATAGAACAAATAGAAACACCCAGGTCAGGAAGTCACGCCAACAAGTCTATGCTAAGGCCAACAAGTCACGCCAACAAGTCTATGCTAAGGCCAACAAGTCACGCCAACAAGTCTATGCTAAGGCTAACAAGTCACGCCAACAAGTCTATGCTAAGGCCAACAAGTCACGCCAACAAGTCTATGCTAAGGCCAACAAGTCACGCAAGAATCGTACGCATAAAAAGGGTACGCCAAGTTAAGTAGGAAGGAGTGAGCGTCTAAACAGCGTGAGCGTGAAAAGTGGTTCACGTTGGCATGCACAGCATGAGCGTGAAGGGTAATTCACGCACGCACAGCGTGAGCGTGAAAAGTAATTCACGCACTCATAACGTGAGCGTGAAAAGTAACTCACGCACGTACAGCGTGAGCGTATGAGCGTGAAAAGCGTGATAAGAAATTCACGCACGCACAGCGTGAGCGTGAAAAGAAATTCACGCACGCACAGCAGGAGCGTAACTCAAAGGTCACGCTAACACGTAAAGACGTGAGCGTGACTCAAAATTCACGCTGACACGTAAAGACGTGTGCGTGACTAAAAATTCACGCTGGCACGTAAGAACGTGAGCGTGACTCAAAATTCACGCAGACACGTAAAGACGTGTGCGTGACTCAAAATTCACGCAGACACGTAAAGACGTGTACGTGACTCAAAATTCACGCAGACACGTAAAGACGTGTGCGTGACTCAAAATTCACGCTGGCACGTAAGAACGTGAGCGTGACTCAATCTCCCGAACTCCAATCTTATGGAACCTTCGTTCCAAGCCAGAAATGAGGTTCCCATGGTTCAGAATGGTGTAGAACGAGCAGCTCTACCACAAGAAACTATCTATTTTCGAAAACATGCCAGGTTGGGAGATCAAAACCCATGGACAACCGAAAATACAACAACTTAGATCTGTAAGAAATGAGCCAAAGAAATCAAAAATGCTAAGTAGTAAACTCTCTTAGAATCACAAGAGGAAGACAAATGATCCATAAAAATGGGTGGAGGAGAAGCAAGATGTACTTGCCTTCTCCTGGTAGGTGGAAGAGAGTGATGAGGAAGAGGAAGAAGTAATGGTGAAGGAGAGTTATGAGGAGAGAGAAGGGGATGGGGGCTTTAAATAGAAAAGGGGGTGGTAGGTGGGGTTCGGTTCATGTGAACCACCATGAACCCGAGAAGAACCCTCCTAGGCCGAACCTATAAGCAAGACTAAAAGCAGAGAAGTTAAAAGCAGAAAATAAAATGCAGAAATAAAATACAGGAATAAAATTGCAGGAAATAAAATACAGATAATTAATTAACATAAAATTAAAGGAATTTAAATACAGGATAATACATGATAAATATTAAATAAATATATATGAGTTGCATATGTGTAAAAAATATGCATTCTGGGAACGGAAAGTGACATCTCTACCCACCTTAGAAAAATTTCGTCCTCGAAATTTCAAATCCAAGCAGGATAGAAATATCAGAGCTAAACTAATCCAGGTACAAGCAATTCTAGTGAGCAAGCAATCATTTTTACCATATCAAAAGCAAGTACTATATATGTAAATTAATCAATCCACGATATCAAGTAGCTCTACCCATAAGGTGATAAGCATGAAGAATCAGGACAATCAAGGTATATAGAAAAAGATATACCTTGTGAGTCAAACAGGTGTGGATACCGTGATCGGATATCATCCTCACGTTCCCACGTTGACTCTCCCAAGGAGTGATGACCCCAAGTAACACGGACAAGACTAATTGTTCGGTTCTTGAGTATCTTCTCTCTTCGGTCCAAAATGGACACAGGCTGTTCCTCGTAAGACAGGTTGGTACCAACAACCAGCTCTGAATGATCGAGGATATGGCTTGGGTCCGATACATACTTACGTAATTGAGATACATGAAACACGTCATGTACCTCTCATAACGAAGGTGGGAGGGATAAACGATAAGCAACATCGCCTACCCGATCAAGGATAACAAATGGGCCCACGTACTGCGGACTCAATTTCCCGCGAACGCCAAATCTAATAACCCCACGAGTGGGTGAGATCCGCAAGAATACGTGGTCCCCAACAGAGAACTCTAACGGCCTACGATGCTGGTCCGCCCAATGACGATGCCGGTCCTGCACAACTCGAAGTCGCTCTCTAATTCCCTTAACCACTTCAACCGTCTGAACAATCATTTCTGGGCCTAACATCTTCCTCTCCCCGATATCATCCCATGCAAGCGGTGACCTGCACTTCTTACCATATAGTGCTTCGAATGGCGCCATCTGGATACTGGCTTGATAACTGTTGTTGTATGAGAAATCGACTAAGTGCAGGTGACTCTTCCAAGACCCTCCAAAATCTAGAGTGCAAGCTCGCAACATGTCTTCTAAAGTCTGAATCGTTCTTTCTGATTGCCCATCCGTCTGCGGATGGTAAGCCGTACGAAATCTTAACTTGGTACCCAGACTATAATATAAGCTCTTCTAAAAATGTGATGTAAAGCGGGTATCTCGATCCGACACAATACTGACAGGGACTCCATGCTGTCTGACTATCTGTTGCATATATAACTCTACCAACTTTTCTGTAGATTGCCCTACTCTGTAAGGAAGAAAGTGTGCTACCTTTGTAAGTCGGTCCACTATTACCCAAATAGCGTCCTTACCACTTGGTGATCTCGGTAAACTGGTCACAAAATCCATTGTAATATGCTCCCATTTCCATTCCGGAATAGGAAGCGGTTGCAATAACCCAGCTGGCCTCTGCTGTTCTGCCTTCACTTGCTGACATACCATGCAACGGGAAACAAATCTAGCTATCTCCCTCTTCATCCCGTTCCACCAGAAATGCTGCTTGATATCTTGGTACATCTTGGTCCCTCCAGGATGAATAAAATACTGAGGACTGTGAGCTTCTGCCATAACCTCCTGTCTGATATCTCTACTAGGCACACATAGACGTGATCCAAATCTAAGTGTACCATCTTCATGAATTCTCATCTCCTTCCTGAGTCCTGACTCACATTCTACCCTAAGCTTCTGAATCCTTGGGTCCTGTGCCTGAGCTGTCTTGATTCTGTCTACCAAGTCGGATTGAACTTGCAGACTTGTTAGAACTCCTACATCACTAGGAAGTATAACTTCGATGCCCATCTCCTGAAGGTCTTCTAAGATATGCCTCTGTGTTGTCAACATAAATGTGCCGCCTCTTCTGCTGAGAGCGTCTGCCACTACATTAGCCTTGTCTGGGTGATACTGAAGCTCCACGTCATAATCCTTGATCAACTCCAGCCATCTTCTCTGCCTCATGTTTAGTTCCTTCTGAGTAAAAATGTACTTCAGACTTTTATGGTCTGTGTACATCTCCACTCGCTCACCATATAAGTAATGCCTCCATAGCTTCAGAGCAAACACTACTGCCGCTAATTCCAAATCATGAGTTGGGTAATTCTTCTCGTGGTCCCGAAACTGCCTAGATGCATATGCTATCACCTTTCCATGTTACATAAGGACACATCCAAGTCCTTTACCTGACGCATCACAATATACTGTAAAACCTCCGGGTCCAACTGGCAATGTAAGAATAGGTGTTGATATCAACTTCTGCTTCAAAGTCTCAAATGACGTCTGACATTCTGTCGACCAAACGAATGGTACATCCTTCCGGGTCAAGCGGGTCATGGGTGCTGAAAGCCTCGCAAAGTCTGACACAAATCTTCTGTAATATCCTGCCAATCCCAAGAAATTTCGCACATCTGCTACGGTCTTGGGTACTGGCCAACTTTCTACTGCTTTTATCTTCTTGGGATCTACTGCTACTCCAGCTCCTGATATGATGTGACCCAAAAATGAAATGTGATCTGACCAAAACTCACACTTGCTGAGCTTGGCATACAACTGGTTCTCTCTCAGAACCTGTAACACTCTCCTGAGGTGGTCTTCATGCTCCTCTTCACTAGCAGAGTATACGAGAATGTCGTCAAGAAACACAATGACAAATTGGTCTAAGTATGGCATAAAGATGCGATTCATCAAATCCATGAATATTGCTGGAGCATTGGTCAAACCAAATGGCAGTACTAAGAATTCATAATGCCCATACTTCGATCTGAATGTTGTCTTGGGAATATCTTCCTTTCGAACCCTCACCTGATGGTACCCTGAACGGAGATCTATCTTGGAGAAAACTCTAGCTTTGCTCAACTGATCAAATAATCAATCGTCGATCCTGGATAATAGGTACTTGTTCTTCACTGTTGCCGCGTTAAGCTTTCTGTAGTCAATGCACAATCTGGATGACCCATCCTTCTTCCCCATAAGTACCACTGGTGCTGCCCAGGGTGACACGCTAGCTTGGATGAACTTCTTCTCTTTCAGTTCCTCTATGTGCTGATATACCTTGGCCTGCTCTGAATCCGCCATTCTATAAACTTGATCTGATATCGGTTTAGTTCTTGGTGCCAATTCTATACTAAACACAATATCTCTAACCGGTGGTAGACCTGGAAGTTCTTCAGGAAATACGTCTAGAAACTCTTCAACTACCTTCGGAATCTGAACTTCTTCTATTGTCGTTATTACTCCCTGTTCTTGCTGAGTTGCCCCTGATCTGACTAAGGTAAATCTCTTCATGCCTGGAATATCAACAGATACACTCCCTCTACGACAATCTATTGTCGCATGACTGTCTTTCAGCCAGTCCATGCCTAAGATAACGTCGAAATTTCCAACAGGAAATTCTATCAACCGGGCAGGTAAGGAATGACCGCAAACTACAACGCTACATGCTAAAATAACTCTACTAACTCCTACGAGCCCATTACCAGTGAGTATATTCAACCTCCCTGGCAATACCTCGAACTCCATTCCTAGTCGTGTCGCAAATTGTGCAGATATAAATGAGTGTGATGCTCCCGAATCAAACAATGCTACTGCGGGATATGAGGCGACGAGAATATTACCTGCCACAACATCTCCCGATGCCAATGCCTCCTCCAAGAATAGAATGAATGCTTGCCCTCGATCTCTTTGCTGGTTTCCATGCTGCGGCCTAGCCTGATGTTGTTGCTGGTCCCTTCCTTGATGATGCTGGGGTGGTCTATGCTGGTGTTGCTGCATCAGCGGCCCCTGCTGCCGAAATATCTGAGCCTGCGACATTAACGGACGCTGTGCCAATGGCCTTACTGCCATCGTTGGTCCTCGATACTGGCCTGCCCCTGGTGCTGGCAGAGCAGAAAACTGTTGCCCTGGTCCTCCTGACCTCGAATTCATGAGACATGTGGTAACCCGATGGTCTGGATTTCCACATATCAGACACAGTCCATTCAATGTCCGACACACATCTCTAGTGTGCCTTGCCTTCCCGCAATAAGTGCAGTCCGTCGGGGGTTGCTGGTTCTTCCTCTGTTGCTGTTGCTGCTGCCTGGGTGGTGGTGCTGGTCCTCGTATCGCCACATCGTAGATACGAATGCCAGTGGATGGTGCTGTTGTTCGGGGCGCTGCTCTCCCTTCTCCTTCAATCTGACTGTGGGATCTCTTCTGACCCCCAGTCCTTGCCGCAAGCCTCTGAATGGTGATCTCATGCCTTCGAGTTGCCGTCAATACTTCATCAAAAGTTTGGTAATTGTGCCCCTCTATCAATTGCAAGAGTTCAAGATGAAACCCTTGCTGGAACCTCATAGCCCTCTGGCTCTCTGTTGCTACCATCTCTGGGGCGAACCTACTCAATCTGCAGAACTCTGCTGCATAAGCATCTACAGTCTTGCCGGCCTGCCTGAGGTTGATAAACTTCTGTTGTAGCTCAAACCGTGCCACAACTCCATAGTACTCGATCTTGAATCTTGCAGTAAAATTGTCCCAAGCCACAGGATGTCTGATGCCCACTTCTTATGATTCCCACCAATCACGTACGAGATCCTGAAGTAACAACTTCACTAGATCCACACGTTCTTCTGTCGGTACCTTAGCTGCTGTCAGAATAGCTTTAATATCCTTAAGCCATGCATCTGCTGAGATGGCATCCTCCGTGCCCTCGAAATGGTGGGGGTTGTACTTACAAAACCTGGCTGATGCTCCTAAATCAGTCCTCATTCCTCTTTCCAAAGCCGTCTGTAATCCTTGGTTGAGCAACACATTCTGCTCTTGTAGCTGAGTGTGCATGCGCTGCTGGACCAACATCTGATGTTGCTGAGTAGCCATCATTCCTTTCATGATTTCCAGAAGGGCTGGTGTGTCCACTTCCACAGGGGTAAGTGGAACTATGGGTGGTGTTGGAACTTTCGGATACTGCGGTTCAGCTGCTGGTTCTACTATTACTTCTTCTTGGATAGTCTCCTGAGGTGAGACTGGCCCTTGTTGCTGACCAACCTGGTCATGTTGCCCATGTTGCCCTTGTTGTTGCTGCCCAGCTCTGACCGATACGGACGAAGTGCCCCTAAGAAAAGGGACAAGAGAATAATCAAACAACCGGACATGAAGGATCAATGAAGTCAAAGGATACCGGAATGTCAAGCAAGGGTTGAGAACAACGAATCATGAGATCAAGGGGGGACACGTGTGATTGATGTTGGCACATTTTATTTTGATTAATTAACAGCATCTTCGTAGTTTTGTCTTCTGTTCTTCAGATTCAAATATTCTTAGAAGATCGACTACATGGAGTTCTTCCGTTCAAGCGTAATCTCTTTCACTTTGAAGACTGGAGCAGTTACCGGCGTTCCCTGTATAAGATGGCATCTTCCTACTTAGAGTCTTCGAGTCTGTACTAGTCTAGGTATATCTGTAAATACCTAAGGACGGATGACAGTAAAAAGAACAAAGTCAAAAATTAAATACCTACAGAGCGGCATACCGGTGGTATGCTTCGACATACCGGCGGTATACCGTTTTTAGCATCCAGAAAGTTGTTGTGACAAATAGTCGGCATACCGACGGCACGCTCCGACATACCGGCGGTATACCGATCTTTATGTCCAGAAAGTTGCTGTGACCAATTGTCGGCATACCGACGGCATGCTCCGGCATACTGGCGGTATACCATTTTTAGCAACCCAAAAGTTACTGTGACAAATTGTCGGCATACCGACGGCATGCTCCGGCATACCGGCGGTAGACCATTTTTTAGCAACTCAAAACTTGCTGTGACAAATTGTCGGCATACCGACGGCGTGCTCCGGCATACCGGCGGTATACCGAGTTTCAAATATTTGGTTTTTGAATTGCTCTGACTAGCATTTATGGCCGCATTTAAATGCTCTCAAACGGTCATTAATATGACCGTTACTATTTGGCCGGTATACCGACGGTATGCCGCTGCATACCGATGGCATGCCGGTCTGTCTGTATTCAGAGCATTAAATGCCACCAACTCTTGGTTCTCTTATAAAAGAAAGCTCTCTCTCTCTTGAGCTTCTTCACCAACTCTTACCATAAATTTTCCAACAACCAAGAGCTCCACCATTAATACTCTTCCAAGCTTTTCATTGTCATCCTCTCCCAAAGTGCTAGAGTATTAAAGAGTTGTACATTTCGATCTTCACGTGTTAGAAGATCAACAAGTTCTCATTCTCTCTTGTTTGAAGTTGGCGAGCCTTCGTAAGAAAACTCGTGTGTAGAAGTTGGCGAGTCTTCGGATCCAAACTCGTGTTGAAGTTGGCGAGTTCTTCGGATCCAAACTCGTGTGTACTATTTGGTTATATAGTGGATGAAAGCCGGAGAGAGTTCCGGGACTGGACTGCCTCAAAAGAGGATACCAGGATACATCCTTGCGTTTGATCTTTCTACTCTTTACTTTCAATTGTCTTTATTGCATCAATTGTTGTAGTTAATTTTTAATTACCCTATTCACCCCCCCTCTAGGGTTCTACAATTGGTATCAAAACTTTGTTCTCTTGATTTGGATTTACACCCTTGAGTGATCCATGGCCTCTAACCCTAGTATCAACACGTTTCACAATGAGGGGCACCCCACAAACAGGCCTCCCCTATTTGATGGTACCAACTACAACTACTGGAAGATTAGGATGAGCATTTATCTAAAGTCCATAGATTTCGACTAATGGGATTGCATGATAAATGGTCTTCCTACTCCTTCCAGAGCTTTTGAGGATATTGCTTCTGACACCCTTCGGGACACTCTTTCTGAAAACATTAAGAAGCTTGCAAGTCGAGATGCCAAGGCAATGAATGCTCTGTATTGTGCTCTCGACAGTAGTGAATTCAACCGAATCTCTACTTGCAAGACTTCCAATAAGATTTGGAAATTACTTGAAGTCACACACGAAGGAACTTCACAAGTGAAGGAGTCTAAGATTAGTAGACTCACGCAAGAATATGAGTCTTTTAAAATGAAGCATGATGAATCTATTACTTCTATGTTTACTCGATTTGGTGATATTATTAATACTCTCTCCTCTCTTGGTAAGGAATATCCGGCTCATGAAAAGATCAGAAAAATCCTTAGAGGATTGACGAAAGTGTGGAGTCCTAAAGCTACCGCAATTATTGAGGGGAACGATCTAACTGTCATGAACCTTGAGACCCTCATGGGTAAGCTTATGACTCACGAGCTCGACATGAAGGATCAAGAGGAATCCTCCACACAAGAGAAGGAGAAGGAGAAGACCAAAGAGAAGGAGAAGACTCTTGCTCTCAAAGCTACAAAGTCTTACTCCAAGGAGAGCTCCGATGACAATGAGTCGGATGATGATGAAGAAATAGCTCTCACAGCTAAGCACTTCCGGAAATTCCTCAAATTCAACAAAGCCAATCGCTCCAGACGGGAAAATGAGGAAGATCCGGCGTGCTATCAATGTAGATGACCCGGACATATCAAGCGGGACTGTCCGATGATAAGAAGAGATTCAAGCAAGTACGAGAAGCCAAACAGAGGAAGCTCGTCCTCTAGAAAATTCGCCAACACTAGCATTTGGTGTGAGAGTGATGCTAGTGACTCCGACAATGACAAGGAGTGCAAACACAATACAAATGTTTGCCTCATGGCAACTGATGAGGTACTTGATGATCTTTCCTTAAACACTCTTACCTATGATGATTTGGAGAAAGCCATTCTTGAATTACATGAAGAACACAAAGGTGTTCGGAATAAATACAAAAAATCTCTTAAAGAGGTTGAGGCTCTTCAACTTGAAGTAGAGAGGCTCTCAAGCATCATTATTGATGTGAAGGAAAAATCTTCTATTTCTGACACGGATGAAATAGAGTCTTTGCGACTCAAGTTTCTAGAATCTCTTGACACCATCAAGAAAAGGGATGATGAGATTCTATCCATGAGAAGTTCTTATGAATTTGCTATGCGCAAATGTCAAGATGCTAATAGAAGAGAATATACCACTTCTATTAAGTATAATGATCTTCTTACACGGAGTAAGAATTTAGGTAATAAGAATACCACTCACATGCATGTTCCAAGACACCCTCACACTCATCAAAATGCTAGGCATAACCCTTACATGAACACTACACACAACTCCTTTTCTAACACAAGAAAAGGACCTTTTGTTAAGAAGAACACCTCACATCATGCTTTTTACTATCATCATAACACTCATGGTAGAACTTCTCACACTAGAAACTCACATATGCACAACACTCACACTTCTTCTTCTAAATCTTCTTTGATGTGCAATTATTGTGGTTTGCTTGGACATACTTCTAATTTTTGTTATACAAGGAAACAAGTTGACATAAAAGTTCTTAAATGGGTTCCTAGAACTAACAATCAAGGACCCAAACAATCATGGGTACCAAAATGTTCATCTTCAACTTTTGTTGTAGGTGACGAATCCTTCTTATGCTAGAAGCAAGTGGATTCTCGATAGCGGTTGTTCACGACATATGACCGGTGATGCTTTACTTTTTACAACGCTATCGATGAAGAAGGAAGGACACGTCTCCTTCGGTAACAATCTTAAAGGTTATATTATTGGAAATGGTAATATCGGTTCTCCTCCTTATCCTTGTATTAATAATGTATGTCTTGTTACTAATCTCAAGCATAACCTCCTTAGCATTAGCCATCTTACTGATAATGGCTATGATATCAAGTTTGTTAAACTCAAATGCTACATTACCGATAGTTCTAATAGAACTATTGTTTATGAAGGCATTAGAGAAAACAACATTTATGTTCTTTATCTTGTTGAAGGTACTAACAATGACAGATGCCTAGTTGCAAAGAACGATGAGAGTTGGCTTTGGCACATGAGGCTTGGATACGCCAACATGGACACCATCTCTCGCCTCGCCTCCAAGAAGCTTGTACGAGGTCTCCCAAGTATCCCATTCAAAAAGAACATGGTGTGTGAAGAATGCGAGAAAAGTAAGTTGACCAAATCATCCTTCAAATCCATCAACTCTGTGAGTACTTCTAGACCCCTTCAACTTATCCATATGGATCTTTTTGGGCCTAGTAGAGTAGCTAGCCTTGGTGGCAAACTTTATGCTTTTGTTTTAGTTGATGACTTTTCGAGATTTACTTGGGTTATTTTTCTTGCTTGCAAAAGTGATACTTTTCGTGAATTTGTTGCTTTTTGTAAGCGTGTTCAAAATGAGAAAGGTTTTTCTATCAACAAAATTAGGAGTGATCATGGAGGGGAATTTGATAATGTTGATTTCAAAAGATTTTGTGAAAAGAATGGTTTTGGACATGATTTTGCTTGTCCACGAACACCTCAACAAAATGGTGTTGTGGAGAGAAAGAATAGAACCCTTGGCGATATGGCCCGGGTTATGTTAAACCAATATAAGCTCCCCCAATATTTTTAGGCGGAAGCCGTTAATACGGCATGTCATGTTATTAATAGGGTCTTGATTAGACCTATTTCTAAGAAGACTCCTTATGAGCTTTGGTTTGACAAAATTTCCTCTATTGAATATTTTAAAGTTTTTGGTTGCAATTGTTTTATTTTGAATACCAAGGATAACCTAGGCAAGTTTGAAGAAAAAGCCTATGAAGGAATATTCCTTGGATACTCTACTCATAGTAAAGGTTTTCGTATTTTTAACAAAAGAAGTCTTGTTGTCGAAGAGTCAATAAATGTCTCTTTTAATGAACTCAACTCTTCTACATTCTCCTCTTCTGAGGACATTGATGACATCTCGTTTGGGTTGGAGAACTCCTCTATTGAGGATCGTCCTTCTTCATCTAACAATGAAGTTGTGACCCCATCAAAAGAGTCTCCTCCTCTCGAGCCTCCTCAAAAGGATCTCCCAAAAGAATGGAGATTTGTCACCAATCATCCTAAGGAGCTTATCATTGGGGATCCTTCCTCAAGTGTTAGCACAAGATCCGCCACTCGTGATCTTTGTACAAATGTGGCTTTTATCTCTCAAATAGAGCCTAAAAATGTTAATGATGCTTTTCTTGATGAGTTTTGGATGATAGCTATGCAAGAGGAGCTAAATCAATTTAAGCGAAGCAAGGTTTGGGAACTTGTCCCAAAACCTAGCAATCATCCCATTATTGGAACTAAATGGGTGTTTCGTAACAAACTTAATGAAGATGGGTTAGTGACTCGTAACAAAGTCCGATTGGTTTCTCAAGGCTATAACCAAGAGGAAGGCATTAACTACGACGAAACCTATGCTCCGGTTGCACGTCTTGAATCCATTTCGTATGCTTTGTGCTTTTGCTTGTTTTAATGACTTTAAGCTATTTCAAATGGATGTTAAGAGCGCTTTTCTAAATGGTATTATTAAGGAGGAAGTTTATGTTAAACAACCTCCCGGATTTGAAGACTTTCAATTTCCTAATCACGTGTTCAAACTCCATAAAGCCCTTTATGGCCTCAAACAAGCTCCCCGTGCTTGGTATGAGCGTCTTAGCTCTTTTCTTGTTTCTCATAATTTTTCAAAGGGGAAAGTTGACACCACACTTTTTATTAAATCCTATGATGGGACTCTCTTATTGGTTCAAATTTATGTTGATGATATTATTTTTGGTTCTACTAACAACACACTTTGTGTAGAATTTGCCAAAGTTATGCAGGAAGAGTTTGAAATGAGTATGATGGGTGAACTATCCTTCTTCTTGGGGTTACAAATCAAACAAGGACCCAAAGGAACCTTCATAAATCAAGCAAAATATACAAAGGACCTCCTCAAGCGCTTCGAACTCGACTCATCCAAATCAATGATCCTATGGCCACAACGACAAAGCTTGACAATGATGAAGATGGCACATCGGTCGACATTCGTAAGTATAGAGGTATGATCGGTAGCTTACTTTATTTAACTGCTAGCCGTCCTGATATCATGTTTAGTGTTTGCTTCTGTGCACGATATCAAGCCAATCCAAAGGAATCTCATTTGTGTGCCGTTAAGCGCATTTTTCGTTATCTCAAAGGTACCATTAACATGGGTCTTTGGTATCCGAAATCCTCATCCTTTGAGCTTTACGGCTTTTCGGATGCGGATTTTGCCGGATGCAAGATTGACCGGAAAAGCACTAGTGGCACATGTCAATTCCTCGGAAAGTCTTTGGTATCGTGGTTTAGTAAGAAGCAAAATTCTGTTGCTCTTTCTACCACTGAGGCAGAATATATTGCGGCTGGTTGTTGTTGTGCACAAATTCTTTGGATGTCACAAACACTTTTAGATTATGGCATTTCTCATTCATGCACCCCTATTAAATGTGATAACACTAGCTCTATCAATCTCACGAAAAACCCGATTTGTCACTCACGCACGAAGCACATTGAAATTAGACACCACTTTCTACGTGACCATCAACAAAAGGGAGATATTCGTCTTGAATTTATTGATACTACCTATGAATTAGCGAATATTTTTACAAAACCGCTCCCGGAAGATCGCTTCACCTTTCTTTGCCGTGAATTAGGCATTTTATCTTTTGATCCATAATCCCTCTCGGCCGGCACACCGACGATATACAGCGGTATACCGGCGGCATGCCGTTTTTCAATTCAGAATTAGGTTCTGTTTCGAAACTCGGCATACCGTCGGTACACGTCGGCATACCGTCGGTATGCCGGATGACGGCGGACAGGACATCATATCAGGATCCGGGCCCACCTTTCTTCTCTACTTCCTTTATTCTTTTTATCATACCTTTATTCCCTCTCATCCATCCCATCCCTCATAACTACCCATCTCTTCAACTCCCATCTCATTTATTACTCTTCAATCACTTCCCCCCTTTCTCTCCTCTTTTTACTCCACCCTCATTAATTCAAACCCATCACCTTTTCATCTCCCCTCTTTACTCCTCCTCTACAACCGTTCCCACCCTCCTCCCCTTTCAAAATCATCTCTTCATCTTCCTCCTCCTCTTTAAAAATCCTCCTTTTTCCATCACTTCTCCTACTTCTCCTTCTTCCACTCCAACACCCTATACTCTCCTCATGGCAAACCCTAAGCGCCCCCGATCCTCCTCCTCCTTGTTCAACCCCTTCGTCCTGGTGGCGCAACCGCAAGGCTATGACCACCGCATCTTCTCCAACGCTCTGGCGGCTGACCTTTGGTTCCAACACTTCGTCCATCACAATGTGTTCAAAGGACGGGCGATAAACTGGAACCTCTTTCCCGGTCACGTCCCCTTGTTTGACGACGCCGGGCTCTCCTCTCTACTTCGACGCCAAATTCCCGTCTACCCCGCTGCAGTCCGACTTTTCTATTGCAACATGGTCAGGGACGACGATCACCCTGCCATTCAGTCTATGGTCAATGACCGTCACTTCCGTCTCACTTCTCGGGAGGTCGGGACCATTCTCGGTATCCCGGACAAGGGGGAACCGCTGCCATCCTTGGGTGCTCTCAACTCCTCGGCGGCGTCACCCTTCGACGAATTCTGCCGTATCATCTGCAAGGGCCCCAACCCTCCTGCCATCCCGGCCCTCTCTGTCCAGCTGGAGCCGTTTTACTACGAGCTCCATAGGATAGTGTGCCATACACTATTTCCTAAGGGCGGGAACTACAACTTCATTACCGGGGATGCTCTCGTCTGCATGTATTATCTCTATGCACGGAAGCCCTTCTCCTTTCCGAAACTCTTCTTCTGCAATTCCGGCGTGTCATGCCTTCGGGGAAGCAGAACCTCTACTATGGCTCCCTTATCACTCTGCTTCTGGAGGCCAAACAAGTTGACCTATCTCTTTACTCCTCGGATGGCGCGCCCTCATATCTTGCTGTCTCCCGTACCCTTGCTGGCGCCTCTACTTCCCGTGCCTCGTCTTCCCAAGAGCAACCGGCATCCACTCCTGCTGCTCCCACATCTACCCCTCCTGCTTCGGGCCGTTACATGCCGCTCACTCAGCAGCACTTTGATATGCGTATGGCCCAGGCGGAAGAGCAGATGCGGGCCCACACTCGTGGACTTGGCGCCCTGATCCAGTCCCGTTTCCACGATCAGGGGTACTTTATTCAGCGCACTCTTCAAGACCGGGATGCCTTTCTGGATCTCAATCTTCAGGAACCCATGTACACGGCCCCGCGCTTCTATGACCCTAATGCCTATGGGTTTATGTACCCTGACGGCATTGATCCGTTTGGCGCCTTCCAACAAGCTCAGGGTGATGATGACGATCCGGCGGATGAGTAGGGATGGAGTTCCTTTTGATGATGGTTTCGTTTTATGAGTGTTTTAGTTTTATGTGTTTATCCTTTATGTTGTCCTTTATGGTCCTTCGGGGACCGGTGTGTGGTTGGTACTAGTTGTTTGCTGTCCTTCAGGGACTTTATCTGTGGTTATCTCTAGTGTCCGGCTCTCGTTGTGGAGAGTCTTTTATATTTTCACTATGATATGTATGGGTCAAGCATGTATTTCCTTTTTACTTCAATATATTAATGCATGCTTCTCTTTATATACTCGTGTTATTTTCATTATGCACATTTTCTATTGTTATCCCCATCTTTGACTAAGTGACAAAGGGGGAGAAATCGTATTGAGGGGGAGCTGTCTACCTACGGGGGAGCTACTCCCTGAAGATGCTATCTCTCTATTTTGTCAATTATCAAAATGGGGGAGTTTATTGGCACATTTTATTTTGATTAATTAACAGCATCTTCGTAGTTTAGTCTTATGTTCTTCAGATTCAAATATTCTTAGAAGATCGACTACATGGAGTTCTTCCGTTCAAGCGCAATCTCTTTCACTTTGAAGACTGGAGCAGTTACCGACGTTCCCTGCATAAGATGGCGTCTTCCTGCTTAGAGTCTTCGAGTCTGTACTAGTCTAGGTATATCTGTAAACACCTAAGGACGGATGACAGTAAAAAGAACAAAGTCAAAAATTAAATACCTACAGAGCGGCATACCGGCGGTATGCTTCGGCATACCGGCAGTATACCGTTTTTAGCATCCAGAAAGTTGCTGTGACAAATAGTCGGCATACCGACGGCATGCTCCGGCATACCGGCGGTATACCGATCTTTATGTCCAAAAAGTTGCTGTGACCAATTGTCGGCATATCGACGGCATGCTCCGGCATACCGGCGGTATACCGTTTTTAGCAACCCAAAAGTTGCTGTGACAAATTGTCGGCATACCGACGGCATGCTCCGGCATACCGGCGGTATAACGTTTTTTGGCAACTCAAAACTTGCTGTGACAAATTGTCGGCATACCGGCGGCATGCTCCGACATACCGGCGGTATACCGAGTTTCAAATATTTGTTTTTTGAATTGCTCTGACTAGCATTAATGGCCGCATTTAAATGCTCTCAAACGGTCATTAATATGACCGTTACTATTTGGCCGGTATACCGACGGTATGCCGCTGCATACCGACGGCATGCCGGTCTGTCTGTATTCAGAGCATTAAATGCCACCAACTCTTGGTTCTCTTATAAAAGAAAGCTCTCTCTCTCTTGAGCTTCTTCACCAACTCTTACCATAAATTTTCCAACAACCAAGAGCTCCACCATTAATACTCTTCCAAGATTTTCATTGTCATCCTCTCCCAAAGTGCTAGAGTATTAAAAAGTTGTACATTTCGATCTTCACGTGTTAGAAGATCAACAAGTTCTCATTCTCTCTTGTTTGAAGTTGGCGAGCCTTCGTAAGAAAACTCGTGTGTAGAAGTTGGCGAGTCTTCGGATCCAAACTCGTGTTGAAGTTGGCGAGTTCTTCGGATCCAAACTCGTGTGTACTATTTGGTTATATAGTGGATTAAAGCCGGAGAGAGTTCCAGGACTGGACTGCCTCAAAAGAGGATACCAGGATACATCCTTGCGTTTGATCTTTCTACTCTTTACTTTTAATTGTCTTTATTGCATCAATTGTTATAGTTAATTTTTAATTACCCTATTCACCCCCCCTCTAGGGTTCTACAATTGAGACATCCTATAAATCAAAATACCCCACAAGTCTGAAATCAGACCTGCATGGGCCACCACTAAAACCTTGTCGTGCCCCAGAACCAGAATACTGGAGAGCGGGAGAATGACTCAGCCAGCTACGTATTACGGGTAGAAGAATACCGTATAATACGATTAATGCTGTCTAACCAGACGATGGGGTGCATACTACATGAAAGTCTTACTATGGTCACTTCACATCTATTGTCTCAATCATTCAAACAAGAAGCAAAAATAGAGAACATGTAAGATAAAGCAGTAAGGCGTCCCAAACGCTTAGTCAAAATGTTCTTGAGATCTGGTTTTACAAAACATAGCCAGATGATGTTGTAACATATACACAATTGTTATCAGCTGCAGTCTGACTTAGTTACAATTATGTAAAGGTAAGTACAAGACAATCCGACTAACATGTCGGTGCCAAACGGCTAAGTATAAAGTAAATAACAAAACGAGCGGTGGAGTAAGGAACCCACTCGAGTCCTCCTGCGATCATTCCCCTAGTATTGACCATCTTGGAGGTGGAAGTAAGCTGAGTCCTCGGGAACCGGCTCTAAATCTGGCCATGCAAAACCAGAGAGGTTAGACCTCTAATAGCAAGTACCACAATGAAGCACGATATGAAGGATTAAACCAGTAAGTAAGTGAATATAATAATAGATCTCTGCTTGCTACTAGGATTCACATCATATCACGACACTTCGAACCAACCTCCCAACCAAACAAGGACAGAAGTTGGCCCGTCATGTCCTGACATTTTGATCATCTCAGTTAGGCAACAGAGTAGGTACAGTACACAAACAAATCATCTTGAACGGCCAATCAACTCCTACGGCTTGCTATTGTGAGTCCCAAGTTATCCTAGAATTATGCAATTAGGGATTCCTCAGTTCTTACTATGTGCGAGCAAGGCTAGTCTATCCAGTCAATCAATTGCGCCAATCATGAATTAGACGAGTCCCAGCGGGACGCCCGTCATCAATATACAATATACAATAATATAACCAGATACCGCTCCCTGCCCGTGTGGCAGATTTGTAGTATCTGTGGGGACCAGCCGGCCTGTCGGGCACTACTAGTCCCAAGAGGGCTGCCATATAAGAACTCGAGGATCCATTCTCTCTATGCAATCATTATTTTATTTAACTTAATAGTCTCTACGTTGAGTGAAATCCCATGCCGTGGATCATGGTCATTCAAATGAGTACTTTCGTATGGGGTACGATATGCGCAACTCTATAACGATACCCGTGCGGCTAGGTTGTAGGTCTTACATAGCGTAATGCAACAATCAAATCTAACCACGGAGTAATCATGCCTTGACCATAAAGTACACATGCTGCTTTGTAGAAAAATAAATAAATTAAAGCCTGCACATGCCTGTATGTCAATATTCGGGATCGGCTAATCGATTACAATAGTTCATAACATGAACGTGTCTCATTCATTTAATTCAATAAGACGACTAGCCAGTCTCTTAGTTCCAACTTAGGAACGCATGATCAATTTTAGTCAAGATAACCATTATTATCAATGGTGACAATGCATGAAGGTCAATGGGGTCGAGTCTATAACTCTCAGGGTTAAGTTCCAGTCTCACTGGGTATCCATAAACCAATCAAGACACAGGACACGTTCTACACAACCATATGTATCAAAAATATTACCATGCTAAGATTATCGAGTTTATAAAAAAAAAGGCGTAAGGATATAATAGGAGAATTATCATGCCACCATTTAAATGAATAAATTATAGAACAAATAGAAACACCCAGGTCAGGAAGTCACGCCAACAAGTCTATGCTAAGGCCAACAAGTCACGCCAACAAGTCTATGCTAAGGCCACCAAGTCACGCCAACAAGTCTATGCTAAGGCCAACAAGTCACGCCAACAAGTCTATGCTAAGGCCAACAAGTCACGCCAACAAGTCTATGCTAAGGCCAACAAGTCACGCAAGAATCGTACGCGTAAAAAGGGTAGCCAAGTTAAGTAGGAAGGAGTGAGCGTATAAACAGCGTGAGCGTGAAAAGTGGTTCACGTTGGCACGCACAGCGTAAGCGTGAAGGGTAATTCACGCACGCACAGCGTGAGCGTGAAAAGTAATTCACGCACTCATAACGTGAGCGTGAAAAGTAACTCACGCACGTACAGCGTGAGCGTATGAGCGTGAAAAGCGTGATAAGAAATTCATGCACGCACATCGTGAGCGTGGAAAGAAATTCACGCACGCACAGCAGAAGCGTAACTCAAATATCACGCTAACACGTAAAGACGTGAGCGTGACTCAAAATTCACGCTGACACGTAAAGACGTGTGCGTGACTAAAAATTCACGCTGGCACGTAAGAACGTGAGTGTGACTCAAAATTCACGCAGACACGTAAAGACGTGTGCGTGACTCAAAATTCACGCAGACACGTAAAGACGTGTGCGTGACTCAAAATTCACGCTGGCATGTAAGAACGTGAGCGTGACTCAATCTCCCGAACTCCAATCTTATGGAACCTTCGTTCCAAGCCAGAAATGAGGTTCCCATGGTTCAGAATGGTGTAGAACGAGCAGCTCTACCACAAGAAACTATCTATTTTCGAAAACACGCCAGGTTGGGAGATCAAAACCCATGGACAACCGAAAACACAACAACTTAGATCTGTAAGAAACGAGCCAAAGAAATAAAAATGCTAAGTAGTAAACTCTCTTAGAATTACAAGAGGAAGACAAATGATCCATAAAAATGGGTGGAAGAGAAGCAAGATGTACTTGCCTTCTCCTGGTAGGTGGAAGAGAGTGATGAGGAAGAGGAAGAAGTAATGGTGAAGGAGAGTTATGAGGAGAGAGAAGGGGATGGAGGCTTTAAATAGAAAAGGGGGTGGTAGGTGGGGTTCGGTTCATGTGAACCACCATGAACCCGAGAAGAACCCTCCTAGGCCGAACCTATAAGCAAGACTAAAAGCAGAGAAGTTAAAAGCAAAAAATAAAATACAGAAATAAAATACAGGAATAAAATTGCAGGAAATAAAATGCAGATAATTAATTAACATAAAATTAAAGGAATTTAAATACAGGATAATACATGATAAATATTAAATAAATATATATGAGTTGCACATGTATAAAAAATATACATTCTGGGAACGGGGAGTGACACTAGGCAAGGGCTCCATGACCTACCAAGTTTGTGCGTATTGATATACGATCGAGTCGCATGTCGTGCCGGGTTGCGGCATAGTCAGTTATATGTTTTCTTTTACAAGTATATGATATGGTTGTTTATGTTACAAGTCTAGACATGTTTCATCTGCCAGCAGTCTTGTTGGGCAATAGATGTACAACTCGTACCCCTGGACATCCGGGTACCTGCAGTCAGGTAGTTGCAAAAATCCTCAACTTGCATACTAGTAGTTAGGATTGTGATAACCCTACCTAGTTAATGATAGCAAGCCGTAGGTAATGATTGGCCGTGCACTTTTGATTGTGTGTTACCTTATATGCTCTTGTGTCGGTGAGTGGCCAGAGGCTAAGTTCTGCTAGAGAAAAGATCTGTAATCCCGGTCCTTGTTTGGTTTAAGGATTGTAGCTCCGATTCCTAGTAGTTCCTAAACCCCTTGTTGCTCATCGGATTATTTCTGTTCCATAGCTATATTGTTCAGTATTTCCATTCAGTCAGTTATATTCTCGAGATACGTGCATTGGTACCGCTCTAGTCTCGATCCGTATTTATTTACTTCTGTCATTATGTTATTGTGTTGTTGTTGGGTTTTGTCGTGCACCTCGATCTTCCTTGTGGTACTTGTTATTTGGGGCTTGACCCCACTGGTTTTGCATGGCCAGGTTCCATAGTTGATCACGAGGATCTACCGTCTTCTCCTCCGGATGGTTCGCACTCAGAGGACCGACATGGATTAGCGAGTGGGTTAGCTTTATTTCCTACTTTATCTTGTACTTTCATTTTGTGGTGTATTAGCCAAGGACATATGTTAGTCCTTGTTTCTGGGTTTTGTTCCCTCCGTCTTAGTACGGCGTGGATGTATATTCTGGACAGCTGCTAGTTGTACATTTACGTACCTTTTGTATAGTCAGTTGATATATCTTTTATTATGTCAGCTCTCATGATTATGTATGTACTTGTGTTTGGGACGCCTTACCCATCTCATATATGATTTACTCTTTATTGCTTCTTATGTTGATTGGATTGAGATAGGATTTGTTCGACCCTAGGAGTCGTCAGTGGCATGCTAGAGTCTACCCACTTGTCTTCTAGACAGCTTTGATCGTATATTGGGGTACTGGCGTACTCTAATAGACGTAGCTGGCTTTGTTTCGCCCCTACTTTCCAGTATTCTGGTTCTGGGGCGTGACATGGTTTTTTGGTGGCCCATGCAGGTCTGTCTTCAGACTTGTGGGGGATTCATCTAGTTAGAATCTCAATCCTATATTGGTCTTCATTTGATCTCCCTTTGCTTATCACATTCTCGTTTTCCTTGAACTGTAAACATGATTGACATATCATTATTCTATTCTTGTCCATTATTGATATCACGTGTCCTTATCATTCAGGGACACCCAACCTTCTTACCTATTTCTTTCGAGGATTTTATTGCTCCGTCTTCTTCCATGGTTCAGGCAGTATGTCGGCATCAGATTCCGCCTCCACAGAGTCAGGTACCAGTACCATCTCAGCATCTGGTGGTAGCTCAGTTCACTTCACTCCAGTCAGTTCAGCTAATAAAGTCAGCCCGAATCCCGTGTTTAGCATCTCCTTCCGACGTGGTCTCAGCAATTTCAATATCAGCATCCGGTGCAGTTTGCCCAGGTCCAGTAAGTCAGGTAAAATTCAGCAGCAGGTAAGAGCAGCAGTCCTGATGCATAGGCAGAGAGAGTTTGTTATCATTGAGTAGATGTTGGCTGAGGGCAGTCAGATTGTTAGTAAGCTTCTGAGGTGTTCCTTCAGTCATTTTTATTCTTGGGTTCCGTTGACGGCCTTGTATTCCATTCATACCCGGAATGCGATGGTCGACTTGACATATTCGGCGAGTGAACGCGAGTTTCTCGTACCACTCATCTGCCTCTGTATCTCGTGATACACGATATCTATCATGTATCCCGACTACGTAGTGCATCCTGGATTAGAGTCATGTCTTCGACTGAGTCATTGGTACCGACTTACTTCGAGACTTGACCCTTGTCCACTTTGTGAGTCAGCGTAGGAAAGCGAGGACGAATCCCTACTCAACTGACTCAGGGGTATATTATTCCATATGCCTCCTTTTCTTGTATTATATATGTATGTATTTATTATTTTCCGCATTTATTTAAATTCTGTATCTCAAATATCACTTGTACACGGGATGTTTTCTTTCGATGCGTTATGATTTAACATTGTTTTAACATGTGTATTTTTGCTCGACTGGCTTTAGGAAATTCCGAGGATGGAATTTTTCTAAGTTGTGGAGAGTTGTGAGACTCGTCTCACAGTATCGATATTTATATACGGATACGTATTTTGTATTGTATTTCGTATTTTTTCGATTTTCGGAACGCTTTAAATTTTTTTTTCCTAAATTATAGATTTTTCTTCTTGACCGGCATACCGACGGTATACCGGAGTATACCGACGGCATACCGTCCGGACAGATTTTCCACATTTTAGATATTTTCGATTTCAGATATTTTCGTGAATAGTGTTTTCGATATTTTCATGAATAGTGTTTTAGATATTTTGATGAATAGTGTTTAGATATTTTTATGAATAGTGTAGATGCATTTTATTATCCAATGGACAATTGGTTTTCTTTTAATGGCTAGGATTGATCTAGAATGTGACATGGATCACGATCCAACGGTCACGATTAATTCACCCCTTCTATATATATCCTATGAGTTTCTCTCTCCTCTCTCTTTTCTTTCCTTCACCATTTCCCCTTCTCCTTCTTCTCTCTTCCTCAAGCTTAGGAAGGCTTGGCCTTGAGGCCTAGAGTGTGGTTTCGTGCCCCTCTTGGTGGTGGAGTAGAAGATTAGGCTCGGTTGCTAAAACCTAGGCAAGTACATCTTGCTCAAAAGTGACATGACCATACTTTATTTTTATTTTCTGTAGAAATTAAAGTTTTATTGTTCTATAATATTCTCCTCTAAATTGTTAACGTGTTTAGTATATAGCACTTTTGGTTTTGATCGACAATATTGCGTAGATCTGAGTTTCTAGATATGATTTTCGAGTATTTTGAAGTTTTGATCTATCAAATATTTTAATTTGTGAAAAATAATACTTCCATGTTGTAGGAAATTCAATTCTATTCAATTTTGACTTTTGAAAGTCCGAATTTCGATTTAAAACGAAGTTTTTATGGCCGAAACAAGTTTTGAGTTCAAAAATCAACTTTCTGTGACGGTTCGGAAAATCCGTCGGAAATCCGCGGAAATCCGTCGGAAAATCCGAACTTGCACCACAAAACTTGCTGTTACACTTCGGAAAATTCGCCGAAAATCCGCAATAATCCGCCGGATAATCCGGTTAGGCTGTTTTTGTCTGTTTTTGTCCGTTTCTGTCCGTTTTTGTCCGTTTTTGATATTTTCTCGATTGTAATAGACTCTTAACATGATTAGATGACCTTGGATAGTTAAAGAATGATTTTATACTCTATATACATGGTACATGCTTATGTTCACGTATTGTTCTATGTCCAGATTATATATAGTGGCCTGTTACGGTGCACTCCAGATTACTATATATGCCTAGCTCGATTAAGTGGCTCGTAGTAGCGCACTCATGACTTGATTTTCTTATTGATTTCTAGACCCGAGATATGAGTACATGTTCTTTCTTGACACCGTGGATATAGCTTGTTGAATGTTTAATCTATTGCATCTTGGCACTGGACAATCGAGTGTGAGTATTATTCCGTGTATCACGTGATATTAGTACGGGAATGTTCGTAAGTGATAACTTACGATTTACTCGTACATAGCACACGTCATCTTAGGAAATTCTTGACTGTCCACGACTTGAGAATTTGACATGAATATGATAAGGTAAATGACTAGTAAATTCAAGTAGATCATTGTAGGAGGAAATTCGCACTACTAACCCCGAGCTCCAATGGCCCCATGAGGCATGGCTCAACCCTGCTAGACAAGGGCTCCATGACCTACCAAGTTTGCGCGTATTGATATACGATCGAGTCACATGTCGTGCCGGGTTGCGGCACAGTCAGTTATATGTTTTCTTTTACATGTATATGATATGGTTGTTTATGTTACAAGTCTAGACACGTTTCATCTGCCAGCAGTCTTGTTGGGCAATAGATGTACAACTCGTACCCCTGGACATCCGAGTATCTGCAGTCAGGTAGTTGCGAAAATCCTCAACTTGAATACTAGTAATTAGGATTGTGATAACCCTAGCTAGTTAATGATAGCAAGCCGTAGGTAATGATTGGCCGTGCACTTTTGATTGTGTGTTACCTTATATGCTCTTGTGTCGGTGAGTGGCCAGAGGCTAAGTTCTGCTAGGGAAAAGATCTGTAACCCCGGTCCTTGTTTGGTTTAAGGGTTGTAGCTCCGATTTCTAGTAGTTCCTAAACCCCTTGTTGCTCATCGGATTATTTCTGTTCCATAGCTATATTGTTCAGTATTTCCATTCAGTCAGTTATATTCTCGAGATACGTGCATTGGTACCGCTCTAGTCTCGATCCGTATTTATTTACTTCTGTCATTATGTTATTGTGTTGTTGTTGGATTTTGTCGTGCACCTCGAGCTTCCTTGTGGTACTTGCTATTTGGGGCCTGACCCCACTGGTTTTGTATGGCCAGGTTCCATAGTTGATCACGAGGATCTACCGTCTTCTCCTCCGGATGGTTCGCACTCAGAGGACAGACATGGATTAGCGAGTGGGTTAGCTTTATTTTCCACTTTATCTTGTACTTTCATTTTGTGGTGTATTAGCCAAGGACATATGTTAGTCCTTGTTTCTGGGTTTTGTTCCCTCCGTCTTAGTACGGCATGGATGTATATTCTGGACAGCTGCTAGTTGTACATTTACGTACCTTTTGTATAGTCAGTTGATATATCTTTTATTATGTCAGCTCTCATGATTATGTATGTACTTGTGTTTGGGACGCCTTACCCATCTCATATATGATTTACTCTTTATTGCTTCTTATGTTGATTGGATTGAGATAGGATTTGTTCGACCCTAGGAGTCGTCAGTGGCATGCTAGAGTCCACCCACTTGTCTTCTAGACAGCTTTGATCGTATATTGGGGTACTGGCGTACTCTAATACACGTAGCTGGCTTTGTTTCGCCCCTACTTTCCAGTATTCTGGTTCTGGGGCATGACACTGTGTTTGAGGGTGTATATGGACTGATATTGGACAGCAATATGGGTGATTAAGGACTGGTCTTGTGGACATCTAATAGGACTAATTTGTAACACAAATGGAACTGAAATGTAGGGCTGCAATGTAGTGGTTAAGGACAGCTACTAGGGGTAGTTATGGACTGTTTTAGGATAGCTAATGACAGGTTTTGGGACTGTTTAGTGGGGGGGTTTATTGGACTAAAATTGGACAGGTAGATGGACTGATATATGGAGCATGTTAGGACTGATTTGTGGGGCATTTATTGGACTGTTAAGGGACAATACAAGGCTGATATTTGGACTAAAATTTGGGCAACTAATGGACTGAATTTGGACTGTTAAAGGGAGCCAAGGGGGACAGCCATATAGGCTAACTAAAGGGCATGAATGGACTGGAATGTGGGGGTAAATGACAGGTTTTGGGATGGCCAAAGGGGACAGCCATGTGTGGTGTTAAAGGCTGAATGTTATTGAGTTTAGGGGCTGAATGTTGGGGCATTTAGTGACAGGTTTTACACAGTTGGGGACAGCCACATATAGGTGTTTAGGGACTGGTTTAGAGTGGTTTAAGGGGCTAAAATCTGGACTGAAATGGGATGGTTTTGGTGGTGGTTTGATGGGCTGTTAATGGACAGTTAAAGGGTGTCAAATGGGACAGCTATGACAGGTTATTAGGGGGATGAAATGGGGACTGTTGGACTATTTTGGGACAGCCAAGGTGCTGTCCTGCTGCTTTTAGGAGCAGAAGTTGGTTCCCCCACCACTCCACTCTCCACTTCACTATTCCCCTCTCTAAAACTCTACACAACAAACCAACTCTCAAACACCATCTATACCACACATTCGCATCAACTCTTCTCAACAACACACACCAATTTTAATCCTACTTGGCCGAACCTCTATGCCCCCATTCATGAACACAATGGATCCACATTTACTTCCCATGATATATATATATACATATATATATAAGCCTCAATATATATATAGAGAGAATAACATATATCAAATATATATTTTTTTTACCAAATATAGAGAGAATAACATATATAACCATATATAACCAAATATATATATATATATACATACATATAGATTAAATAATATAATACAATATGATACTTAGGAAAACACATCCCAGAGCCAATAGAAATCTGGGATTAAATATTAAAACAACATTTAAACAATATATAATAAATCCACATGTGTCCTATTAGGGATTTTCCCACTAGGACACGATACCACAACACAAGGACACTCCTATGACCTCCAAATGGACACGAAATGGACACAAATGGAGATACAACCATGGGAGTCATTCCTACGGGTTCAAAATAATTCTATATGCATGTTGGGGTGGATTAGAGGAGAGATTATACCTTCCGGGAGAGAGATTCAAAGGAAAAAGCCTTCCGACACGACACCGACACGTAAAGATTCCAAAAGGATACGAACGAGCTCCGAATCCTCCCAAACTTGGCTAGCTTCCTCCTTGGCTTGAGTAGAGAAGGAAAGAAGAAGATTTGGTGAAAGAAGTGAAGGATTTGGAGATGAAATCAATGGGGTTGCTCTCCAGAAATTTGGGGAAGAACATGAGAGAGAAAAGTTGTGGATAAAATGAAATGAAGATGATGATGACTCACTCCTTATCCCCCCCATAGGTGGCTGCCCAAAAAGGGTGAGGTGTCCCCTATTTGAATGTCCAAAATGCCCTCCACTAATCTATTTGATTTAAATTAGGAATGGGTTAAAGGTTGAGGTCAATTTAGTCTAGTTTTAAGTCTCTAATTAAACTAAACCTATCCATAAATAATTAGTCTAACTACTAACTAAAATTAATAACATGTGGGCCACAGCTAACTAGTGTGTGGGTCCCACTAGAGTCAACACTACCCCGGGTCCCCGTTTCAAGTCGGATTGAGCTGAAATTCGAACCCGACTCAAATAACCCTAAAATAATATTATAAATAATAAAATAAATTTCAAAAATATTCAAAAAATACAAAATGACAAAAATATCCCTGTTTCTGAAAACTGGGGATGATACATGTTGTAGGTAAGTAACTCCCCTTGAGCCGTAGGCCTGATACTTCTTATCTCCTCCCCATGTTCTGCTTCACCTTTATGTTTTTCCTCAACCGTGCCTCTATGCCATACTTCTAGATCGGTTACCACCAAGTTCTCCATCTCTCCCTCTCGCCTTATACTGGTAGTATTAGGCGTGTTGTGTGAAGTTCCCTCCTGGCGGTAATATGGCTCATGCTCTCGGAAGTGTACATCCATACTAACGAACTTCTTCTTCTCTACTGGACTCCAGCACACATATCCCTTCTGAGTCGCTGAGTAACCCACGAAGATGCACTTGACTGCTCTGGGGTCAAGTTTTCCAACTGATGGTCTGTTGTCTTTCACAAAGCATACACACCCGAATACCTTTAGTGGGAGTATCCCACTATTATTGTCTTGTAATACTTCGCATGTGGACTTCTATCCCAGGACTTTTGAAGGCATCCTGTTGATAAGTTGAGCTGGTGTCAATACTGCATGTCCCTATAGATTTTGTGGGACATTCATGTCGATCATCATACTTCTTGCAGTCTCTAGAAGGTGTCGGTTCTTCCTTTTTGCTACTCCATTTTGTGCTGGTGTGTATGCATAGCTGGTCTGGTGCTATATTCAGTGTGCTGACAGGTACTCTGTAAGTGTCCTGTTGGTGTACTACATTCCATTGTCAGACCTCAGTACCTTCACTATTGCATTATACTGAGTCTGGACATGTTTATGGAAGTCCCGAAAGCAAGCAAATACTTCACTCTTATTTTTTTATTAAATACAGCCAGGAGACACGAGATGCACAATCAATAAAGGAGACAAAGTACTTATATCCATTCATAGTGTTAGTAGCACATGGACCCCAACACATCAGAATGTACTACCTCAAAAACAAGAGAACTCTTATGACCAGTACCAACATATGAGCTTCTAGTAAGCTTTCCTAACTCGCATACATCACATACTTATTTCTGTTTATTTGATTTTGTATACATCTCTGGATACAACTTACTTAGAGTATCAAAAGAAGAATGTCCCATCCTCCTATGATGAAGTATCAAAGTATCTTCAGTCCTCTGCTGCAGTTCTTCCATTCCAGCCTTCTCTGCCATAGATATCAATGCTGAGTCCAGTCCTTCCCGATCTAGGTACCACAGTCCCTTATGCCAGGTGCCAGTCAAAAGTCTTCGTCCCGTCTCTTTCTCCTGGAAGATCACCTTAGGGATATAAAAAAAAATAGTACATTTTAGTTGGAGAATTATAGAACTAATAGACAAGAGACTGACTGGAAAGGATGGAGCATGTAACACATTGGATAATCTTACTAAACCTGTACAATTAACAGTACCCTTACCGACCACTGGTTGGAAAGTACCATCTGCAGTCTGAATGGTGTCTGCTGGTGCTAGGTGAGTATATGAAGAAAACTCACTAGCGTTCCCAGTCACATGCCGAGACGGTCCTAAGTCGATAATCCAGTCTGACGTTTTAAGGGAAGACATAGATGCAAGAGCGAGTGACTCATCAGTACCTTCTGATGGGTGAGCATACATAGCGGCATTGTCTCCGAAGAATGGGTGGATGTCTCATTTGCTCCGCTCCTCCTGTCTCCTTCGGTCGACGCTCTCTGCTTTCTCTCCAGCAGGTCCAGCAGTGCCTGATCCTCCTCAGTAAAGGTGCCACCAGCTCCTCCATTCCCTTCTGCCACCAACAAGTTTGCCCGATAGCCTCGTCGGCCGCCTCGTTGGCCTCCTCGACCACGTCCACGTCCAATATATCCTCGTCCTCGTCCACTACCCGAGTCTCCCTTCTTAGGTGGTTTGGTACAAGCATATCGATGATGGTCTATCTTTCCGCAGTTGTAGCACTGCCGATTGTGTTGCCAGAGCTCTCCCTTGGATCCTGTGTCGCCCGAGCTAGCAGCTGCTAGTGCTGACTTTGCTTCAGGGGGACCACTTGTCCATGTCTGTAATCTGATCCGCATCTCCTCCTGGATCATGGCTGAGATAGCCTCCTCGAGACTAGGGATCTCTGGTTGGGCGAGGAGTAAGGCTGTCCTCTGTGCAAATGCTACAGTGAGCCCTTTGAGGAATTTTATCGTCCTCTTCTGCAGGCACACATGTCTCTCCTTGTACTTCGGGTCCCCGTAGCTTGCCCGTTTCGAGGAGTGATCATAATACAGCCAGAGACGCTCCAACTCCGTAGCGTACTCCTGTACCGTTTTCTCCCCTTGTACGGTGTCATCGATCTCCCCTTTTATCTGAAAGATCCGTAGGTTATTTTCCACGTCATCATAGGTTCTCCTCAACTTCTCTCATACGTCTTTCACCATCTCAATGCCATCTACTGTGAAAGCAATAGACTGGACTAAGGAATTGAGAAGCCAGATGTAAATTACCATATGAGTAGATTTTCACTCGTCGCGTCCTGTCGAGCCCTCTTCCGGCTCTGTCTTCTCGCCCATCAAGAATCCCTACAGGTTCTTTCCTGTAAGAGTTCTTCTCACCCGTCGTGACCAACTCAGATAGGTGGCTGGTCCATCCAACTTCAGATCGATGGAGGGTAATTCCAACTTTGGCGGTGCTCGTGTCGTGCTATCACCAGCCGACACCTTTATCAACTTTATCAAAGTCGCCACATCGTCAGCATCCAGCTTCTTGAGGATCGCCTCCATCGATGCTTCTTCTTGATCACGTCACACTTGTTCCACGACTCACGCTTGTCCTCGTCGTCCTCTCCTAAATTCGAATATGTCTGGTTTCATCGAATTTAGACATCATCGACATCTCCTTGAGAATCTCATATGAGATAAATCTTCAAGAACGATTTTAAGCTTCTCTACACTGTAGGTGCCACAGATGAAATAAATCTCAATTTTAGGCTTACCTACACCGTAGGTGCCACAGATGAGATAAATCTCAAGTTTAGACTTACCTACACAGTAGGAGCCCTAAAAGTGGTGTGTACGGAGGCAACTACGGCAGCAGTAGCAGCCGCAGCAGCGGCACAACCGCAGTGGCAGCGGCTCAGCGACGATTGCAGCGGCAGTGTGGCAGCGGCACAGCCGCAGCGACAGTGGCAACGGCGCAGCGGCATCGGCAGCGAGAGCAGCGGCACAGTAGCTGCAGCGACAGCGACAGCGTGGGGGGGGGGGGGAGGGAGGGCGAGGTTAGGGGTAGGGTTTGTGTGGAGATTGTGGCTCTGACGGTATTATAAGCAAGTTTAGGTTCTGATACCAGGTAGAGATTTTAAGTGATTATTATTGCAATAGAGACTACATATATATAGGAGAGGTTAGCCTCCTCTCCTATCATTCTAGGCAATGTGGGACTAATGTCCAATAATACATATATCAACATTCTCATATAAGTTTTTCTCCAACGGCTCAAATTTGTGTCGTCGTTCGTCGTGTTTACGTACTAGCTAGGTGAGTTTATGTACTTCTATTCTTTTTATTTCCTCTGTGTTTTACTTATTCTATCTCCTTTAGTTATTCTTCATATATCTTGTATGCATATTCCATATTTTAGCTCTTAAGTTTGATGATACATATAGCTAGTTTTAACTAGCAGCAATTAGTAGAAAACTATATTATTTATATATATAAATGACTCTAATAGCAGTGTATGCATAATGAGAATGGGTTAGCATGGCTATTTTTACTCACAGGTACAACCGAAATGAACGTATGAAGTAAAAAAATTAGGGTAGTCACAGCCGAAATGAACTTATGAGTTAAAGGATTAAGGGTTGTAGCTTATGTATGGTTTGAGGAATTCACCCCTAAACTTAATATTTAATAAAAAAATTAGACTTTTGTTGTGTGTTCTATTAGGATAATGCATTGAGTTGGATGACTATGTATCGGGTGACCTAACTAGCTACTCAGAGACGTTTTTCTTCTGTGAGTTTTTCTCTAACGTCTCAAACTTTTTCGTTCGTCATTCGTTGTGTTCTAATTAACAACTAATAGAAAAACTAGGGTTTTTATATCTATAGATGGCTGTAATGGCCGTGTATGCGTAATGGAAATGGGTTAGCATGGTTAGTTTTACTCATAGTCACGGTCGAAATAAAAATATTAAGTAGAGGATTAAGGACTGTAGCATATGTATAGTTTAAGGAGTTCACAAATAAATTAAATATTTAATGATATATTTAGACTTTTACTGTGTGTCATAGTAAGATCATGCATGTAGTTCTTATGTATCGGGAGGCCTAACTACTTACTCAGATATGTTTTTTTTTCTTCTGTGAATTTTTCTCAACGGCTCGAACTTGTGTGTCGTTCATTGTGTTTACATACTAACTAACTAGTAGAGTTTCTGTCTTTTTTCTCTTTTTTCCTTTTCTTTGTGTGTTACTTATTCTGGCTCATTTAATTATTCTCCATATATACTACACCAGTTACAATAAGAATAACAACAAGTAGCTAAAATAAAGGATGACTCATAAGAGTCCTATTCTAAAGGAAGACTCAACAAATTGAAACCGCAAATAAAAACAAATGAAACTTCAAATCAAAACAACTGAAAAATGCAAGTGACACATATGTTCATTAGATACATCTTGCAAGTTTTTACTAGCAGTAGTTAGTAGAAAACTAGGTTGTTTATATATATAGATGGCTCTAATGACCGTGCATGCGTAATGAAAATGGGTTAGAATGGTTAGTTTATTCACAGTCACAGCTGAAATGAAAATATGAAGTAGAGGATTAAGGATAGTTACAGCCGAAATAAACATATAAAGTAGAGGATTAAGGGTTGTAGCATATGTATGGTTTAAGGAGTTCACACCTAAATTGAATATTTAATAACATATTTAGACTTTTACTGTGTAAGATTAGGAACTGTAAAAGATTAAATGTCAAGTTTTTTTTTCTTCTATTCCAAATTAGGAGCAATTTGTATCATCGAAAATAACCCTCTAGTCTAATATGTACACAAATAACCCGACATGGCGACATATTGGCGGTATGCTTAGTGTGGTTTATTATTATTTTTTTCCAAAACATTTTAGGTTCTTGAAAAAATCTCCTTTACCAATATATCAGTGGTATATCGATCTGTAGTGGTTGCCATAGGTTAGCTCTTCCAAAGCACTTTTCACGAGCCACCATTCAACATGCTCGGCTCTATAAGGAAATAGAGTTATAGCTTTAAGACGAGCCTAAATCTGAGCTCTTGCGAGTGATCTGCTCTTATAAACTAAAAATATCGATGATATTGAATTATAAATAATCATAAATCTAAATCAAACTTGTTTATGAGCTTTGTCCGACAAAAATCTACCCTAGTAAGTGTAATATCAATTCAGAAGTGTTTACATGAACTTCATAAAAAATAAAAATAAAATGTATATTTTTATTATAAAAAATATAAATAAATAAATGAATTTTTTGACTTACATCCTTCTTATTAATATGAATTTGTACTTACATTCCACTTTTTAATTTTATTAGACTTGCATCCCACGTTTTGTCACGAATAATATTTTTCGTGACAAAATGGATGTTTTTCGTGACAAAATAAATATTTTTTGTGACAAAAAATAAGATGTAAGTCTATTAAAATTAAAAAATAGGATGTAAGTACAAATTTATATTAACAAGTGGGATGAAACTCAAAAATTTCTATAAATAAAAATATATAAATAAAAACGAGTTTACACTCACAAGATCACAATAAGCCGAATAGCTCTATGCTTGTATGCTAACTTGTTCATCTAACGAGCCTATTATTAGGCACCAATTCGTGATCTCAAACTCTCAAAGCTCATTTCACGAGCTATTTAACCGAACTGAGCTTTATCTAGCTCACGAGTAGCTTTAATTTGTTAACACCCTAAGGTGACCGTTCGGTTAGGTACCAAAACTATTCGGGTTTCATGGAAATCCTCGAAAAGATTTACTTGAAATTTCTTCGTCCCCATAAAATAAAGTTGTCACCCACCAAATAATTCTCATAAGAAAGCTTTTATCAATTATTGACCTGGTTATTTTCATATTTTTTTATTGGTCTTAATTTTTTTTCCAAAAGTTATATGGAAATTATGGGCTTCCACAACTAGAGCCTAACATTGACAAATCAACATTCATTCCTTGTCCACACTGTTGGGTCAGAACTTAGAAAGTAGGTGCCATAAAATTCACGTAAAGTCTTGGAATCGATAATCATCACAATATTATATTCTGTTCATATTTGACAATGGCAATGTCAATAGTGTAACCCATTCACACACGTTTCTCATTCCACTACAATTCAATGCATTCATAAAAAGCTAATGATTGAAAGCAACATAGTTTGTAGCACTGACTTCGGAAGAGTTCGTGATTACTTTTACACTTCACGACACTCTTATTCCAATTAAAAATCTCTTCACATTCACATGGAAGATACAAAACTCAAAAATAGCTTGGATACCAAGTTACAAGCCTAAACTCTTTCCTCATTATTTAGCAGTATCAGAAGCGGTATCGAATCCTTCTTAATTGACAGTTTCGTATCGGTCGAAACCGTCAAACTTTATTATGTACACTACATTTGAAGTCCGACTTACAATCACACAAGTGCGGGACTACTAAAGGACTGGGGTGGTTCCAGTCCAATCAATTTGTTTCATTTTTTTTTTTTCCATATAAGTCAGCTCACACCTTCAGCCAGCTTCAACTCGAATTTTTGGTGATCAACTCATACCTTGTAACTGGACACTTTGTCGAACCTGATTTCGCGGTCCAAGCTTTGGTGTTTGCTCTCGATCCCGTCGGGCGATCGCGGGCCGACGGCATCCTCTAGCATGTGGACCACGGTCCTCATCGACGGCCTCAATGCCGGCAGCCTAGCCGTGCAGAGGACTCCGACCTTCAGGACCCTGAGTACTTCTTCTATCGCAGAATCAGCTCGAATCGAGGGGTCTACCATAGCCGTGACACTCTCTCGGCTCGTCGTACGCCGAGTGACCCAGCAGACGAGGTCCTCATTCTCCCCGTGCTCCTCCTCGATCGGCCTCCGGCCTGTCACTAGCTCCAGTAGCACGACGCCGAAGCTGTAGACGTCGCTCTTCTCGTTCACCTTGGACGTGTATGCGTACTCTGTCATTAGAGCAAGAAACAGTTATTAGTATTTCTAGATATTCTAGCGTAAACTATCTAGGAAACACAAACACTACAAAAATCCATGTTTGATGAACACTATAAGAATTCATGTTGTGTCCATGTCACTTAGTGTCGGACACGTCACGGATACTCTAAAATATTTCGGTCGTATCTGTGCGACATAGGTTACTGTGTATAACTAATCTATGTGAATGAAATATCCCCAGCGTGAATATTATCTCTAGGTACTAATCCTTCATTCTCAAAACATTGTATAAAGCTGACACGGCATCAATTTTGGAGTGTCCTAATGTAATTGAGAGTATCTGTATCAGACACGATACGACATATTGTGTCATGATGCAAGGGTGTATGTTTAAGGATTCCGAGGTTTTTGACCGCCGGCCGACGTGGCGCTGGCCATTGGCCTCCTGGTCCGGGTGGAGTCATAGCAGGGGGCAATGGTTGGCTGCCACGTCGGGACGCGGTCGCGACCGTCGGCAAAATATCATTTCCATACGTATAAACACCAAAGATGGACTATGTTGGTGATCCAATCTTACCAGGGGCAATGTAACCATGTGTGCCGGCGATGACATGGGTCGTCGTCGTCGACGAGTCCTTTCCTGCGACCCCTGACTGCAGGATCTTCGCCAGCCCGAAATCCGCTATCCGCGGCTTGAAGAACTCGTCGAGAAGTATGTTGCTGCTCTTCACGTCCCGGTGCAGGATCGGCCGGTCGCACCCGTGGTGCAAGTACTCCAGCCCCCTCGCCGCCCCCACCGCGATCCCGTACCTCGTCCCCCAGTCCAGCCCCGTCTTCCCCCCGCCCGCCGAGTGGATCCGGTCCCACAGGCTCCCGTTCGGCAAGTACTCGTATACCAGCAGGCTCGAGTCCTCGCTGGTGATGCTGCAGTAGAGCTTCACCACATTGACGTGCCTGATCGAGCTGAGCGTGTCCACCTCCGCCTCGAACTCCCGGGACGGGGACCGGGCCGCACGGGACCGCCGGGCCGGCAGCATTGCGGCGGTGCTCTTCGTCGTCGTCGGCGCCGCACCGGCCGGGGGATGCAGAATGTGCTTGACCGCGAAGGTGCTGCCGACGCCGAGGGAGACGCGGTAGACGTTCCCGGACCCGCCCTTGCCGATGATGTTCTCCTCGCTTATCGACTTGACGATCTCCTGCTCGTCCAAGGACAGGACGCGGAACGACTTCAGGTCCCACGAAGGCGAGTCCCCGTGGCGGCCGGAGCGGCGCTTCATTAGCAGGAACAGGATGACAGAGCAGAGCGAGAGCGCGAGCGCGGCGAGCAAGCAAGTGAGGACGACGACTCTGAGCTTGGACGAGCCACCGGACCAGCTCGACGACGAGCAAGGCTTCAAGTAGGAGATGGAGTTGGCGCAGAGGTCGGGATTTCCGGAGAAGCTGCCGTTGTAGGCGTAGACTGAGAGGTCGGCCGGGATCGTGCCGGTGAGCTTGTTACCGGAGAGATCGAGAGAGCTCAGCTTCAACGAAGAGAGGCTCTTCGGGATCTCGCCGGAGAATTGGTTGTTAGCCAGAACCAGAGAATTCAAGCCCTGCACCCGGCCTAGACTCGCCGGAATTTCCCCGGAGAAGGCGTTGTCCGCCAGATCGATAGCCGTCAGCGACGAGCACTCTCCGATGCTGTCTGGTATCGCGCCGGAGAAGGAGTTATTCTCGAGAAGCAGGCTCCCGAGGCTCTTCAACTCGCCGATGCTCGCCGGTATCGTACCGGAGAACCCGTTGGACGAGAGGTCGGCGTAGACGAGCGACGACGCGCCGGCAATCTCTGCGGGGATCCCACCGGAGAAATCGTTCCCTGCGAGGTACAGGTGGTCGAGGGACCTCGCCTTCCCGATGCCGGCATCGATCGTGCCTTCGAATCCGTTGTCGGCGAGATCGAGGATGGTCAGATTCGGCAGGCTCCATATCCCGGCCGGGACTCCGCCGGATAGAGAATTCTTGTTCACTCTCAACCGGATCAAGGAAGTGCAGTTCCCGTAACTCGCCGGCAGCTCGCCGGAGAACTTGTTTTCGAGAACCAGCAGCTTCTTCATCGTGTTCTTCCTGCACATGTCGGCGGGGATCCTCCCGGTGAAGGAGTTCGTCGATACGTCGATGAGGCCCGTCTCCGACCAGCTCCCGAGCGTCGGCGGCAGCTCCCCGGTGAACCGGTTCGAGAACAGCGACAAATTGACCAGGAGCCTGAAGTCCCCGAGCTCCGGCGGGACGTCGCCGGAGAATTGGTTCGAGAACAGCTGGAGGGAGACCAGCTTGTTCAACGACCGGAGCTCCGAAATGTTTCCGTGGAGAGAATTGTTGGACAAGTCCAAGTAGGCGAGTTCCGAGAGGTTTCCGAAACCGGGAGGGAGGGTGCCGGTAAGTGAGTTGCTGTACAGTTCCAGCCCCGACAGCCCCTTCAGCTTCGTGATTTCCTGCGGAATCCGACCGTGGAGCGAGTTGTCGGCGAGCTCCAGATCGACGAGTTCCGTTAGGTTTCCGATTGATGGCGGGATCTCGCCGTGCAGATTGGAGACGGAGAGGAAGAGGTTGGTCAGCTTCGTGAGTTCCGTGACTTCTTCCGGAAACGGGCTCGGGGCGAAGGAGTTGTCGCCGAGGGAGAGGGAAGTGAGGGAAGTGAGATTCCGGAGGGAAGTCCAGGGGAAAACTCCGGAAAAGAAGTTGTCGGAGAGGAGAAGAGATTGGAGTTTGTTAAGTGGGGATAGGTCGGGGATGGGACCGGTGAAGTTGTTGTAGGAGAGGTCGAGGGAAGTGAGTTCCGTGCAGTCGCGGATATCGGAAGTGAGGTTTCCGGAGAAGTAGTTGGAAGTGAGGGAGAGGTTGGTTAGGGAAGGGAGCTGGCAGAGGGCGGAGAAGGGGATAATTCCGGAGAATCCCCTGCTGGAGAGGTCGATTTTGGTGACGGAGGAAGCGGAGTTGCAGGAGATTCCGGTGAATTCGCACGGGGAAGTGGAGGGGAGGTTCCAGGATTGGAAGTCGGAAGTCAAATCCGTGATTCCGACGGAGTTCTTGAGTTGCAGGAGGATTTGGAGCTCGGATTCCGAGCTGCTTCCGGAGAGGAAGCATAGGAGGAGGAAGAGGGAAGGGAGAAGGGGGGGCATTTTGGAGAGGAAAATGGAACTTTGATTTTTGTGAAATACTTGTTTTTAAGTAGTGGGCGCGGGGAGATTTGGAGCAAGGAATATTGGCATAAACCCCCTTCAAATTCCCTTAATTTATTAAATTTCTATTAATTTGTATAGGACTTCTTGAGAGAGGTAAAGTTTTTGAACCTAAGAACCTAAATTTTATAGTGAATACAAAAAGAATAGAAATGCTAAATTTGCAAATTAAAGCTTGAATATTGATTTTTCTTTTTTGTTAATTTGTATAGGTCTGGTTAACAAACGGAAACTTTTTGAAACTAAGGAACTAAGTTTTATATTAAATACATCAAGAATTATAATGCTAAATTTGTAAAATTATAAATGCATCATACTATTTATGTGTACTTATATTGTTGACAATAGTGTATTTGAAGACGTAGAGGACAAATAGTGAAAACATTAGTTATTGCTACTTGTTTAGGGGTGAGTATTATTCGATTTTGGACCGAAAATTGAACCGAACCGAATAAGTGATTCGGTTCAGTTTTTTAAAAAAAAGTCTGGTTTCGGTTTTAGATTTTGGTTTCGGTCCACCAAAACCGAAAATCAAATAAAAAGATTTTGTGTGTGTGTGCGTGTGTGTGTGTGTGTGTGTGTGTGTATATATATATATATATATATATATATATATATATATATATATATATATATATATGTTAGTTTAGTGGTAGTTAGGGGGGCCATCCGAGCACAGATATCGGGTTCGTATTCTTCCTTGGACGGCTGGTGGCTCCACGGTCCACCTTGAAAAAAGGACACACACACACACACACACACACACACACACACACATATATATATATATATATATATATATATATATATATATATATATATAACTACCAAAATAAGTCAAGTTAGCGACATACGTAGCGACGAAAGAAATAAACGTCGCTAATACAAAAAAATTAGCGACGCAAAATATATACGTCACAATATGTCGCTATTGGCGACGATCAATGACTTCATTAAATATTAAGGAAAGTGACATCGCCAATAGTCGCTGACATTTTAAAGTCAGTGACGTTCAGCGACGTAGAAATTACGATGTCGCGGTATATTAAAATTTCAGTGACAGTTAGCGACACCTTCTCTAAGTGTCACGTACGTCCCGATTCCGAAGAATCGATAGTCATCCCCCAGACGTGATGCCATGCGAACTGTAACACCCTGTTTTCTGAAATTGGGAATTTTAAAAAAAATTATTATTTTTATTATTTATTAGTGGTATTTTAGTCATGGCATGATTTTCTGGTGATTTTAATTAAGTTAAACCATTTCTAAAGTCATGCTAAGTCATGACTTATGACTTTGTGACTTTGTTAGTAAACCTTAGTGTAAATCCTAGTTTCTCTAACCTAGAAGTTGCCATGACCATGAGAGCTTGACCATAGGCTTAGAATATCATTTTAGTGATTTTTAGCCATAGGGGTATTTTGGTAATTTTTAGGAATTTATTTGGAATTTAGTGGGATTAGTGAGATTTTACTATTCATGGACTTTTAGATTAGTGACTTGCTAATCCCTAACCTAATTACCCTAATCCATAGGTTAGCTACTAACCTAGAATGACTAAGAGGATTAGATATTTCATGGTAGTCAAAGCTATATAAATATCTAGATATTACTTATTGATATTTTGCTTAAATTATGCAAAATATCTAAACCCCTTTACAAAGTCTTTCCCTTAGCTTGCAAGCAAGCCAAGGACAACCTCCCCCCATGCCTTGGCCATGTTTGGCCGGCCAAGACCTCCCCCCCCCCCTTGGCATGACCCCCCTTTCCTATATATTTTGATTAATTCATTGCATTTGCATTGAATTAAATTCATGAAAAATTGCCCTTTACTTCAAAAATCCATAACTCTCAACCTAGTGATCCAAATCACTTCAAACCTCTTGCATTGGGTTCCTACAACCTAGAGGGTGCTAAGGGAGGCTAGCAATCAAGAATTTGGAGGCTTTTGTCATCATCAAGTTGAAGAACAACACCCCCTCTTCTTTGAATTTCCTTGAAATTCACCAATAGGTAAATTTCCACAAACCTAGTCAAATTCTTATTTTTCTTTCATAGATGCATTCATATAGGGGTAACAATATTGTGGGTAAAGTTTGGTAGGATTTTGATGTGTTTGGGTGTCGTGTTGGACACGTATCCTACTAGTCTAGAACCCTAATTTTACTCACTGTTTGAGCACTGTCATTGTGTATTTTGATCACTGTTTTTCCAAACTCTTTGAACAAAAACCTAGCCTAACTAACCCTAACCCTAATCCTATGTCACTGGACACAATTCGACTTGTGTCATGTCCAAATTTGGACACACAAGCTCTCGGGACACAGGGCAGTACACAGGAATTGTGTCCTGCTGCCACAGTGTCCCCACGCACTGTAGAAGCCACGTGGACACGCCAAAATTGGCACGGAGCACGGGGCAATGACTGACAGGTCACCCCCAAAGTTTGGGATGACCTCGTGTCGTGTCGGACACGGAATCGACCCCGCAAGGGTCGTTCTAACACTGTGTACACACGCACAGACACTGTACTTTGAACGTGTCGTGTCCACTGTACACGACACGTGGACACTTGCTACTGACATGGACACGAAGCCTGTATGTAGGCGAACACATTGGACACAACCACGTGGTGTCACGTGTCCCGTGTCGCGAGCACGAGACACGCGAAAACACGACGACACAGTCTGAAACACGTAAATTGGGGCTTCTGATACGTGTCGTGTCCCCTCTACACGACACGTGGACACGTATCAGGCCCATGGACACGAAGCCCAACCCTAGGCGCACCTTCGGGCACGAGCACGAGGCCTGTGTCGCTTTGTGTCGTGTCCTAGACTAATTTTGAATTTACACTGTAACAGTGTACACTGGTTTACCCGTGTGACTTTAAATCCTTGTGGACACGTCGTGTCGTGTCGTGACACAGTGTCAGGCTGCTAGGGACCTAGCCTAACCTAGGGGCTTTAGTTACCAACCAAGTTTGGGTCATCTTAGGTCGTTTTGATTGATGTTTGAGCTAACCCAAGTTAGGTTTTCACAGTGCAATTTCTTATTTTCTGAAAATTACAGTTTTTGCAAAATCGAATTTTGATTCGATTTTGCTAATGATTTATGTATTATATTAATGTATTTTAATGTGTATATATGTAGTATATGTGTATGTGAGAGTGTGGGTCGATTTTGGGGTGATTTGGGTGTGTGTGTGTTAAGTTATATATATATATACATATGTGTGTATATATGTATTATGTGTGTGTGTTTTGGATGGGTTTGGGTTCAGGAATTCCTGGAACCCCCCCCCCCCTGATTCATTCAGTCTCCCTCTCTCTCACTGTCTCACTCTCTCTCTCTCACTCAGTCTCTCTCTCTATGTCATATATATATATAGTATATATAGGTTTTATATATATATATATATATATATATATATATATATATATATATATATGTATATATATATATTGATATATATATATGTATTAGTATTAGATACATATATGTATATATATGTGTGTGGTTGTATTATATATGATATTCCTATATTGGGTATTGGGTATTAGATAGATTCATATATCTATATATATCATATATATATATATGTATATGTTTCCTACTATAGGTTATATAGAAACCCTATACTAGCCTATGGCCTATGGCCTAGGATTACTAGCCTATGGCTTGGGGCTAGCCCTGAATGACCCAAAACCCTTTGTGTTGACCCTTGTTGACTAAGGGTTGACCAAAGTCAACTGTAGGTCAAAGTTGACCTAGTTCACCTAGAAATGACTAGGAATGACCTAAATCAACTAGTTTAACTAGTTTGACTAAAACCCTAACTAGTTTGACTAGTATTGACTTAACTTTGACTAGTTTGACTTTAGAGTTGACTTTTGACCAGATTGACCTAGAATCATGTAGTATGCATTGTACACTCTATTTTTACCATTGTGGATACATTGTGACTTGTATTGCTCTGATTAGGAGCCATACACCTCTCCTCAGACAGTATATCTTCTTCAGACATTCAGTTATCAGGCGAGTACATTCTCTGACCGTTTCATATTTGCCAGGATTTATATTCTTGCTCTAGCTTACTTTACTTGATGCTGACACGATTGTTATCACGGATTGGTACTATATGGATCTTTTCATGAGATGTTATCCCCCTCGGGAGCATCAGGTACTTTTGTTATGTGTGTTTCACTTACATCATGTATCTCATGCTTCTATTTTCATGTATCTTCATGTATCAGCTAGTGACTCATGTACTCTCATGATCACCGAGCCTCCATGAATCTTCATGAATCACTCACGTATCACCCAATTATGGGCTTATCACGAATCTTAACATAACCTGAATGGATCCTTGTGTATTGATTGGGGATGGGGGAGTGGAAATAGTCATGTGGATATTACCCCAGTAGCTGTAGTCATGAATCACTTCTAGCTGTAGTCATGAATCTCCTATGCCATTTCACATGTCTATATTTTACTCTGACTCACTAGACACTGCTAGTTCTCTATATACAGTAGATATTTCCTTTACAGCTATCTCTTTTGCTACATGTATCTTCCTTCAGCAGTTCCTGTATTTTACTCTATTGCATGCTTTATATCTCCTATCATTCTATGCACTGCGTGAGATGTATTGTGCTCGTTCCCGTCCTGATTGGACCTGTTGAAAATATTACAGAGGATGAGGAGGAGGCCCTGGTGTCTACCTATTATGGAGCAGGACTAGATGATACTTATGTTGTGGACCCTCAGCAGGATCCACCTGCAGCTGAGGATGTTGTTCCAGTAGTCTAGACCAGTTTAGCCTAGGCAGTCTTTTCTATATTTACTTTTGTCTCACATCTGAGTTGTATTTTGAGATGTTGAGTTATGTATAGACTCTTAGTCTTGTATTATGAGTTGACATTCTGGATGTTATGTATCTTAGACACTTAGTCTTATTTCATCTATGCTATGGTTCTCTTTGAGTTACTATCTATCTTCTGTCTTTCGTTCTTCTACCCTAGATGTGATTGAGATGTATATTGTTATGTCACCTCCATTCGGAGAGTATAAACTGTACAGGTACTTTGGTATTGTTAGATGATTGACCTAGGACAGCGTTCTACCGCCGACACTGCGGCGTAGGCTGGGCGTTGTTACGTTCTCGTACCCTAACAGTGGGTGCGGGTCGTGACACGTTTTTAGTGGTGGCCCATGCAGGTCTCGAGTTTATGTAGTGGTATTCGAACTAGAGTATCACTACAGCCTGCGATAGGATTAGAGGAATAGACTTAGAGAGAATGGATACTCAATCACTGCTAGGATACTTTGAGAGATTCCTGGGATGACCCTTGAGAATCTCATTTGAAATTTCGATTTAAACTCCTTTTCCCTTGATTGAATTTGATTTTGGAGGATTCACTGTAGAACTTTGAATCCTGGTATTAGTTGATGATTTTGAAATTTTTGTAGTTGTTGATTTAATTTCTTAGTGTTAGATTAATATCTTTTATTTTTGGGGCACTCAATCACAATTATGAGAAAACTCTTATTTGTTTCTTGCCATCTAATCCTCTTGCTAATTGCTTTTCTTTAAAAAAAAAAAAGAACTGTCCTATCTATTTGCATCTTGCTTAAACTCTTTCTACCAATCTATGTGACTGTATCCCAAACCTGACTTACTCGACATTTCCTCAAATCAAGACTTTATTGAGACCTTCTAACCTTGACCCTTGATTGATCAAACCCTAACTATGTTCATCTAGTAGCCTATCTATTCCTAGGACTGTGTTCCTAAATTATTTACCAGATTTCTGATTAATTTTATTTCATGAGTTAAATTGATCTTCTTCGATTTTTGCATCAATTTGTCACGTCTCGAACTCCCACTTTCTATTCTAGATCATTGGACGTCCATTACCGTGACTTAGATATTCAGAGTATAATACTAGCTGTTACCTCCCAACAATCCTCACATGTAAGACCTAGACTAGCCTACCTTCATGTAGGTATTCCATGTCCCACTAAAACCCGTCTTCTTGTACACTATTTTCTTGACATAATTTTCTGGTCAAATGGCTAAACCATAACCTCTACCATGATACTAAATTTATTCTTATTTCAATTAGAAATCCACCTTGGTTCAATTCTTTCGACCTGGCATGTGATGGTGTTCTACTTGAATCCTTGAATACTTAACCTTGTACCTTATCTGATTACTTGACCCGTTGGCTAAGAAACTTGGACTATGTAATTCCTTTCATCATTACCATCCTTATATCTTGTGCAGCTAAATTAGCCTTAGTTTTGCAAGCTTATCTATTTTCGAGCTTGGTCATGACATATTTTATTGGGTGGCCACCCACTAACATATTGTCTAATCAGAACCGGCGCATGATGGTCTGATCAACCTATTGCGTTTTGGTTCGCTTTTTCATATATTAATCTACGTGGATGGAGACAGTTAAACTTACCCTAGAATCTTATCCACAACAGCCTTGACAATTTTCCTTGGAATTATTTTATCGCCTATGAACCTCGTATTCGTATCCAGTTGAATTAAATTTATCATGACCTGGATCTTCATCATTGGATGCTCATGCTCATACTCGATTTCATTAATTTTTCATCTTACCCAAATCTCGATTTATTCTGAAATTGATCAACTTAGATCGTGTCAAGACAAAAATCTATTTGTGATTGTTGTGCCTAATTTTTTAATTTTCTTTTACCATTTTATGGAATGGTAACTTTTAATGATTCTCACTTATTTGTTAATGACCCATTTTCATATAGGATGGTAGACGACCCTATAGCCTTGCTGATTGTTGTTCCCTTACCTTTCCAATTACCTTAGATTGCTTGTACATTTTGATACCATAGGACAGTATTGATCTAGAATGACTAGTGCACCTAGATGAGACCACAGACTGTTCCATTTAACCTGTCCCCCTGGTACCACTATTTCATCACGATTTTTGGTTCAATTTAGGCCATAGACCCTTCCCACTCTAAATTATGATCACCGTAGACACATTACCGTGACTTTTAAATTTGGAGCATAAGACTAGTTGTTTTCTCAAAACTGACTTCACATACATGACCTAGACATGACATACTACACCCATGACCTTAGTGTTCCACTCAGGCATACCATTGTGTGCTTCATTTTCTTAGTACGATTTTCCTGACCTGAGGCTCCATCCTGATTTACCCCATGGAGTTACTTTTGGCTCCGATTTGATTTAAGGACACCTTATGACCTAAAACTGCCAGCCAATTTTTGGACATGACCCAATATAGGTCTACTACCCATATTTTGCTTGTTGACCTTGTATGTTGCCTAGGTAGTGGCTTCGTCCTTGATTGTTGGAGGTTTGACCTAGGAGGAGTACGACCATCTAAATTTCGAGGACGAAATTATTTTAAGGTGGGTAGACTTGTAACACCCTGTTTTCTGAAATTGGGAATTTTAAAAAAAATTATTATTTTTATTATTTATTAGTGGTATTTTAGTCATGGCATGATTTTCTGGTGATTTTAATTAAGTTAAACCATTTCTAAAGTCATGCTAAGTCATGACTTATGACTTTGTGACTTTGTTAGTAAACCTTAGTGTAAATCCTAGTTTCTCTAACCTAGAAGTTGCCATGACCATGAGAGCTTGACCATAGGCTTAGAATATCATTTTAGTGATTTTTAGCCATAGGGGTATTTTGGTAATTTTTAGGAATTTATTTGGAATTTAGTGGGATTAGTGAGATTTTACTATTCATGGACTTTTAGATTAGTGACTTGCTAATCCCTAACCTAATTACCCTAATCCATAGGTTAGCTACTAACCTAGAATGACTAAGAGGATTAGATATTTCATGGTAGTCAAAGCTATATAAATATCTAGATATTACTTATTGATATTTTGCTTAAATTATGCAAAATATCTAAACCCCTTTACAAAGTCTTTCCCTTAGCTTGCAAGCAAGCCAAGGACAACCTCCCCCCATGCCTTGGCCATGTTTGGCCGGCCAAGACCTCCCCCCCCCCTTGGCATGACCCCCCTTTCCTATATATTTTGATTAATTCATTGCATTTGCATTGAATTAAATTCATGAAAAATTGCCCTTTACTTCAAAAATCCATAACTCTCAACCTAGTGATCCAAATCACTTCAAACCTCTTGCATTGGGTTCCTACAACCTAGAGGGTGCTAAGGGAGGCTAGCAATCAAGAATTTGGAGGCTTTTGTCATCATCAAGTTGAAGAACAACACCCCCTCTTCTTTGAATTTCCTTGAAATTCACCAATAGGTAAATTTCCACAAACCTAGTCAAATTCTTATTTTTCTTTCATAGATGCATTCATATAGGGGTAACAATATTGTGGGTAAAGTTTGGTAGGATTTTGATGTGTTTGGGTGTCGTGTTGGACACGTATCCTACTAGTCTAGAACCCTAATTTTACTCACTGTTTGAGCACTGTCATTGTGTATTTTGATCACTGTTTTTCCAAACTCTTTGAACAAAAACCTAGCCTAACTAACCCTAACCCTAATCCTATGTCACTGGACACAATTCGACTTGTGTCGTGTCCAAATTTGGACACACAAGCTCTCGGGACACAGGACAGTACACAGGAATTGTGTCCTGCTGCCACAGTGTCCCCACGCACTGTAGAAGCCACGTGGACACGCCAAAATTGGCACGGAGCACGGGGCAATGACTGACAGGTCACCCCCAAAGTTTGGGATGACCTCGTGTCGTGTCGGACACGAAATCGACCCCGCAAGGGTCGTTCTAACACTGTGTACACACGCACAGACACTGTACTTTGAACGTGTCGTGTCCACTGTACACGACACGTGGACACTTGCTACTGACATGGACACGAAGCCTGTATGTAGGCGAACACATTGGACACAACCACGTGGTGTCACGTGTCCCGTGTCGCGAGCACGAGACACGCGAAAACACGACGACACAGTCTGAAACACGTAAATTGGGGCTTCTGATACGTGTCGTGTCCCCTCTACACGACACGTGGACACGTATCAGGCCCATGGACCCGAAGCCCAACCCTAGGCGCACCTTCGGGCACGAGCACGAGGCCTGTGTCGCTTTGTGTCGTGTCCTAGACTAATTTTGAATTTACACTGTAACAGTGTACACTGGTTTACCCGTGTGACTTTAAATCCTTGTGGACACGTCGTGTCGTGTCGTGACACAGTGTCAGGCTGCTAGGGACCTAGCCTAACCTAGGGGCTTTAGTTACCAACCAAGTTTGGGTCATCTTAGGTCGTTTTGATTGATGTTTGAGCTAACCCAAGTTAGGTTTTCACAGTGCAATTTCTTATTTTCTGAAAATTACAGTTTTTGCAAAATCGAATTTTGATTCGATTTTGCTAATGATTTATGTATTATATTAATGTATTTTAATGTGTATATATGTAGTATATGTGTATGTGAGAGTGTGGGTCGATTTTGGGGTGATTTGGGTGTGTGTGTGTTAAGTTATATATATATATACATATGTGTGTATATATGTATTATGTGTGTGTGTTTTGGATGGGTTTGGGTTCAGGAATTCCTGGAACCCCCCCCCCCTGATTCATTCAGTCTCCCTCTCTCTCACTGTCTCACTCTCTCTCTCTCACTCAGTCTCTCTCTCTATGTCATATATATATATAGTATATATAGGTTTTATATATATATATATATATATATATATATATATATATATATATATATATGTATATATATATATTGATATATATATATGTATTAGTATTAGATACATATATGTATATATATGTGTGTGGTTGTATTATATATGATATTCCTATATTGGGTATTGGGTATTAGATAGATTCATATATCTATATATATCATATATATATATATGTATATGTTTCCTACTATAGGTTATATAGAAACCCTATACTAGCCTATGGCCTATGGCCTAGGATTACTAGCCTATGGCTTGGGGCTAGCCCTGAATGACCCAAAACCCTTTGTGTTGACCCTTGTTGACTAAGGGTTGACCAAAGTCAACTGTAGGTCAAAGTTGACCTAGTTCACCTAGAAATGACTAGGAATGACCTAAATCAACTAGTTTAACTAGTTTGACTAAAACCCTAACTAGTTTGACTAGTATTGACTTAACTTTGACTAGTTTGACTTTAGAGTTGACTTTTGACCAGATTGACCTAGAATCATGTAGTATGCATTGTACACTCTATTTTTACCATTGTGGATACATTGTGACTTGTATTGCTCTGATTAGGAGCCATACACCTCTCCTCAGACAGTATATCTTCTTCAGACATTCAGTTATCAGGCGAGTACATTCTCTGACCGTTTCATATTTGCCAGGATTTATATTCTTGCTCTAGCTTACTTTACTTGATGCTGACACGATTGTTATCACGGATTGGTACTATATGGATCTTTTCATGAGATGTTATCCCCCTCGGGAGCATCAGGTACTTTTGTCATGTGTGTTTCACTTACATCATGTATCTCATGCTTCTATTTTCATGTATCTTCATGTATCAGCTAGTGACTCATGTACTCTCATGATCACCGAGCCTCCATGAATCTTCATGAATCACTCACGTATCACCCAATTATGGGCTTATCACGAATCTTAACATAACCTGAATGGATCCTTGTGTATTGATTGGGGATGGGGGAGTGGAAATAGTCATGTGGATATTACCCCAGTAGCTGTAGTCATGAATCACTTCTAGCTGTAGTCATGAATCTCCTATGCCATTTCACATGTCTATATTTTACTCTGACTCACTAGACACTGCTAGTTCTCTATATACAGTAGATATTTCCTTTACAGCTATCTCTTTTGCTACATGTATCTTCCTTCAGCAGTTCCTGTATTTTACTCTATTGCATGCTTTATATCTCCTATCATTCTATGCACTGCGTGAGATGTATTGTGCTCGTTCCCGTCCTGATTGGACCTGTTGAAAATATTACAGAGGATGAGGAGGAGGCCCTGGTGTCTACCTATTATGGAGCAGGACTAGATGATACTTATGTTGTGGACCCTCAGCAGGATCCACCTGCAGCTGAGGATGTTGTTCCAGTAGTCTAGACCAGTTTAGCCTAGGCAGTCTTTTCTATATTTACTTTTGTCTCACATCTGAGTTGTATTTTGAGATGTTGAGTTATGTATAGACTCTTAGTCTTGTATTATGAGTTGACATTCTGGATGTTATGTATCTTAGACACTTAGTCTTATTTCATCTATGCTATGGTTCTCTTTGAGTTACTATCTATCTTCTGTCTTTCGTTCTTCTACCCTAGATGTGATTGAGATGTATATTGTTATGTCACCTCCATTCGGAGAGTATAAACTGTACAGGTACTTTGGTATTGTTAGATGATTGACCTAGGACAGCGTTCTACCGCCGACACTGCGGCGTAGGCTGGGCGTTGTTACGTTCTCGTACCCTAACAGTGGGTGCGGGTCGTGACACGAACCTAGGTTGCGATCGCACAAGGCATAGTAATAAGGTAATCCGAAACACAACATCTAAGAGAAGGAGCGCAGACAAATTGAACAACACATTGAGAAACTTTACATTTGATTGACTCAATTACAATCGTGCCGCGCGGGATTATAACATGACTCGATTACAAAAGGAGTGCCAATGAGATAGCCGTTCCATACATACATCCCCCATTTACAACAAAAGTATTCCAGCCACCTGGATTGAAGGGAGGCTGAGACATCTTCTTGGAGTGTTGCAGAGAGTCTTCAAAAGTTGTGTAGCGAGGGTCTTCGACGCATGGTCAAAGCTTCAAAACACGAACGTCGCCTTGGCTAGTTGGCATATTCCTCCTGATTCACAGCACATGAGAGCGAGGGCCAGTACGATCACATGTACTAGCGAGTGGCTAATTTAAAATCCAAGCTCTCATTTGTTCAAGCAGTTTTATAAAACATATTAGCTATTTTATGATCTTTCTAACCATCATAATCGATTTGCATATTTACATGTTAAGAGACAAGCATATGAAATTGTATACATTGAGCAGTTATCATGTTCATCCCGTGTCACGTGCATTAGATTAAGCAGTGAAAGAGTGTGAAGGTCACTGACAATGTCAAGCCATCATGGAATATAGCTGGGTTAGACGAAGACTCTTTCGCGATGGGTAGCGAGCCCTATGCGAAAGTTCTCAAATCACCCGCACCAGTCCTGCTGGCACTTGCTATACTCGTCCTTCCGGGTCGAATCGGTTCCTTGTCCTAGGCAACCGTTCGAGGAAACTATACCTTATGCACAAGTTGTCCAATCACCATTTTTGTTCTTTTTGAAACTTAGCCATTTATGCACTTAGCCTTATCATTACGATATTCGTTAATCCATTCATTTATTTGGTTTGCACACAAAGCCGTACATTTGATTTAGCGTCTCATAGACACTAAATTTCTCTAGGCACCATATGCCGAAACTATTTTACAGATCATGAAATAATATTCTCTCTTTTCTAGAACCTTAAACTTTCTCTTTTTGGTATGAAACTTATATTTTCAGAGTAAATTACTCTAAATTGATACAGTTATCCCGAGTTCTTCATTTTGAAACCAGAGATCGAGGGGAATGAGGTCAGCCACTCACCTTAATCTTTATTTCAGGCGAGGGACTGGTTAGCCATGCTTAGACATCGCCTACGTAATCACCTGCAATCGCATAAGCAACTGATTAGAACACTGTGCTATCCAAGGAGTTCGATACGAATGCAAAGTTCGAAAATGCAAGCCCTGAAATACATCAAAAATATTCACGAAAACCAAAGCCAAAGTTAAAGCCAAAGCAAGTGTGGCATGAAAAGTAGAGCAACTGGAGGTCTCTCCCGACTCAGCCGTAGAGTCAATCCTCGAGGCACAACTTGCTGAATATGGAACTTAATTCCGAAGGAACTTTTCCATAACGAGAAAATAATCTTAATTCAGTCGTTCTCGTTCGACCGATTCAATCGATCCCGATCTATCGGTTCCGACTGAATCGATAGCAACAATGTTCCTTTCTCGCACCTAGTGGACGAAAATGGGACACGATGTAGGGACAGAGAACTACACCATAATTAACTAAGAAAAAGTTTCGTCCTGGAAACTTAAGAGTAGAACCTACCTCTACGAGAACAATGAAAAAAATTTCTCCTTCATCTCCGATTCAAGCTCCCAAGTCGATTCCTCGACCAAACGACTATTCTAGCGCACGCGGATGAGTGGGATCGCTGGATTCTGAAGCAATTTATCCTTGCGCTCTAAGATTTGGACCGACACTTCAACGTACGATAAGCCGAACTTCAGCTCCAGCTGACCAAAATCTACCACGTGGCTTACTTCGTGAACTTACTTTTGCAACTGAGAGACGTGGAAGACATCGTGCACACCCGCTAACGTTGGCGACATGACAAATTGGTAGGCCACCGGAGCGACTCGCTTGAGTATTTTAAAGGGTCCAACAAATCTCGGGCTCAGCTTTTCCTTTGTACCAAACCGGGTAACTCCCCGAATGGACGTCACTATAAGAAATACGTGATCGCCTTCTAGTAACTCGAGGGGTCGACGATGGACATCCGTGTAACTTTTCTGCCGACTCTGTGCAGTCTTTAATCTTTTTTGAATAAGCCGAACTTTCTGCACGATCTGTTCCACCAGCTTCGGGCCGAGATGTAAAACCAAAAAAAATGGATAATAATTTAATTTGAATTTTTTGCAAGAATTGTAGATTGTTATTAGCATAATTTTAGATTTATATTAGATTATTAGTATTATAGTTGATTTTGTTGTTGTTATTATTATATTATTATTAGTATTATATTTGGTTGATTAATTAATTACATTTTTGGAATTTATTGGATTGCGTTTTGTGGACCTGGCCTAACCCATTTCTCCCTAAACCCAAACCCATTTGTAATAGAAAAAGAACAAAACTAAAACCTATTCAGCACAATACTTTCTTTCCCCGCACCAATTTCCTTCTGACCATACTCCCCACGTTCCCATCTCTCCCCCATTCCCTCATTATTCTTCTCTCCCCTTCACTTTAACTAACACCAACACTAAATCCATCTCTTCCTTACACTACAGCATCTTCTATCCCTCTCAAACCCAACACCAACCCCATCCGATCCTCGGCCAGCCGCATGCTTCCGCCGCCGACCGACCTCGGCAGCGCCCGTGGGCCTTGCGCTGACCACCCTGCGACCGCGGCGCCAGACCCCGCAGCCCCCCGTCGGTGCTTATCGACCCTCACGACCGACCCCTCTGACCCAGAGCCGACCTTGACCATGGCGACCCCCTTTTGGCGCCACCCCACGCGCCCGAGCCACCGGCCCCTCTCACCGATCCGCGGCCAGCCTCCACGCCTGACTTCTATACACTCCTTTCTGCAACCGCGACCGTCAGTGCCCTCCGTGACCAGTCGACCCCGCTGGTCCCGCGTCTCTCGCTAGCGTCGATCTCGGCCACCCCGTGACTACCCCTGTTTTTTGCACCTCTTTGCCGGATCCGACTGCCGTGCATCCCTCGGCCAGTCGTGCGCCCTTCGCGTGACTGCCCTTGCGTCGCTGCTGTTCGTCGCTGTCCGGACGCACTATCGAGGCTCCTCGAGTCGCTGATGACGCTCTACGGAGTCGATATGAGTCCGAGGCCACCCTTCGGATTCCGTCATCAACTTTCGGTATAATTCTTAAACCGAGTAGTTCGTCCCTCCCCGTCGTAGGTGATGATGACGCGGTCTCGGTCCCTCTACGGGATTCGACTATTTTATTACGTTGCTCGTACGTGGATGCTTAGAACGATCCTTCGATCGTTGATTCGATTTTATGCGGAACGTTATTCTGTACATTGGAACGGTTCCGTGAATTTTTGGCTTGTCTAGAGGCTGTAATGTTGTGCTCAGTTAGAACTTTCAAGTTCTATAGTTCTGTTACTATATTGTGTGATTTTTGTATATATATATATATATATATATATATATATATATATATATATATATATATATATAAAAGTTTATGCATAATTTAAAGAAAGAAAATTATTTTAATTATATATTGTGACCCTTTTAATCTAAATATATAGGTATATAAATAATTTAAAAGAGAAAGAATTACATTTTTATTATACTCTTAATATTATGACATATTTAAAAATATATATGTATATTATTGCTATTTTCGGAAACTTGGTCGTTACAAATTATACCCTTATATAGATACATATTTTATATTTATTGGTTCATTTATGTTTGGCGTAACTGAGACTTTATCGTATCCACCTTGGCGACGACCAAATGGTCGAATGAGCCGTTAGCGAAACGCAAACGCTATGTGGTATTCCCGTACGTTGAGGCATAAGCTATTAGCAACGTATGACTGTGTGACCAAGTCTGAGACTCTGGTTGACCCTGCCTTGCGACTCTAGTTTATTTTAGACATGTAGAACTTGTTACTTGGCATGTTATATTTTAGGCGCAGGGCACTCGTGCCTTCGGACAGGACCATTCCGGTATAGAAGATCGCCACATCGTAGTTTAGGATTTTTATTTTATTCTTTTTTTATGTAAAATATGTTGTAAGGGCATAAGCCCATTTTTCTTTTTTCTTTCTCTAAGCCATGTATTACGTAGCTTAGGAGTAGCGTATCCCTTTCTGTATTTTATGTGTCTTATGCTGATAATATCGTATGCTAGTTTAGCTACAAATGAAATTGGAAACGTTATTTTCTAAAAATAAAATAAAGATTTTCTCGCATAAATTATAATGCATTAAAAATACAAGTTTTATATTTATATTAACAATCTCACGTTTTATCATTAAATGAAAAAAATAGAGTTATATATATATATATATATATATATATATATATATATATATATATATATATATATATATATATATATATAGTATAAAACACAAAGATTATCGAATAAATCGAGATGTCTACTCCTTCCAAAATAAATACAATTGGACTTCTTTTATACAAATTTACAAATAGCATAAAGCAGCATTAGAGCTAATTGATCGTTAGACTAATATGTTAATCAGTAAAATTGAATAGGACCAATATTAGAGATTGCAACTAGAACACCCTAGAAATGGTTGTATTGGAACTAAGACATACTCTTAATCAAATGTAGGATTTAGGACCTAAGTCTGAGATCCTTTTTCCTGTCTCCACCTACAGTATCGAAAACCAATACACGTTTCATATTATTCATGTTCATGTTTTAATTGATAATCAAATGCATTACATTATTAGGACTATATACTATATCGACACTGAGTCAGGGGATCCCTCTCGGACCCAAATTGATTGCTTGATTGACTCATTGACTCGGGAATTAGGGGAGGAATGTAGCGCATGTGACCAAAGCCCATGTTACTAATATTGACTCTCTCGCGCTAACCCCTATAGCACAGGGGGTTGAGTCGTACCGTATGCTAGCATTAGGCCCAATGCTAGTATACATATTTAATCTACCAGCCGGTCACAGATTGCCACACGCTCAAATTACTATTGAATCATTGTAGATTGCATCATTGTTGCTCTTAAAATTTTATTGCTTTACTGATTCTTTATTATTATTTAGAAAATATAATAATGCTTTAAAATTGCTCCTTGCAACATTTATTATTATTAGAATACTAAATATGGATATATGTTCTTGCTCCTCTCCTGACTGGAGACCAACATTTTAGGTCATTGCGATGATTATGAGCTTACTATTAGTACCTACTACGGACTCGAATTGAATTCTGAGGAGATAGCTGAACCCAACCAGGAGGCACCTGAGCCGACTACTAGTAGCCTAGTCAGCATTATATTTAAAGCTGTAAACCTTAGTACAACTTAAGCTTGTTTCGGCATTATGTTTGAATTATGAAATAAAAGTTTTTAAATTTTTGTATTTTAGAATGTTGTGCTTGAGTTACTACTGATTGATACTGCTTACGGCAGCCGTCTCACAACGGTACAGGCTGGGCATGATCCGACTGGACCCAGTATCTTAGAATCGGGTCATGACATATTTTTAGTGGTCGCCCAAGCAGGTTCGACAAACAACTTTAGGAAAACTGAGTAGAAACAATTAGAACACTTGGAACCCCGAAACATTATGACTCGTCACAACATAGGACTGTTTTATTCAAAATATTTATTTTTATGTGTGTAACTTATTTGGATTGGGTAGCTTATTTTCCTTCCTTCCATTCCAGAGAATGGTTGACGAAGGACTTACTCGATCTTGATTAATTAGAAACTGTATCCAGATTAAGCCAATACTTATAAGTTGTGTTTGACATTATATTCTTAATAATAATATTATATAAAATTATAGAATTAGTTGGAAGTTGAGGCTATAGTTACCATCTCAATTTTCTTAGAATCCATGCCTGCCATTATTATCAATCACTAAGCTTTAACCCATTCCTTCTACTTTCCTAAATCAGATTTTATTATCAGAATACCTTGATCAAATTATGATGTCTTCATTTTGACTTGTGAAATATAGCCTTTATGTCACAACCCGCATCCGGATATTTGGACACGAATACGTGGGCCATGCCCAGCCTACGCTACAGTATCGGCGGTAGAACGCTGTTAAGTACCCAACAAAAATATCTAAACAGTTCTATGATCCACTAAAATATCATGTACTCAAATCGCATACCGCTATGGAATATATGAAAGAAAGACAACAATGGAATATATAAAATGATCATACATATTATGAAATATATCGGAGACATATCCAATGAACAAGACATAAATCTAGAAAAGAATATGGCCTAGAGCTCTCAAGAGGTCAACTCACTATCCAAGAGAACGTCGAGATCTTTAATCATAAAGTCCAAAGTGTGGGGCATAACATTACCTAAAAAATAGTTATCCAGTCTGTCACTACCACATTTTTAGCCTAAGGGTATTTTGGTCATTTATGATTTATTAGAATTTAATTGAATTTGTGATAATTAATAATGTGCTAATTATTGTGTTGAGCTTTGACCTAGATTTGCCCTAACCTAGATGTTAGTCAATAGCCTAGAGATTGCATTAGAAGTTTCTAACTAGAAGACTAAGTTAGATAATGTCTAGATATTTAGCTAAGTTAGATTTTTAGCTTGAACCAATTTCTACTTGGGCCTTTAGCTAAAAGGCTTAGAATTTCTATTAGAGAGAAGCCCACAACTTGCATTGCATCTAAACCCTAACCCTAGATATAGTGGCCGGCCAAGCATTGTTCCCCTATAAAGAGCAATATTTATTACATCTTGCCTCTTTTTCATAGCCTCTTTAAACCCCAACTTGTGTTCTTTCCTAAATCCACCCCCTTTCTTCAAATCACCTCCAAATTGAGCCTAGTATTTTGCATTACACTCCCCAACTGTACAAGAGATCGATAGAGGCTAGCTAGCAAGGATTAGAGGCTCTTGGACTATAGCAAGGTGGTGAAGGATATCATTTCTAGGCTTTTGCATTGAGATTCTAACTCTCAATAGGTAATGGCTCTAAACTCATTTGTTCTTATGATTTCTCTTCATAGCTGCATGTATCTAGGCACCATACACCTGTAGACCAAGTTTGGTAGGATTTCGTGTCCATTTGATACGTGTATCGGAGGCGTATCGAAGTGTAGTATAAGGTGTTTGATGAAATGCCTCAATGAATTGTTTGTTAATGTTTTTTAAAACTAATTTCACTTTTTTGTACCCTATCATGTGTGGATTTCATTCTTGGGATACTGAGCATGTTTTCGTATCCTTTCGTGTCCAAATCGGATACGGGGATCTCTGTGCAGCACTGGGACATTACCCTGCTGCCCGACCCGCATATCTCTTTGCATAGGCCACGTAGGCACGTGCCACTTGGCATGGAGGTGGGGGCCATGATTTTCAGGCCCCTCCCCATGTTCGAGGTCGATTCGTGTCGTGTCGGACACGCAATCGAGTCTGTATTGATTTCGAGCAGACTGTGCGCACACGCAGACCAGTTTCTGATACGGCCTTCGTCCTAGGACACGACACGTCCTGGATGTGTTGTAGGCTGTTGGACACGTACCTTGACACTAAACCTAACTATGGACACGAGCACTTGGCTTATGGTTGGACACGTGGAGAGCTAGGGAGCTCGACACCTCAGCACGAGACCCCTCTTTTCACTGTTCTGATACCCTTGCTGACACAAGGTTTTTTACACGAATTAGAGACGTCTTGGATACTGTATGACAACCCCCCCATACTGACACTTGTATGGGCACTATTTTTCCCTTTTTCCTATATATGTGTGTGTGTGTGTGTGTGTGTGTGTGTGTGTGTGTGTGTGTGTGTGTGTGTGTGTGTGTATGTGTGTGTGTCTGTACATATACAACTATGTATATAACTGTTATGTTTATATATTTGTTTGAGGGTTTTCAGTTTTTGGGTGATGTCTAAGCTTCGGTTTTTGGTTCTAGTATATTTGATTGATTCAGTACGTTTGTTGATAGTTTATTAGTTTTGATTGATACTAGGTATATCTACATATATATCTAGTTTCCTATATATATATAGTTAGTGTATATATAAATAGTTCTTACCTATATGTTGATATGTTTTCTGATTTGGGGTCTGTCCACAGCAGCCCCTTCACTGTCCCTTTCACTCCACAACAGCTCCTTCACACTCACATTATACACACACACACACATTCTTAACTTCCCTTCCCCTCTTTCTTATGTGATTATGGATATTTCATGAATATATGATATGAATGTTATAAGGTGTATAGATATATGTATATTTGTGTACCTTGCTATATAGGTATTATATATACTAAGTTTTATGTAGGCTTTCCTATATAGGCCTTGTCCTATATGATATCTTGGCTATGCATATATACATATGGTATACATATACATAGGAGCTTATTAGACTATCTTGACCTAGGAAGTGACTAGATAAACCTAAGATGACTAGTAGACTTGAGTTTGACTAAACCCTAGACTAGTTGACTAGTTTGACTAGAATTGACATAGTTTGACTAAATAGTTGACCAGAGTTGACCAAGAGTTGACTTTGATCTAGAATGACGTAGAATCATGTAGAATGTACCAATCCCAATTATCTACACCTCATAATTCTATCTCCTATCCGATATGGGACTAAATTACTAACTCCATTGTCATCCCTCATTTGAGAGCTCAACAGGAAACGAGATACAACCCAATAATTGGTATCAGAGCGAGGTTTGTTCGTTCTGGTCTGATACCCAACAATTGGTATCAGAGCTTTGGAGGTTCTGGCAACCATGTCTACGGAGGAGATGAATACTCGTATGATCACCCTCACAGGAGAAAACTAGATAATTTGGAAGCCAAGGATGGAGGATCTACTCTGGTGTAAGTACATGCATGGTTCGTTAGAGGGCAAGAACGCAAAGCCAACGAACAAAGATAATGAAGACTGGAAACGACTGGATCAAAAAGCTGTTAGATTCATCTGCCAATGGTTGGATGATTTGGTGTTTCACCACGTGTCCATGGAGAGTTCGGCAAAAGCATTTTGGGAGAAGCTGCATTCGCTGTACGAAAGAAAGACAGTTGGCAACAAGGCATTTCTTATTTACCAACTCGAAGTACACGTAGGGTGCCCAAGTGGCACAACATCTAAACGAGGTTCAGGGTATCATTAATCAGCTGTCTGCGATGAAGATGGTGATTAATGATGAGCTTCAGGCCTTACTGCTCTTGAGTTCTTTACCGGTAAGCTGGAAAACGTTGGTGGTGTCAGTGAGCAACTTCGTGCCTGATGGAGTTTTCACGATGGAGACAGTCAAAAGTAGTTTGTTAAATGATGAGGTACGGCACAAGCAAGTAGAATCGTCGTAGGAGTCCGCTCTGGTGACTTCCTACGAGAAGGGAAGACCCAAGTTACAGGCGAGGACAGGGGGTATTCTCGGGATCTTGCGATTGTGGACTGCAAGGAGGGCTACTATAACTATAGCGAAAGAGGTCATATCAAGAGAAACTGCATGAAGCTCAAATCTGAGAAGGCCAAAGGCAAGGATGATCAAGAAGATCTCACAGCAATGGAAGATATCATCATCACAGCGACCGACACAAAGGAACCTTGTGGCATGTGTCATGATGGCGACTGGGTCATGGATACGGGGGCATCGTATCATGCTACTCCATATAGGAGGATCTTTACGTCATATTACGGCGACAGGTTTGGACGTATGAAGATGGGCGACAAGGGGATGGCTGCAGTTGTAGGCATCGGTGATGTGCACTTGACGATAGAGTTTGGTGAGAAACTCATCCTCAGGGGTGTGCGACATGTACCGAGTTTGCACTACAACTTGGTTTCGATAGGAAGGCTGGCAGATAATGGCTGTCACAGTCTGTTTTGGAGCAAAGATTGGATGCTTGCGAAGGGTTTCCAACAGCTGGCTTGAGAAGATTTGTGTTGTGATATGTACAGGCTCAAGCCAATAAGCTGTACAGGCAGGCCACAGACACCGGATGAAAGCTCGAGGGGTGTTTGACAGGAGGTGGATCGTCGTTTGACAGGAGGTGGATCGTCAAAAACTTGCTGAGGAGGGGCTTCTAGATGCTTTGAGGGTAACGGAGGATTCGGTTCGTCGAGACAAAGCGACGGATGGTGATGAGTCAAAGATTGAGGGTCAGTCTATCGGTCCCATAATAGCTGGTTGGTCTCCAGGTAAGGGTTGCTCTACGAATCTATATTTGGGGACAGGTGGTTTGCCAAATCTTCATAAAGAGACATTACTTTCAGCAGTTCGAAGCCAGGGAGGAGATCAATCTTTACAGCAAACTTAATTTGAGAGGCAGGAGCATCATCATTCACACAGTTCAAGGGAAGTTGTGTGTCACATCCCGGTCCCTTAGGAACGATCGTCCTCGCTAAGGCGTGATGTCGTACGAGCCTAGATTGCGCTCGTGCAAGGCAGTTTAATAACGGCAGATTAGAACAGCTTACGACGGGGTTGTCGCACTGAAGTCCAAAGCAGAAACATTGAATATACAAGGCAACACAAGCATAGAAACAAAATCATAGTCTTTATTGATACTTGAAATAAGATTATAAAGGCGCGTAGCCAAGATTACAATCACTCAAGCTCACTTTTCTCTCTGATTACAAGTCACTCAGCTATCTCTCAATATAATTTGATGAGCCAGCGGATGCTTCAGATAGGCGATATCCATACATTATGTCCCGTATAAGTCTAGAGACCATGCGGTCGTGCGCCTCAAAACGCCAAGGAACTCCATGCCTCGACACATCTAAGCGGACTCCGCACCAACGAGCTTCTACCTGTGCCTGTACATAAAAACTGTGTGGGTGTCAGTACTCAACTGTACTAGTGGAGTGAGCTCCTTGTCCACTCATACAAAACCAACACGTTCATTTACTTTGTGTAACATAATCTCTTTATGATTATCTTTCTATTCTTGCCTTAGGATCGATTTTAGGACAAAGACTCTTGTTCTATTTGTGTCTCAGACTATCCCCGTGCCATTCCATCGATAGCTTCCTTACCCTTACCTCTAAACCATTCTCGTGCTTGCAACAACAACGTGTCAACTCGTGCTTGCCTTTTGTGCCATACGTTGGGACGTAACATGTTTCGTGTCATCGACTTGGTTCATGCTTCAACATCGAGGCCGTGCCTCGCAACTTATCATGACTTAACCAAACTTGCATTACGGCCCTTCTTGACTTAACTCGAAATGACTCAAGATCTGACTTATGCAACTCTATGCCAATGACTTAATACTCAATGCCATATTTCGTGCCGAAGCACGCGTCTTTTCTATAGCCAAATCTTAGGCATCTTAAGACTTATATCGCAACCGTGCATACCATCTTTATTCTATTCGTGCCGTGCTTGCACTTTCTTTTATTCGAATGACGTCATGCATGCGGATTGTCGTTTAGCACACCAACTTATCTATATGAAAGGTCACTAGCAATGTCAAGCTATCTTGGGTTTGACTGAGGATAGACGGTGATCATCCAATGGATAGCTAGCCTGTGGAAGCCTCGAATCTCTTACGTGGTTCATCCAGCATCATACTTTAGCCAACTCGCTTCCCCCGGAAACGATATAATCCCATGGCCCCGGCGATCATGTCGAGGAAGACTACACCTTGTAGACAAGTTGTCCATGACCACGCACCTAAGGCGACTTCTAGACTCGACGTAAATGCAAGGCCTACAGATGATACAACTTACTTTCTCTTCCTTAAACTTCTTTATCCATGTCCAAACTTTCCATTCTTCATGCGAGACTCCCAAGCCACGGGACCGGAATCGGCGACCAACGGTCGCGTGTACTTTACATTCTTTGAACACAGAGAACGGCTATTGCATAGCCTTCCAGATAGACCTGAACAAACGTGTTCCTTAGTATCCCATAGACCGTGGCATACTTATCCTTGAACCGGCCGTGGCTCGTGCCTTAGACTGACTTGTGTTCTATGCGACACTATTATCTAAGTCATACTTTATATGACGAGCCTTGAGATCGTAGGACTCTGTGACTCGACTACCATAGAAAACATGAGATAGTGCTTGCTATGACTTCGATAGCCCAACAAAAATCTTGCCTAGCTTAATCGTACAACAACTTGACGAGCAAAGGCTATGCTAAGCCTCGCATCATGAAAACGTGCCGTACATGCATTCGACTTGAACAACCAAGTTCTTTGGATGTCCAGACTTATGATACAGGCCGTGCGATACAACTTAACCCATGGGACGAGCAAAGGCTATGCCAAGCCTTGGACAATAGGACCGTACTTGCTTTATCAAGCATTTATATGTGCGACGCCTATGACTTAGGCTAAGTTTATAGCTTTATGGCAACTTAGACCAACTTTCCTTCTCCCAAGCCACGAGACGAAGGACCGAGTGTCATTTTTTGAAAATACGACGTACGATACTTCTAAGCCGACCATGGGACCTTTCCATATTCTAACTCAATCCGACCCGACTTGGAATTATTTTCTTAGCTATGTGGATTCGCCTCTTTTATTATCCAGTCTACTTATGCATTTAAAAACTTTTGTTTTATTATGTGAAGGCTAAGCTGAGACAAGTTCACTGAAGCCATCCACCTAAGCGAGGAGTCGTCTCGACCGAACGGGTCTTCAAACAGCCATTGCATGACTAAGTCCGAATGCCGTTGGCGTTTCGATTCCTCCGATTGAGCTGAGCGGGAAGGGATATTATATTATACACCACTCAGAAAAAATTTTGTCCTTAAAACTTACTGAGTACACACTTATCTTAACCAATCTTCGAATCTTGACTTTCATCAATGCCTAAATCAATATTCCATTTCATTTCAAACCAACGATCGCACTACCATAATCCTTTGCTTGAAATACGATTTCAAAATCCTCGATACCGTTCAGTTTCTTCAGTCTCACTCGAATTCAACGTATCACTTATTTGGATCGTACACATATTCCAGGTGTCCCCAAAATATATGCATTTAAGCCAAGTCTCGTGATAGAGAATCCGCTATTTTTACTCGAGTCGGATCGTGCACATATTCATGCATCCCTAAAATATATGCATGTCAGCCCAGCCTCGTGAGTGGGGTTTCCCTACTTATGAATCATTCTATCCATCAATATCATTCCCTAATTCTGTCAATCCGTAAGATCAATCGTACCGATGTTACCTCTCGAAATACGAATGTCTCGCCTAACCGCTAGGCCATATCTCCAGGCAAAAGTCAACGGCAGTATTGGAATCATAGTTCCCCAACAATAATATCAACACTAACCCCATTCCTAAGGTCAAACCAAAGTTGATAATACAGGTTTTTTTTACCCAAGCTCGTATCACTCTGATTTCTAAACTTCGAGCATAGATTCCACCTATTCGCACTTGCAACACTTATTCCAAGGAGTCCGAGTCATTTAGTAAAGCCATCCTATCGTAAGTCCTGTTCAACCAATTCTTCGACATATCAATATTGCTCGTCCAACAAACAATTCGCGTAGTCTATCTCTTCGAACACGTTCGATATAATCCACTTATCCATCATATTCCAGTCAAGTATGCCACGACACAATTCGTTACTAAACCATAATTTTCATTCCATATTCCCTAAGTCGTTTATCGTAATTCACATAATCGTTCACAAGGTCGTCTAGCTCGACAATATGTCATGCCCCAATCTCACGCAAGTCCGATCATCCACGTGGGACATGAAATCAGCATGCATTCTCCCAGGATAATCGTTCTTATCATGGCACAAATCTTTCTTTGAGTCTAGACTAATTAATTCACAATACGCAGATTGGACTACTCAATCCACAAGTTTACTCAATCATCAACCATAAGTCCGAACAATTCTCGTATTCTCCTTCGCATCAAACCACAAGTTGAAGCAATCCAACTTGCCACACCCTGATTTCTCGAGTTCGGTCATTCCTCCAACATGAATCACCATGTCAGCGCTCATGCGGAACAATTATCCCAAGTCCGACGTGACGCATATGCGAGGCTAGAGTTGCACTTGCACAAGATAAAATCGTCGACGTTGTGGTTATTATCGAAGAAATCAAGACACGATCATTTTCATCTAAGCATTCTTTTTAATCAAAATTCCAAGTATAGCATCCATTAAAACAATAACACTTTATACGATCGTCATTCCTCGAATCAGAGTACCCCCGAGTTATCGCATATCAAACTTTGATACGCCTCAATACCATCGATGATATACGTAACCTGACGATATTCAATTGCAACAAATTTCGAGTCGTACAACCGATGCTATCGTCCGAACTGGATAATCTCCTCGACATTCAAGATCAAAATTCGATGAATAATCTCCGAACTATTCACATGATCAATTCGTTCAAACCCATAATCATATATATATTCATCCGTCTATCTTAAGTCATCGAGCGACATATTTTCTCAAGTCGCATCGTTTTATGCTAACTCAAATTATCGAGCAACATATTATTCCAATCCTTAAAGTCATTCTCAAATATTTAAATTATTTTCGTGCATGCTATCATCCAATCGTGCTAACTTTTCTTATACAATTCATATCAATTCTCCTCGATCGATTCATCCGTTCGTACACCTTAACTTTACTTAATTCAATCTTTGTTATCGATCATTTTTGTATTTTATACTTGCATAATATCAATCTCGGGCGCATCATTTCTAGTTCGTTCGAATCAACTCGTCAAAATCTTTAAGATTACCACTTATTCAACGATACTCATTATAAGGATTTGCATATTGTGACTCTTGCTGATAGACTCGTTGGCATCCCGCATCCTCAATCGATCGACATCTCCGAGACTATCCCATATACCACTCAGGGATGAAGTCATTCGACAAATCCTCAAAACAAGTTTTGAATCTAGATTACTTTAAATCTCCGTATGAACCATTTCTTATAATCTAAGCACGCTCAACTATATCGCATCGACGATACCATCATCTGATGGCACCTCTATCGATAGCTATCCCGCATACTCAATCGAGTTTAACTCTTTGTCGTACAAAAAAAATTGAATCCCGTACTCGACTTTGCTAAGGTCGATACAATTCTTGGTGTGCCCAGCCCGACTTAGCCAATCGTGCTTATTTGAAGTTAACTTTGTTTAACCAATTTTCTTTGTATGATTTTTACAAAAATATCTAGACTTATTGTATGGACATCCCATGGGACATTTGAGAGAGAGCACACCAATGATATCGATCGTGGTTGCGAACATCATCAAAGTTAAAGAATTCAATCAGAAGTCCAAGGACGTAAAGCCGTGCTCTGATACCATTATGTCATACCCCATTCCCGTAGGACCGTTCGTCCTCGCTAAGGTGTGATGCTACACGAGCCTAAATTGTGCTTGTGCAAGGCAGTTTCTTAACGACCGATTACAACAGCTTGCGACGGGGTCGTCGCATAGAAGTTCCAAGCAGAAATATTGAATATACAAGACAAGACAAGCATTGAAACAAAATCAGAGTCGTTATTGATACTTGAAATAAGATTACAAAGGCGCATAGCCAAGATTACAATCACCCAAGCTCACTTTTCTCTCTGATTACAAGTCACTCAGCTCTCTCTCATATCTCAGTACAATTTGATGAGCCATCGAATACTTTAGATAGGCGATTGTTTGCAAAAACAAAAAGTTTATAACAAACTTGAAAGAATCGTACAAAGTACAATGAATTCTGGGGAAGTACAACTTTAGGAATTTGATCAGAAGACGATCACTTTATTCCTTGGACTATGTGAACTTGAAGACTAGAGCCTCTAGAGAATGCAGCAGCACTTTTGCAAGAATACTTGATCTCTGTGATCTCTGTTATGCCTTGATAATGATTGGAAACTCTATTTATAGAGTTCTGGAAATAACTATTTTAGCAGTTATTCTGATGTGCGCGAGGTTGAACTGTGCCACTTTGGGTTGCGCCAACTTCAGGTTGCGCAACTTCCGTTCAGTTGCTCGAACGTGCACTAACTGTATTTAGACGCATGGCATCATATGATTGAAATACGCATGGTCGTGTACAGAGTAGTGGACACGTTTTGAGAGATTAGTGGCATGTGCGCCACATCATCCTACTTTAGAACGTAAGTTGCTTCAATTTTACCAAGTTTTGCGAGCTTCAGTCAACGAGTCAAAATATGCTTGATTAGGTTGCACCTAAGCGCAGCTCAGTGCATAGGTGCGCGACAGCATTTAAATATGTGAGGAGAATTTGTTCAGATTACGCCTAGGCGCAACTCACAGAGTGCGCAGGACAGCTGTCATCAAATCATAACTGATCGTCTCGAGCGCCACGCGTTGTGGGATTCGAAAAGATTTTCCTCGTTCACTATGCTGTCAGTTGTCAGCGCTGTCAGTTAATGATGGCAATTATTTGTCAGGCGCCACGTAAATTTTAGAGTAATACAATGGGACGCAGTCTGATATTTGGCGCAGCCTGTTCTCTGAATAGCGCAGCCTGATTTTTGGGGCACAACTTGATTGCTGAGCAATAAAAATATGGTGCAATTTGATTTTTAGGCTCTACAAGACCTCCTTCAAAGTTTTCAAATTTTGAAATGTCACAAAACTTTGAAATACTTTAAATTATGACAATTACCGAGTCAAGTTGCGCCTATCTCGTGTAGTCTGTTGCAAGCTGTTACGATTTTTTATGCGCAACTTAGGGCGACTGTTAGGATTCTGTTCTTTAGGCTATAAATAACCCTGACTTAACTGATTGTAACTCTTTACATTTACTTTTAATCTTCTGAGAGAATACGTTGAACCCTTGCAACCCTTCTTCTCCGACTACTTCTTCGACGTCGTGGCCCCCAAGAAGGCCGCCGCCAATAAAGAAAAGGGTGTCGCCACCCCTTCGACTCATGCTCCGCCGACCCACGCATCTCAATATGTGCCGCCCTCTTCCCGACAAGAGACTGCAAACCCAGCTCTGGAACGTGATCGAAGACGAACAAATTTAACTTCGAACGATAAAATTGACTTGTGCCCCTCTTCTTAGAGTGTTTGGCGCATCACAAACTCTGCACCACCCCTTCTTAGGGTGTGGTTGCCTTATTTGAACATTATTCGTTCTTACGAACCGTATTGCGCATGCTGTTGCACAACTCAGATGTGTTGCGCGTGCTGTTGCGCAATTCAGCTGTGTTGTGCGATCAAAAATATTGTGCAAACAATTTGTAGTGCAACATGTATTTAACGCAACCTGAGATGTTGCGCAACTTAAGTTTCGTGCAACTCAATATGTTGTGCAACTCGGGTTGTCACACAACTCAGAATGTTGTACAACTGAATTGTTGTGCAACCTAAGATGTGGCACAACTCGGGATGTTGCACAACCTAGGATGTTGCGCAACTGAATTGTTGTGCTACCCAGGATATGGCGCAACTCAGGATGTTGTGCAACCATGAATGTTGCGCAACCTAAGATGTTTGCGCAACTTAATTGATTGGTTCTTAAAGAAGCTGCACACTCTTGTTGCTTCTAACTTTTGTTCATATATTTCTTTGCAGTTGATCTCAGAGAAGACCCTAGTGCTGAAAGATTCGCTTTAGCATTCAATGTCCCGGAGTACAAGGAGAATTTGGTGCATGTCACATTCCCTCAGTACGACGGTCATGAAACACGAATAACCCTCCTCATGGCTCAAGAGAACCAAACCTTGCTGAGCTTAATGAACGGAGAGCCTCTTGAAAGTCTGGATGCTGTGGTCCATAAGAAACATGCCTTCCTATTCGGGGATGCCATTAAGAAGACTTCCCAGCCTAAGACCAGAAAAGAGGGAAGAATTTTCAAAAATAAGGATAAAGTCATATACCTTACGGAAATATCAAGGTCTATGGCATTATTCCAATATGCATTTGCCAGATATCCCAGAAGAATGTCATGGGATCTGACTCCGATTCAGCAGACAAGAGTCGGCAGAATCTATTACAGAATGGGTCCGAAGCATATGGACCTCTTTTACAGTACTTCTGAAAAGTACAGTACACACTTGAGAGGTTTGAAGCCAAGCTGCGTCCCTCTGGAGAATTCCTTTCTGCTTCTTCCGGTCAGAATACCCATTTTTGCAAATACATTTGCAAGAGCTGAAGGAAGATATCCAGACCGCGCTATGCGTATGACAGGTCTGGTTAACCCAGATATGAAGCGCTGGAGCAGCTTATCCATTTGGATTTTGGATCAATTCAAGGACAAGCTCTTCGATCTGGGTCTCTACAATGCCATCTGGACTACAGTATACGGCATTCGCCCAAACGCTCATATGTTCTTGGCTCTAGTAGAGAGGTACAATGAAAGCACTGGAAATTTCATGACTCCCCATGGAGAAATGAGATTTGCTCTTCATGAGATGGAATATCTCTCCCACCTACCAATGGGCGATAATCCATATGAAGAGTATGTGCCCACAAATGATGAGTTGGATGCTATGGCAGAGGAGAAACCTCAGATGATCGCCGTCTTCCAAGAATTATTGTGCCACTATAAGATCTGCTCGCTCTACTACAAAAGTGCCACTGCAGGTACTTGTTATACCACCAAGTGGATGCCATATCTTTTCTTGGTCGTGCACGGGAGGACAAGCCACTAGAAAATCAAGCATGTGCTCCTCGTTTCTTTGAACCCTTTAATCAGAGGGACATGCAATATCTGATGGAGCAACATAATCATGGAGATGTCACGCTAGATGAGTATTTGCATCCGTTCAAGGCGGGCGACACTCTCCAAAGTTATCTCAGACAGGGTTACAGACCTATGTCTCCAGAGGCCCAGCTAGCGGGTTTCTATCTTTATGGCTACGGTACTTTATAGTTCCAGGAGCCAGCACAGTCGATAGATTCCATCGGGGTGTCCTGTTTGCTACAGTTCGTCTTGTCTTTGGATACAAGATGGATCTCTTATCCGCCATGACCTGCCGCCTGAACGCAGGATTGCGTTCTTTTGTACAAACCATGTTAAATGACAAGGCGGCGAGACAAGACTTCCCTCGTACCGAGATGCCGTATACTTATCTATTTGGATGGCTATTGCTTCACCATCCCTGTCTGATGAACCCGAATATGGGAACTATCGGCAGAGATTTCATCAGACACTACTGCAGTGCTCATTGGCAATATACTGCTCTTCCAGAGTGCAGATTTGCCTTGAACCGAGGATCGGGATGAAATTTTCAGTGTGTTGAGCCTCCTCATGGGTATGAGGCTATGTCTCCATAAATGATGGATTTGACTGCAGAATCACTCCGTTTAAGTCCACCCATCTTTTCGTGGCTGTAAGCAATCCGTCCCTCCCACTTGGTCTATAGATTCGAAGAAGAGTGCTATTTGGAACCGTACTTGCCGAGTATATTTGCACGACATTTTGGATATGATCAACTTCATGTGGGTAACGCCACCACTTGCCTACATGCCAAGGGTTATCTCATCGATGGGGCTAGGGCATGGAGCTATTATAACGCCTGGGGTACAAAAGCTATATTTTCCATGCCCTACAATCTTCCACAAGGCCCGCGTATGTTATATACATATGCAAACTTCTATACTTCAGCGAACACATTCACCAAAAGTTTCCATCCTGCACACAGCTTCACAAGCGAAAAGAGATCTAAACAGGGGAAACACACTGCTCACTCTTTTCGGGATTCAGAGGACAAAGATCCTACAGATCCACCACTAGAAGCTTCCATCCAAAAGAACTATCCCGATGAAGTTCAGGATCCTCTGGACGTATCCTTAAAGGTGCAGAAAGAGAAATCCACAACCAAGGGATTGAAGAAAAGAAAAACCAATGAGACAACAGCCCCTCCTCAGTTGGATAACAGGCCTGCCTCTCCAAAGGTTCCGGAGAAGAAGAGAAGGACATCATTAGTTATAAATGAACCAACGACTACAAGAACGACTCGTTCTCAGTCCAAACAGATGCTCCTCAGCTCTTCTTCCGGAGAAAAGGAAATCACTCCCTCTTCTATTCAGAAGCAGGGAAGAGTGACACAAGGAGGAACGTCTACTACTTTGATCGGTCTGGAGGATGATCGCATCGGAGCTGCTGAAGAACCGGTTGCATCATCTCATAGAGAAGTCAGGAGAAAGTTGGTAGTTACCGAAGAGGTACCATATCAAGAAGGTAATATCAAGATTGTGATATACCCTAATAATATATAAATTTTTATTTTGTCAGAGATTTATATTAAATTGATTTCTTTCTTTGCAGTGGCTTCTTCAGAGGATGTTCAGCCGTCAACTACCACTACAGAGCCTCCGCGATCAGAAGCTGTGATGGTACGTATTCCCGTGAATGTACTTGCTGCGGTGGAAATAACAGTTCCATCCCCAACTCCCATAACTCCGAAAGCTACCTCTCCAGAGAAGGATCTGCTCCTACAAGATTCTCCTAAGGCTCAAGAGCCTACTCATTCTGAGGAAGCGATGATTGAAGCCTTAGCCGGTTGCGACTTTGGTGATGAATCATATGATGATGATTGGAATGACATCACTAAAGAAAAACAAACTTTAGTGGATGCACCATCACCTCAGGAGCTTCCGGTTGATGAAGATCACTCCACTGAAGAATAGGAGAAAAATGTGGTTATCGATGAAGAACATATCAATCACAAGATCGATGAACCCACAATCGCTGAGAAACCTGAGATGTCCGGAGTGGCAGCAGAATTAGAAGATCAAACTCCAATGACTCTGCCACTTCAGACTGAATCCGAAGCAGGAAGTAGTCAAGCTACTATGTCTGCAGAGACCCTGTCAAAGCTTCAGCCAGAGACAGTCAAACCTCATGAGGCTCCTCATGCTATACCCAGCTTAGGTAAATTTCTAAACATGATCTATTTGTCGTAGCTCCTTCTGTATTGTATATTGCTAATACAAATGACATATGTAAATTGCTGAAGATCCCACAAGGACGGTAGCAGGGGAGGGAAGCTCTTATCATATCAGCGCTCAAGATGAAGTGCTTCCACATGTTAAGACTGTTAAGACTCCAGTGGAAGTGGTAGCCACTCCAGGAGCCGTGGCAACTAACAAATTCATGGTGGCCTTCTTCACGAGAGTCTTCTTTACATCCCTGGAGCCTCTGGTTCATAGAGTGATGGAGAGAGAAGACGTTACTTTTAGTACCATCAGAACTCCCACCACATTCTTGATCGGAGGCATCTGCAGTCAAGGGGACGAAGCTCAGGCTATATTTTTAGAACATATTTTGGATGAGCTGGAGGGATCAATAAAAGCTTACAAGGAGCTAAAAAGAGGAGATATCAAGCCATTAGTAAATACAGAATATGATGCTATGGCTCGAGAAGCAGAAATTAGTAAAGCCAATTTTGAAGCATTTTTCTAGCTTTTACTAGACAATCTTCTGAATTAGATATTCAAATTGCTGAAGCAGCCTCTACTGCTGAAAGTCATAAGGCCAAAGTTGCAGATAAAAAGGAGAAAGTCGCTGATCTGGAGGCTAAAATTGCCCAACTTCAAGCAGAGCTCAAGACTGTTAAGCAGAATTTAGAACGAGAAACTCAGCTACATCAAGCTGCAGTTAATCAAATAGATGATCTGAAGCATCAGAAGACTGAGTTTGAGCAGCTCCAGAATGAAGAACTAGCACGGCAAACTGCTGCTCTACATCCATTCGATCATGAGTCAGGAAGGATTGAAGCCAGACAGCGGGTGCTAGATTCCTGTAACGAAAGAGTTCAAATTTTGAAGAAAGAGATTGTAGAACTTATTACTTATCCTTCAGAATAGGATGAGCAAAGTTCATTGTCTTTTTCATTACAATGTATCTTTTTTTGAACTAGAAACAAAATGAAAAACTTTTTATGTGGTTCCATTACTTGTTGCATATCTTATTTTATTATAGATATAAGTAATAGAGTAGAAAATATATTTAGAGGTAATGGACATGATATATTTCTTGATTAGAAAATAACAATATTTATTATATCTACTCAGAGGTATTGTGGATGTGGCAGAATATAATATTCTTAGAAATACTGTTATTTTGATAGACAACTTTATCAGAGGTAATAGGGACGTAATAAGCTGCTGATGTAGATAATCGAAATTCAGAGGTGTGAATGACGTGAATTCGATAGATACTAGGATTAATGAATGTATGGATGAACAGTCAGACTCTTTTTTATGATGAATGAACAGTCACCTCGATTTTCGAGAAGGGACACTGAATGAATGAACAGTCATGAATGAACAGTTGGACTTCTTTATAAGAAGAAAAGTCGCATCGATTCTCGAAGCCGATCATCAAGTCGTTCTGTCTATAAATAGAACAAAACTTAAGTAGAGATCGTCAACTTCTTTTCTTTTTGTACAAAATATCTTCCAAAGATTTGCTCACTCCGAAGATCGAAGATATGACTGAGATGCCTCCTGCTGAGCCTTTGGTTCCTCCTCAGAAAGAAATGGGTGAAGGCTCGATCGTTCCTGCACCAGAGCAGGATCTAATTGCCAAGTTGGTGGAGCCTGGAAAGACTGCTGAAGAAGAAGCTGTAAGGATTGCCGCCTCTGAGCTGTTAGTGTATTCAGACAATGAGATGTTTGAATTACTGGCAAATCATGTATTTAATCATGAAGGATCAGGCCCTCGTCCCCGTCCATGATATTATGTAATTCTTTTCTGTTTTTGAAATAAAAATGGGTTTTATTTACATTATTTCTCTGAATAAAGAACATTTTACTTTTATACATAATACTTCTTGAGAAATTTGCCATTGATAGGCATCATAGCAGCTCTGCCATCCATATCTGTTAATTGATAGGCTCCATTTGAGAAAACCTTGTTTACCACATACGGACCTTCCTATTTTGCCTTAAACTTGCCTTTGCTCATATGAGTCATAGTCATAGGACGTCTGACTGTAAGAACTAGTTCGCCTTCCTGAAATGTTCGCACTTTGACTTTGAGAATTGAAAGCTTTTGAGATACGGACTTGATAAAGTTCGATATGTTATTGGGCCAATAGCCTTTTCTCATCGAGCGCCTCCAATTCTTGAAGCCGAAGACGATTATTGTTTTCCGTGGTAAGTTCATTAGCAATAGAAATTCTTAAGGATGGAATTTGAATTTCCAACGGTAAGACAGCTTCGCATCCATATACCAGAGAAAAAGGTGTACAACCTGTGGGATTACGGACTGTAGTACGATAAGCCTATAGACATTCTCCAAGCTTCTCACTCCAATTGCGTTTATTAATAGAAACAAACTTTTTAAGGAGTTTGATAATAGTCTTGTTGAATGCTTCAGCTAACCCATTAGCTGCAGGATTATAGGCCGTAGAAGCAACATTATTGATTCTGTTATCATTACAGAACCTAGTAAACTTCTGACTGACGAACTGTGGCCCATTATCATGGATGATCTGACGAGGTACGCCAAATCTATATGTCACATGATGTTTGACGAAGTTCATGACACTACTAGTCTTCACTTCAGCTAAAGGTATAGCTTCAGCCCATTTAGAGAAATAATCGATTATAGCCAAGATAAACCGATGTCCTTTAGATGAAGGAGGATTGATAGGACCAATTACATCCATGTCCCAAGCTTCAAAGGGCCATGAGGCAGCAGTCTGGTATAGAAATTTCGACGGTTGGTGAATAAAATCTGCATGAATCTGACATGCACGGCACTTCCTTGCATAGTCAATGGCATCTGATACCATAGAGGGCCAGTAGTAGCCCATACGTCGGATACGATCCTACAATTTAGGACCGGGCTGATGAGCTCTACAAACGCCGTCATGAGCTTTGCGCAATATCTGCTTTGCTTCATCACCAACGAGACATCTTAAGAGCAATCCATCAAAAGTTCATCGAAAGAGAGTTTTGGTGGTATAATTATAATAAAATCGAAGCGATCGACGACGAATACTTGTAGCTTCCTTAGGATCTTCAGGTAGTATGTCATGAACTGCAAAGTCGATGAAAGGTGCTCTCCAGTCTTCGTTAATGACATTGACTTCAGTTGAATTACTGAATTCAATGTTATGGTTGTTTTCAATGCAAAATAGTTCTCTATTAGAGATAACAACCATTTGCTGCCTTTTGATCGGAATTGCTAAGACCGCAACTAAGTTAGCTAAGGCATCTGCTTCTGTATTGCATGCTCGACGTACATGTTCGATGAAGAATCCTTTGAATGAGGAAGCTATTCTGATTGCCGCTTCGTGGTATGGTACCAGATATTGATGTCGAACTTCATATGTACCTCTAACCTGATTAACAATCAGCTTAGAATCACCATATACTTCGAGATATTCAATATCCAGTTGCTTGGCTAATTGGAGTCCAATGAGCAAAGCATTGTATTCTGCTACATTGTTGGAGCACGATTCATCTAAGGAATAAGCTCTCTGAATAGCTAATCCATCTGGTGAAACAAGAAGAATTCCCACTCCAGCAACAAGGGTGCCTCCAGGTCCAATTCTAGATGCTCCGTCGAAGAATAAACGCCAAGTAGAAAATTCTTCTGAGATCATATTAGATTCTAATGTCTCGTCTGGAATTTATTCATAGAGCTTAGATGTCTCAGGGACAGGATAAGCTGCTAAGAAATCAGCTAATGCTTGGCCTTTCACAGACTTTTGCGGAACATACACCATATCATATTGTGCCAATAATACGGCCCATGTAGCAAGCCTAGAATTGAGTGTACTGGGCTTCTTCATTAAGACCTGAAGAGGATTAACACGGGAAATAACATGAATAGTTTGGCCGATAATGTAATGTCTTGTCTTTTGAGAAGCAAACATTAGGGCTAAGCATTCCTTCTCCACCGGACTATAACGATATTCAGCTCCAATCATCGTTCGACTAAGGTATTAGATGGCTTGTTCATGACCTTCTTTGTTCTTCTGAGCCAGCAAAGCTCCCAATGAATGGTCCATCGCCCGGACATACATCAAGAAGGGTATTCCTAAGATCGGTGGTACAAGGACTGGTGGACTCATTAAATATCGCTTTATGTCATCAAATGCTCACTGACATTCTTCTGTCCAAATGAAAGATACACCTTTCTTCATTAACTGAGTAAATGGTCTGCAGCATCCAGATAAATTTGAAATAAACCTCATGATATAAGCCAATCGACCTTGAATCCTCGTAGCTCTTTTAGGTTGCGTGGAGGACGCATCTCTTGAATGGCTTTGATCTTCTCGGGATCAACGTGTATACCTTTAGAGGTAATGACGAATCCGAGAAATTTGCCACTAGAGACTCCCAAGAAAGACTTGGTGGGGTTCATTTTGAGTTGATGCTGGCACATTAGATTGAAGATAGTTCTTAAATCTTGGATGTGATCTTCCTTTAGACGACTTTTGACCGCAATATCGTCAACATAGCATTCGACAGTCTTTCGCAAATGATCTCGAAAGATAGTACTCATAGGCCGCTGGTAAGTTGCACCTGCATTTTTAAGACCGAAAGGCATGACCTTATAGCAGTATACTCCACGAGGAGTACTGAATGAAGTGTGTTTTTCATCTTCAGGATTCATTCAAATTTGATTGTATCCGAAAAATCCATCAATGAAAGAGATTCATTTAAATCCATAAGTATTGTCAATCATGACATCAGTAATTGGGAGAGAAAATTCATCTTTAGGACAAGCATCATTGAGATCCTGAAAATCTATACACACTCGTACTTTCCCGGTCTTCTTCAAAACTGGTACAACATTGGCTACCCTGTCAGGATGCTGTTCTTCTCTGATAAAACCACAAACGATAAGCTTTTGACTTCATCATCTATTGCATCCATCATCTCGGGCTTGAATCACCGTTGTTGTTGTTTGACTGGTTTGGCATTAGGTAAGATGCTAAGCTTATGAGTCGCGACTTGAGGATCTAATCCTGGCATATCTTTATAACTCCAAGCGAAGACATCGATATATTCACGAATGAGGTGAATCAGTTCTTGCTTATCATCCTCTTGGAGATTTTTGCTATTGAATATTGGTCACGGTACACCCTTCTCTCCAATATCAATCTGGATCAGTTGATCCTCAGTAGGTGGTTCTCGTTGTTCAAAACGGAGTTCCCACTGAGTATCCATCTTTTGAGCCCAAGGATCAACTTCAGGAGCTTCTTCAATATCGTTTTCATCATCTTCTAAGAACTCGACAGACACCATATTAGAAGATACTATTACCCGATGGACATGACCAATAATAGTGTCAGAATCCCATGAGATAGAATCAGAAGAGTTAGATCGTTCTTCTTCGTCTGACTCGGAAGCTTCTGGAGTCGAAAGCGGTGAAATATAACCTAATCCCTGCTTTGTTTTACTGTAATATTGTTATGATTTTCCTTTTGGAACAGAAATACGAATAGGGGTTCGCCTTCCCTTACCACTATTGAGACCAGTTTTGAAATCATAGCCCATTTTATGAATGATTGTCTTTGATTGTGGACTATAACGACATAACTGTAGCCTTCCGGTATCATCCTTATTATTGTTGTCGGGCATGATTTTTTGTTCTTCTCTTTTGTTAAAGAGTATAGGAGTTTCGCCTTTCTTTCGAGAAGGTACTAGAAAGAACGATTCTTGTATTGAATCTAATGATACCGTATTTTGGAGAGACGATACGACTCATATTGTAAGTGGCTTAAAGCTATTTAGCATATCCAAATAATATTGAGCATAATAAGAGACATCAGTATACTGCAAAGGCGATGCTTTATTGAACTTTACATCATCATTTACAACAGGACCTTTAGCCTTAACAGGCTTAGTCAGATTGATAACCAGAGGGGGAGAAGAAGAACGAGAAGGAGGAGGGGGCTTTTTACGACGAAGGTCGATTACAAGTGGTTCAGAAGAGGTGAGCTCCCTTTGTTCCTGACTAACGCCGGGGGGCTGCTTCTTGTGAGAAGGAAGGTAGATAGTCAACGTCTTGGAAGACTGAGGACAGGAAGTACAGCCTTTGACAGGGATCACCAAAGTGTCATTCGACACAACTTTCTGTTTTTCATCAGTATCCATGGCCAATACCACTTTCATGAATTCCTTCTTGTACATGCGAGAGTCGTTGTAGTACGCTTCAACTCCCTTGAAAGGATTTATGTCTGCCACATCTTTTTGTACTACTCCATTGTCGTCCACATATTTAAAACATTGGTGGAGAGTAGAAGGTACAATATTGTGTTCATAGAGGACTGGTCTTCCCAACAAAGCATTGTATGAGCCATGATTATCAATCACGTAAAAAGTCACCTTCGTACGAAGATTGCCAATTTGATGTTTCAGGCGTATCTTTCCCAAAGGTTCACTTCTTCCTTGATTGAATCCCAAGATAGTAGTGATAGTTGTAGAAAGGTTATGTACCGGGATCTTCAAGGCGTCCAGCAAAGTCTTCGGCATGATGCTAAGTGCAGACCCTGGGTCAATCAGAATACGATCGACTTTCATAGTGTCCACATATCCCGTGAAGTAGAGAGGATGATCATGACGATTGTCTTCCAACAGCATGTCATCTTGTGTAAAAGTGATGTTAGGTATTAATTCAAATACATTATGACAATGTGTACAACTGATAGGCTCTTTTTCTGGCTTCTTGAGGAGAGCAAGACAAGCATCAGCTTGCATCAAAGCTTCACTTAGCGTCTCTCGAGTTTCTGTTGAGAGACGTAAGAGTTTAAAGATTGATAATCTTGCTGGAGTGTTAGCCAATTGAGCCAGTATATCAAAATTATATGGCTTTTCAAGTCCGAGAGATGAGAACTTATTCAATGCTTTGTCAAAGCGGACAGGTTGTTTTCCCTTGTCTGCTGATGTAGGTTTAGGAGGAATTGGTACTACTAATGGCGAAGATGTAGATGGTATGTTCTCAGCAGGGGAAGACGATGCAGGAGGAACATCAGGAGATGGGGCAAAATTATCTTGAGTTTCGGGATACTCTCTGAGGTAAGGTTTCCCAGATCTGGTACCAATTAGAATTTTTTTCTGCTACCGTTTCAAAGGATACCATATTGCAGCTCTTGAATTTAATTTTGGAACGCTTCTTTTGATTGGAAGAGGAAGGTGCTTCAAAGTTTGCCACTAGATCTGGATGAATCCACATGATTTCTCTTTTGTCAGTGGACAGTGGAACAAGACCCTCATTTTGGGGTGGTAGAAGATTCAAGATCTCGAGAGTGGCCCTCGGGATAGGAACAACACCATCTTGTACAAGTTGTGGTGGAAAGTCACCAAAATTGGACAGAGATGACATTCGCTGTTACTGTCTTCTGATCCTATTGGAGAGTAACTGCACCAGAGTTGACCATCTCTTGAATTTTGCCTTTGAGCACGTAACATGCTCAGGTTGGATGGCCTATAAATCTGTGATAAACACAATATTTAGGGTGGTCAGCTTTACCCACTTCCTCTGGCCATTTTATTTCCGGCAGTTGAAGCTTATTACTTTTGATTAAGCAATCGAAAATGCTCATAATATCATCTTCATCAAAAAAATATTCTTCTTTTGGACGAGGTACTTTTTGTGGTGGTGCTGATGGAGTGGGTGCCGTCTGAGTGACATTAACAGCCAAAGACTCCTTACCTTTGAGATTCATGGCCAATATTTCTTCACCCTTGCGATTTTTCTGGCAGTTATTACCACCGGGTGTGGAATGCTCATCTTGGTTAGGATGATTCATTTGAACTCCTAACTGTTTGAACTTCTCAGCGCTAACCTCCGCCGCTTTGGCATTCACAATAAAAGAAGGCCAATCTTGGAATTGTGTAGATCTCGTCCACATGATGATGATAGGCAACAAGTTTGATTTGTAAGTGTCTATTGTTACAGCAGATGGAGTTTCTTGAGGCATTTTAAGTGCCTCTTGGCAGAATCTTTCAATAAAACTTTTTGTAGATTCATTGTGTCTTTGCTTAATTTTAATAAGGGCAGACATAATCATATCATTGACCCCCTTATAGAATCGTTCCAAGAACATTTGCTTGAAACTGGCAAAAGAAGTTATGCAGCCATCAGGCAAGCTACGATACCAGTCGTATGCTGCACCGGCTAAACAACCGACGAACACCCTGGTAAGGAGAGCATCATTTGGCTGTAATTGGTCAGTCATCACTTCAAAGTGATTGATGTACTGACTTGGAGAAGTACTGCCATCAAACAGTATGATGGTAGGAAGCTTGTATTTAGGAGGAAATTGAACTTCCTTCCATTCTGCAGGATAAGGTTATTTTATCCCAAGTCTTTGTAAACCGTCTTTCTGTTTAAAGGCCTCAAACTGAGTGCGTAAAAGTTTTACATCCTTATTAGCATCCTCTGATGTCTGAGAATTGGTAGGTTGGTTAGAATTTTTTGGAGGAGGAACAACATGATAATTACCACCCCCAGTACCAAACTGACTGGAAGCAGCTTAGATTGGTACAGAAGCAACCTGAAGAGGAGGTACCCCCAGACCAATATTAACCGGTACAGAAGATGCTATGAGCTCAGGATTTGTAGCAAGATTTATAACCGGTGGCACTGTATGTTGAGCCACGATTATAGTGTGCATACTTGCGACCATTTCAGCCCTGGTCTTCAATTTATCTTCCAGTACAGCAATTCGTTGCTCTTGACTGGCTGAACTGGAAGCATCTTGATCCTCTGTAATGGCATATGCTGTCACCTTTCTTACCACTATTGACGAGATAGTTTGTTCAGAGTTTTCACTATCTACGTCAAAATCAGACAAAGAACCTTCTCCCGGATGAGTGATAGGAAGATCTTCCTGATTGAAGATATCTTGGTCCAAATTTCGATTTTTTGATCTGGTATGTTGATAGACCCCTTCACTAGATTCACGGAACTGTCCCAAGTAATGCTGGCTTGGATTGCGAGACGTGCCACGCTTTGAGGATTTTCTACCCCCAGTGTCTCGAGAAGCCATATTGACGGAAGCATATAACTGCTCGTCATCATCTCCCATCATGGGTTTAGGAGTTGAAGCATAATCCAGCCGATTGAAGACAGATCGTTTAGCTGATTGGCAACAACATTTGATGACCACTTCATGAAGGCAGTGGCGTTCTGACGAGTGATCTAGAGGTGAGTGAGACATATCTGTGATCTCACGTCTTTGTGTAAGACGTTTCCGAAGGTCAGTCATCACTACAGGACGAGGAAAAGTCGGAGGAACATATTCCTTAATGACATTAGGAACATGACTCCGGTTCTTAAGATGCTTAGTTCCGTGAGTGTACAAGGAAGTACTCAACTCATTGGCATAAGTGATTGGGTCCTTCTTTTCAAACCTTTGTTTCTGGTGTAAATTGGCCCTTGGCATAGGATTCTTGCATTTTATCGAAGTTGGTACTGATTGACGCATGTTGAGATAAACGCATAAATCAGAGAACTCTGCTCCTGGTGCCTTTGTTTGAGACACCATCAATTTTCCTTGCTTGGATCTTGAGATTTGCAAGGTTAGAAGATCTTTAGCATTTACCATAGGGGTAGACAAGATGCCTCTTTGATCAGTATTCCTTTCCCTTGCAGAGATTTGAAGACCTCTATTTAAGGGAATACAATCTGATACATCTTCTTCTGATTCATAGACTAGGGAAGATTGAGAAAAGACAAAAGGGTACTTTCCCTTATTTTGTGAAGGATTAGCTAAAAAGTGTTTCTCTTTATTTTGTTGTGAAACCACATTGGGCACAGGTTGCGCCAGTTGAGGAAGTGTCAAAGGACCCTTCCCTTTATTATGTCTAGTGTTAACACTAGAACATTGCTTCTCCAAGTTCAGAACTTGAGAAGAAGAGGGAATAGTCAAAAGACTATTTTCCTTGGGTTGCGCCAGAGCAGCATGGTGCGCAAACTACGCCTGAGCAGCAAGATGCATAGGTTGCGCCAGAGTAGAATGGGCTACCGGTTGCGCCTTAGCAGCAAGGTGAATGGACTGCGCCTTAGCAATAGAAGTGGACTGTGCTCTGGCAACAGAGGGAATGGACTGTGCCATGGCAGTAGAGAGAGTAGACCGCGCGTAGACAACAGCAGTAGTAGACTTTGCCTTGGCAGTAGAGACAACAGACTGCGCCTTGGCAGCAAAGGGAGCAGACTGCGCCTTGGCAGCAAAAGAAGTGGACTACGCCTTGGCAGCAGAGACAGCAGACTGCGCCTTGGTAGCAAGGTGAATGGATTGCGCCTTCGCAGCAGAGAGAGTAGACTGTGCGCGGGCAACAGAAACAGGCTGCGCACGAGCCGCAGAGACAGATTGCACCTGGGCAACAAAGATAGATTGTGCCTGGGCAACAGAGACAGGTTGCGCCTGGGCAACAGCAACTGTAGAAGACTTAGGAGTCCACACAGTTTTGTTCTTGGTGATAGCCAGAGCGCGCTTGTTGCTCTTGTTGTTGATCAAATCCTTGTAGGCTGTCTAGTTGACTTGAACAACCAAAGTCTTCTGCGTCTTGCTGACTGACGCATCATCACATTGAGTTGCCACCTTCTCGTCGGAGAAGAAAGTTGTCCCTAGCAGAGTAGCCATTTTGTTTGCAAAAACAAAAAGTTTATAACAAACTTGAAAGAAACGTACAAAGTATAATAAATTCTGGAGAAGTACAACTTTAGGAATCTGATCAGAAGACGATCACTTTATCCCTTGGACTATGTGAACTTGAAGACTAGAGCCTCTGGAGAATGCAGCAGTACTTTTGCAAGAATACTTAATCTCTGTGATCTCTGTTATGCCTTGATAATGATTGGAAACTCTATTTATAGAACTCTATTTATAGAGTTCTGGAAATAACTGTTTTAGCAGTTATTCTGATATGCGCGAGGTTGAACTGCGCCACTTTGGGTTGCACCAACTTCAGGTTGTGCAACTTTCGTTCAGTTGTTCGAACGTGCACTAACTGTATTTAGACGCGTGGCATCATTTGATTGAAATACGCATGGTCGTGTACAGAGTAGTGGACACGTTTTGAGAGATTAGTGGCATGTCCGCTACGTCATTCTGCTTTAGAACGTAAGTTGCTTCAACTTTACTAAGTTGCACGAGCTTCAGTCAACGAGTCAAACTGCGCTTGATTAGGTTGTGCCTAAGCGCAGCTCAGTGCATAGGCGCGTGACAGCATTTAAATGTGTGAGGGGAATTTGTTCAGATTGTGCCTAGGTGCAACTCACAGAGTGTGCAGGATAGCTGTCATCAAATTATAACAGATCGTCTCGAGCGCCGCACGTTGTGGGATTCGAAGAGATTTTCTTCGTTCACTGTGCTGTCAGTTGTCATTGTTGTCAGTTAATGATGGCAACTATTTGTCAGGCGCCACGTAGATTTTGGAACAATATAATGGGGCGCAGTCTGATATTTGGTGCAGCCTGAGCAATATCGCAACCTGTTCTCTGAATGGCACAGCTTGATTTTTGGGGCGCAACTTGATTGCTGAGGAATAAAAATAGGGCACAACTTGATTTTTAGACTCTACAGTGATGTCCATACATTATGTCACATATAAGTCCAGAGTCCACGCGATCGCACGCCTCAAAATGCCAAGGAACTCCATGCCTCGACGCATCCAAGCGGGCTCCGTGCCAACGAGCTTCTACCTGTGCCTGCACATAAAAATTGTGTGGGTGTCAGTACTCAACTGTACTTGTGGAGTGAGCTCCTCGTCCACCCATACAAAACTAACACGTTTATTTACTTTGTGTAACGTAATTCTGTTATGATTGTATTTCTATTCTTGCCTTAGGATCGATTTTAGGATAAAGACTCTTGGTCTATTTGTGTCTCAGACTATCCCCGTGCCATTGCATCGATAGCTTCCTTATCCTTGCCTCTAAACCATTCTCGTACTTGCCTTTCGTGCCATAGGTTGGGACGCAATATGTTCCGTGTCATCGACTTGGTCCGTGCTTCAACATCGAGGTCGTGCCTCGCAATTTAGCATGACTCAACCAAACTTGCCTTACGGCCTTTCTTGACTTAACTCGAAATGATTTAAGTCTGACTTATGCAACTCTATGCCAACGACTTAATACTCAACGCCACATTTCGTGCCGAAACACGCATCTTTTCTATAGCCAAATCTTAGGCTTCTTAAGACTTATATCTTAACCATGCATACCATCTTTATTCTATTCGTGTCGTGCTTGCACTTTCTTTTATTCGAACGACGTTATACATGCGGATTGTCGCTTAGTACACCAACTTATCTATATGAAAGGTCACTAGCAATGTCAAGCTATCTTGGACTTGACTGAGGATAGACGACGATCATCCAATGGATAGCTAGCCCGTGGAAGCCCCGAATCTCCTATGCTGTTCATCCAGCATCATACTATAGCTAACTCGCTTCCTTCGGGAACGACATGATCCCGTGGCCCTGGCGATCATGTCAAGGAAGACTACACCTTGTTGACAAGTTGTCCATGACCACGCACCTATGACGACTTCTAGACTCGACGTAAATACAAGGCCTACAGATGATACAACTTACTTTCTCTTCCTTAAACTTCTTTATCTAACTCCATATTTTCCATTCTTCATGCGAGACTCCCAAGCCACGGGACCGATCTCGACGACCAACGGCCGCATGTACTTTACATTCTTTGAACATAGGGAACGGCTATTGCATAGCCTGCCAGATAGACATGAATAAACGTGTTTCTTAGTGTCCCATAGACTGTGGCATACTTATCCTTGAACTGACCGTGGCTCATGCCTTAGACTGACTTGTGTTCTATGCGACACTATCGTCCAAGTTATACTTTATATGACGAGCCTTGAGAACGTAGGACTATGAGACTTGACAACCGCAGAAAATAGGAGACAGTGCTTGCTATAACTTCGATAGCCCAGCAAAACTCTTGTCTAACTTAATCGTGCAACAACTTGACGAGCAAAGGCTATACTAAGCCTCTCATCATGGGAACATGCCGTCCACGCGTTCGACTTGAACAACCAAGTTCTTTGGATGCCCAAACTTATGCCACAAGTCGTGCGATACAACTTAACCCATGGGACGATTGGACGATGGGACCGTGCTTGCTTTATCAAGCATACGTGCGACACCTATGACTTAGGCTAAGTTCATAGCTTTGTGGCAACTTAGACCAACTTTCCTTCTCCCAAGCCACGGGACGAAGGACTGAGTGTCATTTTTTGAAAACACGATGTACGATACTTCTAAGCCGACCATGGGACCTTTCCATATTCTAACTCAATCCGACCCGACTTGGGATTATTTCCTTAGCTTTGTGGATTCGCCTCTTTTATTATCCATCCTACTTGTGCATTTGAAAACTTTCATTTATTAGTGTAAAGCCCAAGCTGAGGCAAGTTCACCGAAGCAACCCACCTGAGCAAGGAGTTGCCTCGACCGAGCGGGTCTTCGAGCAGCCGTTGCATGGCTAAGTCCGAACGTCGTTGGCATTTCGATTCCTCCGATTGAGTTGAGCGGGACAGGGCATTACATTGTGGGTCATCGACGGCAAGCACAATGTGTGATGTTTTGTTCGAGGACGCATGTCTATGGGGGAGCTTCAAGTTTGGACACGAAGGTGGACAGGTTCAGGAGTTCGAATCTTATGAGAACCGCATCGTCCGCTTGGTTGGGCCAGCCAAGGGTGAAGAAGCTCGTCAGAATGTTAACACTTTTCAGTGAAAGACGAAAGTCGGGGACAAGCAACCAAGACTTACGGTGAGGCTGATCGTTAGAGACTTCGGTCTTAGTCGTGTCATTAATATCGGCAGGATCCCAGTCGTACAGGAGGTGCTACGCATGACAGCTAGCATCGACGTGACGGTCGAGGAGCTAGAGACAAAGGAAGATTAAAAACAACTCGGGGGATCGGAGATCAGTGGCATGGGGGAGCAGGAATTATGTCATGGGACGACAAGAATGGAGTCCAGTTGAGGACCCATAGGGTCAATACCCTCTCATCAGACTGGAAGGAGAGATTGTTGGAGTCCAGTCTGGATTTGGTAACAATATACTTGTGGAATCCAAATCTTATTAAATATTTGATTTGATTTGATTTGGATGTCCATAATTGGTGTTGTGCTATTTTAGATATAATAGGATTCTTATTTTAGGAATTCCTATTATGATCTAAAATAGGATAATTGATGGGCTATTTTAGGTGTAATAGGATTCTTATTTGAGGGCTTCCTAATTAAGAAATCATATTATGACCTAAAATAGGTTTTTTTTCATCTTATATATATGGGGTGAGGGTGGAGGCAAAAAGCACAAAAGTGGAGATTCGGGGTGCTTGTCTACAAGAAAATCCAAGAGAAAGTCCGTACTTTGCTCTTAGGACTTCGTCATCCAAGACAGAAGGAAAAAAGAAGATCTAATCGAGGAGTCGTCAACTTCGGTTAGAGAGATTGCTACGGGTTGGGGAGTGATCTCAATTATAATATTTTATTTTTCTTCTTGAGAGTGGTGATGGGGTTGAACCTATTAGGACAAAGGGTTCAACATGAGTTCTGTCAATCTTGTAATTTCATCTGAGTTATTAAAGGTTGGAATTTGTATAGGTGACGTACGTCACCGTCATATACTTGTCATCATATTGTGCTTGGTGTCCGTTAGACGGTGGTTGGTTTTGGTCAGGTGGGTTGGCAAACGCCTCCGCATGCGCCCAACAAATATAACTACCAATTTTCTTATCATCATTTCAGAAGAGAAATTACAAACAATTAAAATGGTTAAGAGCAAAAAGGATCCACACTTAGAGGAGTGTGGGCCCAAGTCTCCACAAATTTTTGCGATCATATATTTGTTTCAAAATAAATTCCAAAGCCATATATATATATATATATATATATATATATATATATATATATATAATGCGAATCAAAATCCGCAGGGAGCCTTTCTGCACCATTAGATCGGAGGACCCGTGTGAGACCCGCATAGTATGTGTGTGTGTGTGTGTGTGTGTGTGTGTGTGTGTGTGTGTGTGTGTGTGTGTATAGAGAGAGCGAGAGAGGGGGGGTAGCGGAGGAGATTTCGAGAGGGGTCTTCATCCTACTGCTCAAGATGTTGTGATCAAATAAAAAGTGCTCTCCGATGATTGGATCTTGGTCTTCAGTCGTCATGGGAGAACGAATACTACGGTGCGCGGGCGGATCCAGACATAGGTTGGGGTGGGCTCCAGCCCACCCTAAAAAATCTACTCTTTTTTCCATATAAATTTTTTGTCTTATTTTTTTATATGAGTTAGTCCATCTCTAGCCCACCCCCAATCCATGGAAGCCCACTCCAGCTACAGTGTCTGGATTTGTCCTTGCTACGGTGGGAGCCGAAGGTGCTGGGTTCGATCTTCCAAATCCAACATAGTTTGGAACAAACGAAGGCGGGGCACTTGAAGTTGACAGGTCGAGACATGGGCTCCGGTCATCGGCATGTCCACTACCACATTATAAAATATCATGTATACAAACATTAAAAGTTAGTTTCATGAGATAAAAAAACTAGCATGAAACTCAAAAACATACTAATTTCACTTTTATCACAAAAAATCACTTTCATAATTTTTGCGACTTATACCCATCCAACTGTTGGGACCGGAAACGGCCTCCTGTGCTCCGATATCGTGTCTGAAACGTTGCCACAACGAAAATTTAGGCCAACCCACCTGAGATAACCAACCCCCGTCTAATGGACACCAAGTACAGAGATAAAGACAAGTATATGACGGTGACTACGTCACCTGGACAAATCTCAATCTATATAGCTTAGATAAAATTAAAAGATTGACAAAAACAATGTTGAACTCTTGTCCTAATAGGTTCAACACCCTCACCATACTCAAGTAGAAAAGAAAGAGATCACAATTAAAATCGTTCACCAACCCGTAGCATTCCCTAATCCTTTTGTCTTGGATGACGAAGTTTTAAGAGCAAAACACGGAGTTTCTTTTAGATTTTCTGCGAACGAGCACCATGAATCTCCACCTTGTGCTATATCTTTGTGCCTCCACCCTCACCTCAAATAAAATAGGATGAGAACCTAATTTTAGGATTAGAAAACCCTAAAAGTAACCCACCATCAGATCTGGCCGTCCACCAATAACCAACGGTGTAGACTATATCTCATCACCAATTATGGACGTCCAAATGGTCAAATTAAAAATTTGATACAAATTTGTAAATCTAATCAAATCAAATATTTAATGTAGATTTTCAAATCATATCAAATTAAATTTGTTACCATATTTGAGCTACAAAATTTACTCTTACCAAATTCAGACAGGAGCCAACACCAACATCCAAATAGTACATAGGATAAAATACAAAACCGAATTCTTATTCAACAAAGTATCATGTGTTTTGATGCATTAGGAAGAAGAAGAAAAATGTTTTGATGCATCAACGTGGTATCAAATTTACAAGATGCTAATTTGTTTTTAAAGTTGGCAAAATATTAATATTGTATCTATCAAGAAGATATATATTAATATTGAAAATAGATCAAGAAGATATATATTAATATTGAAAATAAGAAAGAAAGTAACTAAATGCATTGTAATATGCAATACACAAAAGTTTCACAAGTAGCAAGCAAAATTCCAATTTGTAGACATCAGAAAGGGGAGGTTGGTCCCAAGAATGTGCACAAGTTTGTCAAAAAATTTGGATTCATATGTGTGTGATTCGGTGTGTATACTTTCTTCTTCTTGCAGCCACCAAATTTGACTAATGTGCGACATGAATGAGGATGAGAGATTGAGAGAGGGCCACAAAAAATTCTACAAACACCTTAAATTGAGTGCACAATCCACATATGCTACCATTCACTTCTTCTTTTTCGGTGTTTAAAAAACCAAACCAGATATCGATCCGGACAAAATATTGGATTGGATCAAATTAGTTCGATCAGTTGGTTCAACCACTAAATTAATCTAAATAAATTTTTTTTTAAACACTTTAAAAAATATTTACTTATAATCATATTTTTTTTTAAAATAGTGATTTTTTTCGAACTCGAGTGACTCTTGTGGTTATTAAGGAGAGGCATCAGATCCTGGGTAACGGAAGATCGGTAGATCAAGTGAGGCATATTATCTTTTATATTTAAAAAAATGGTGAAAGTTGGAAACAGTTAATCTAAAAGGCTTGCAGTGCAGCGTGTACTAAGTCTTGTGCATAACGTCGGACATCTAAAAAAAATGTGGTTTAATGCTGACCATGTCCAAAAATGCTACCGGTTCGCGGATCAATCGATTTAATCAACAAGTCCCCTCCAGTTTTTAAAATATTACTTTTTAGTACTTTTTAAATCTTTATGTTAGGAAACGTATGATATTTGCAAAGTTCCATTTCTTTCAAGAGTCATGGTCAGCACAGGATTTCCAAATCCAAAGATCCTTTTTTTTTTTAAATTTCCGCATATATTACTAATATAAAATTTTTATTTTTAAATTTCCGCATATATTACTAATATAAAATTTTTATTTTTAAATTTAGGCCTTCCTATTAGAAGGGGGCAGTAACATAATTCTTAGAATGTCAGAAAAAATAAAATATATTTTTAAAGTGTTAAAAATATTTTTTTATATTTATAGAGAACATTTAGGATCTGCTTAGCAATGATATTTTACCGCTTTTGGAAGATTTTTGATCCGATCATTTATGAAGTATTTAAAAAAAAAAAAAACCTTGTTTGACAACTTTTTGAGCCACTGATTTCTGTCTATTCAAAAATCTTTCAAAACCAGTGAAATCTAATTTTTGGTGTCTTTGATTATTTTGGTAGTTCTATTTTTTTCAATTATATCCTTATCAAAAAATATAAATACAACTGCTAATACTCTACCATATTTCTTCTTTCTTATTTTTGTTCCCTTGAGCTCCATCTTATGATACTCCCTCTAAAATGTGAATTTTTAAATTTTGGAGACAATTTGATGTGGTAGTAAACAATTGCAATAAAATTTTGCGGTCCATTGGAGACAAATACTTTTCTCTCAACATTTATGCACAATTATGACTGAATTGTAGCATCTGATTAATTCAGTTAAAGATATCAGACTCGTCTTTCGGCTTCATCTTCCAAGCGAAACATTTTAGAGTTATATGAGCATATAACGGTATAAACTATTGTTTGTGAGGACAATGATATAATCTTTTTGGAATGACTTGTTTATATATGAATATATAAGGAATTTTATTATTTTAAGAAACTTTCAGAATCGTTCAGTAATAAATGATCAAAACTAAATTAGATTGATTTAAAAGTTGTTACTTAACATCGTTTTCGGACCACTACATTTTAAAATCAGAAAATTTACTGTATCAAAATTAATTTTATATAAATTAGCGTAAAGAAAATAAGATTAAATAAATTTGCAAAAACGAAGCTTTCCGCCATCTGAGATGGCAGTAACAAAAAAAAAATTAAATAAATAAATAAATAGGATTTTTTGCCAACAGAGATGGCAAAAATTTAGCGTAGGCTAAATTTCCGCCAACCTAGTTGGCGGAAATAGCCTCGGGGTTTGATTTAATTGGTTGGTTTGATTTGATTTAATCTTTTACTTTAATTTTTTCATTAGTTTGATTTAATCTTAGTTAAGTTGTTATTATCTATACTAATATGGATAATAAAAAAGTAATATTTAATATAGATTTTGTTATTATCCATATTTTTAAATAATAATTTTTTTATCTATATTAAATATTAATTTTTTATTATCCATATTAGTATAGATAATAACAACTTAACTAAGATTAAATCAAACTAATAAAAAATTATCAAATTAAAAGATTAAATCAAATCAAATCAAACCAAACAAAAACAAACTAACCAATTAGACCAAGCCTCTGAGGCTATTTCCGTCAACTCTGTTGGCAGAAAATTCTATTTCTTTTTTTATATTATTTTTTTGGGTTTTTTTTGCCGTCTTAGATGGTGGAAAGTTTTTGTTTTTTCAAAAATTTTAAAACTATTTTCTTTACGCTAATTTATGTAAAATTAATTTTGTTACAGTAATATTTTTTTTTTTAAATATCTCATGACCACTGTTACAACACTTGCCAGTCAATGTCCAAAAAAGAGTCATGCAGACAGTGACCAATGGTTGCAATGCCCAGCCAAGTGCGTGAGTGAACAAGACTCTTCTTTTTCTTCCTCCTCCAGTTCAATCCAAGGGAGAATGCTTCTCTTTGTAGTTGACATGATATCAGCTGTTGCCGAACTTAAATTGACATCCTATTCATGTTCACACGAAGGAAACAGACTTCCCTGTGATTTTGCAGGCCTATGTCACTGTCATAAGAATCCATCTAGAAGGGTTCAGAAACATTTCTAGAAACATATGCATCATATCAAATCATAAATCCTAAAATTTAAAATAAATAAAAATAAATATATTAACCCTCCATATTTTATGAATATCACAGGAACTATTACTATTTTAAAATTAATTAAATTGACCATCCTTCTGTTCTATGTTTATTTTTAAAATAAAGATGATTAGTGTTATAAATTTTTATATAAAATATAAAATACAGGAGTACTGGCGCATGTAGTTAAGTTTGAAATAAAGGTAGCCCACGTAATAATAATAAAATATAGAAATAATTAACATAAATTGTCGAAATAAATATATAGATAACCTAATAAGCAGGATCATTTGTGACATTCTAAGGACTAGGAGCCTAGTTAGCTTGTTCCGAGAGGTTGCAACTGCGCCCGCAAAAAAAAAAAGTATTAAGTAATATTACTACATCACATTGTTAGAAATTTATTGTACCATGTCGATTCATGAGATGAAAAACATAAATAAAATTGCGGAAGCGTACCTGAATCCATTGCTAGGCTTGATGGATCTTGAAGCGATCGTCTCTTTATTGGGTTCGATCTTCCAACTTGCTACGACCCTTAATGACAAAGGTGAATCTGAATCATTTGTCCCTCTCTTTCTGTTGATGGGGATGCAGAAGAGAAAAAGAGAGAACCTTCTCTTTGGTGGCCGTATGAGTTGGGGACCATAACCCTAATGGATACACATATTTATATATGTGTTGATATTTCTAATTTGGCCCCTCATCAAATTAGAATTATCTCCGGTATCTACACATTAATTCCATGACAATTATACCCTTAAGCCAATTTTCAAATAGACCACTTTAATTTGGCTTAATTATTTAGATAGTCCAACACAATTAATTTTACATGTGTGGTCCATATTATTGAATAATTCCAACAATCTTCCACTGGGCCACATATGTAACCTTATAATTGTGTTAACCTTAGTGAGCTCATAAATTGCTATCTTAATTCTTAGGGTATATCCGGACAATCTCGTCCATTAACCATATCAACATAGGATCAAAGCGGCATTCGTCACATATAGCGTAACTAAACCATCAATGGTCACATATACCAATATAGTTAAATGACATAGATCAATCATGGATGCGTAGCATGAAAATTACACGCAATGTGATCAATACATGTCTATTTCCAACTGGTCCTCCTTAACTTTAGTGAGATCAATACTTTAACATAATGAAAACAGAATGAACTGAATTTTCATATATCTGATCAGATAAATATCCAAAAAATACTTTAATACATAAATGTGTCCAAAACCAAATAGCACCCAAATACATAAAATACAAACTCCCACTAAACTGACATATCATCAAATGAGATAACACACATATGAGCAGTGTGCTCATGAAAGACCTTGGGTGGTAACCCTTTTGTGAGCGGATCCGATCTCCTATAAGTGAGCATGTAATCCTTTGTTCTCTGTAAGTATCTCATGACCCTTTTGTTAGCTCCTGTGCATTTTACTTACTATCTGCCTACGGGCTGTAACATGGTTGGCAACCTAGGGTTGATCATGTATGACTAAACTCTTACAAGTCCTCACATTTTGTAACGACTAGCTTCATGATCAGCTGAATATGTAATGTTTGGGACGCCTTACTATTGTATATTTGGTGATCTTACATCTTGTAACATTTACTTACTTGCTTGTGATTGAGATACTAGGCTTGTTATTGACCATAGGAGACTGATGGCTTGTAGATAAACCCTCATATATCTAGACAGCCGTGACCGTATAGTGGAGTGGATTCCATTTCATTATATGTAGCTGGCTATGTCTGCCCCCGCTCTCCAGTGTTCTGGTTCTGGGGCGTGACAGCTAATATATGACAGAGAACAAATACTTGTCTTCTAAACTGAGTATAAGAAGTTACCAACTCATTAGCAATTTTTGACAAACTAAGCTCCATATGCTTAGCATCAAAGGTTAAACATATAAATTTGTTCGGATTCTGCTGAACCTCGAGCCCAGATTTGAGCATAGAAGAGTCTACAAAAAAAAAAATCTTTCACAAAGGCAAAAAATGAATCAAATATAGATGATTCCAAAATTCGCACACCACATTATTCTCAGGCATTAAGGAAGGTGGTAAAAGTAGGGTTGAAGCATCTGAATCTTGACAAGAATAAAAAATATATATACATTACTAATTTCTTGAAGTCGGTATTGCCGAAAAGAAGAACATGCAATCACATTACAAAGACACGTTTGACACTACTACACCATTCCATAACAATCTTCTTCTTTAAAGGTGAACTAATTAAAGATCCTAATTCGCCACTTGTACAGAGGCACTCATGCATACAATGCATAGAAGCTGAATCCACCAAAATTATCCGAACAACATAAATAAATAAACATCTTTTCAATTTAGCAACCAAACCTTTCATTGGTGGATCATAAATTTTGATCTAACAATTGGAACCCTAAATTAAATTAGATTAAACGATCTAGGGTTCCTGAAAAACAATAAAAAATTAATGGATTCTAAAACTTCGACCTCATAAATCAAACAGAGATGCTCTGATACCATTTGTAAGAAATTTATTGTACCATGTCGATTCATGAGATGAAGAACATAAATTAAGTTGCGGAAGCGTACCTGAATCCATTGTTATGCTTGATGGACCTTGAAGCGGTCGTCCTTTTATGGGGTTCGATCTTCCAACTTGCTACGACCCTTAATGACAAAGAAGAATTTGAATCCTTTGTTCCTCTCTTTCTATTGATGGAGATGTAGAAGAGATAAAGAGAAAACATCTCTTTTGGTGGCCGTATAAGTTGGGGACCATAACCCTAATGAATACATATATTTATATGTTTTGATATTTCTAATTTGGTCCCTCATCAAATTAGATTTATCTCCGGTATCTACACATTAATTCCATGACAATTATACCTTTAAGCCAATTTTTCAAATAGACCACTTTAATTTGGCTTAATTATTTAGATAGCCCAACACAATTAATTTTACATGTGTGGTCCATATTATTGAATAATTCCAACAATTCCTACTTTAAGATAAAAATAAAAAGTTATACACTAACTACTCTTATTTTTAATTTATTTTTCTAAAGAAGGGATGGTTAGTATAATTAGTTTAAAAGTAAGGGTACCTTATGTTATAATCCTAAAACTTAAATATAGTTAACATAAATAACCCATAACTTAATGTTACCATTTTTTTTTAAGATTTTATTTTATTTTAAATTTTAGAATTGTTTTCCAAGAAAATCAACCTTAATACTTCTCTATATATATCATGCAAAAGAATTCTTTCCAGATTCTCTAAGTTAGGACACTGAAGTGTCAATATTGGACACTAGTCTTGCCGACTCCTTTTATGACTCTACAACTTTTGTTTATTTATTTATTTATTTATTTATTTATATATTCTTCGTTGAGCTTGGTGGTAGTCTCCTCTGGAAAAAGGAGGTGCAGCTGAAAGACCAGGAACAGTGTTGTGGGATGACTTTCTACATTTTGTGCAAAAGTCATGCTAATTAAATTGCTACTTATAGTTTATATATGCTATCGAGACTAATTTGTTGATCAAGAAGAAGATTAATATATGCGGCTAAAAGCACAATATCCAAATCCAAGAAATATAAGATTGGTTCCTAAACAAAATTTCTTGTTAGAAAGGAGATCATCACAATACAATAATGGTAGCCTGTGTTTGATTGAATTTGTTTTACATAGAAAATATTTACATCACAAAATTTTCACCAATCGAGAGCGTATATTTTTCATAAAATTATTTTCCAAAAATTCGTTATTATTTTTTAATGATAGAAAATAAAACTGACAGAGCTTATATGAAAATATTAATTTTCATAAAAAATAACTATTTTTTATAAAAAAAAAATAACAACAATTAAATATCAAAAGAAAAAAATTCTAGTAAAATAATTCGGTGGAATCAATATGTTTTTTCCCTTGTAATGAAACGCACCCTTAATTGAGTAGAATTGATGCATAGTTTTTTTTTTTGAAATCACACGCACACACACAATTGGGGGGCTCGAACCTTGCCGGCCCCTCCGGATGTCCGCTCTAATACCACTAGGCTAGAGAGCTCGGACGAATTGATGCATAGTTAATAGAGTTCTTAGGTAAGGTCGGATTAAACGAGGAACTACACAAGTATACTAAGAACTAATTTGGATTTAAGTTATGTTTTATATCATTGTTCAAACGTTTATTTTTTGAAATTTTGATTGAACTAGCATTTCAAAAAAGTTTATTTAAATCCGACGTCATTTAGGATGGGTTTCGTGGTTCGTTTTCTTACTTTAACACCAAATAAAATTTGGAATAAAAAATCTATGTTTCTGCTCTTTATAAGGAGACTTCAAAATGACTAACCGTCTAAGTCGTATGAATATACTCACTTAATTAAAATTAAAAAAAATTAACTACTTATTTAACTATATAATATTATCTAATAATTATAGTCAAACACCTCTAATTCGCTCATGTGGTTAAATAGTTGGCATTCTTCTAGATTGGGCGGATTCGATTATATGGAACATCATTATTTATAATAAATAGCTAAATTATAACTTGATTTTCTCAATTATCCAAGTTTTCAACTTGATACCCTCAAGGTTGATAGGTATTGATACCATAATAAACAAAAATGATAAAACAATCCCCCCCCCCCCCTCCTGCCCCTCCTCTCTCCCCCCACCCACCCAGTAGCGCGGCGTGGTGCAGCCGAGGGAGGGGTATTGGGGGGTTCGGTGGGGAAGAGGGCAGTTTCGTACAGGGCCGGTCCTGAGCTGATGGGGGTCCGAGGCGAAACTGTCAAAATGGGCCCCATACATAATGTTAAAAAAACAGTATAAATAAAATAATTTTTTTATTTAGTCAAGATTTGAACAAAGGATCTCTTAAATACAATTATAGAATTATAACCACTGCACAACTATGCTTCTTCTTTTTTTTAACAATGGCACATGATATGTACTAGTTCTATTGTAAATAGTTCCATGTTGGTGTCCCTTTCGGCAGGGGGTCCTGGACCGTCGTCCGGCCTGCCCTTGGCCAGGGCCGCCCTGGTTTCGTATTAAACTTTATGATATCAAATTGAAAAACTTAAATAGTTGAGGGTATCAAGTTATAATAGGGGTGCAACTCGGACGGGCTAAATCTAAACCCGATCGGGTAAACCCGTTAATGAGTTAGGTCAGGGTTGAAGATACTCGTGTTCAGGCTCGGGTTAAAATATTTGAACTCGATCAAAAATCGGGTTGGGCTCGGGTTCATGTGTCGGGTTACCCAAAGAACCCGAAACCCAACACACACACACACACACACACAAGCTATATGTGTGTGTGTGTGTGTGTGTGTGTGTGTGTGTGTGTGTGTGTGTGTGTGTGTTATATAAAATATATAATGGAGCATCTAGGGTTTCGGAATAGAGAGCTTCTCCAAGGAGAGGCAAGCCAGCCGACGGATGTTTTCCAAGACACAGGTGATCCGGCTCCCCGCAACGAACGGGGGTGGGTGGACGACGGTGGAGCGCCGACGCCGACTGTCACGACCCGCATGTCACGACCCGCACCCGTTTTTTTTTTAAACGGATACGAGACGTGTCCAAGCCAGCCTACGCCGCAGTGTCGGCGGTAGAACGCTGTCACGGCCATGAAGATCAAATCACAAATAATCCAATGCTCATTCACAGAAACTAATTTAACTTACAATGATCACAAGTTTTACATTTGTAGAAAAATATAAACTTGTACAAATAAATGAATGACTACAACTCAACTATCTAGCTAGTCTCTAGGCCTTTGTCTGCAAGTATTCTCCGTCACTCCCCAAGCTAAATGAATCAACGGCTAACCTAAAAATGTTGGTTTCCAGTCAGGAATGGAACGAGCACAATTCACTGAATGCAATTTCAAATAAAGAAAATGACTATAAGACAAAGGTTAGACATCAATCATGGGTTTGAAAATAAACAGTAAAGCCGTAAGAAAAATCAATAGTAATAAATAGACCAATATACTTTTCCACCGTTAGAAGTACCTTTGATATGTGATCGGTCTCGGGACAATTATGCGACACGGTCTACACGGTCTAAAGTTACACGGTCTACAGTTACACGGTCTACAATTACACGGTCTACAGTTACACGGTCTACAGAAAATACAGCAATAAAGAAACACTGTCTACAGAATAATAATCACTAACTACACAGTTTAAATGCAATAATAAACACGGTCTACACGGTCTACTTTGCAATAAATAAATCACTATCTACACTGTCTACAAGAGGTAAATAAAACACTGTCTACACGGTCTACAAGAAATAAATGCAACACGGTCTACACGGTCTACACGGTCTAAGGTCAGATCACACATCCTTGGTACTTCTCATTCCCGACTCGACAATTTATTAATAGAAAATAATCACATAACCAATGACTAATCAATGAAATATAGTAAAGATCAATATCGAAATGCAAACAATAAACTGTACTCGCCTGTGGTCCTGTGCTGGTGAAACCGATGATCCAAATCACTCAATATACCACAATAGTCAAAACCCGTACAACAGTCCTCGAAAGCTGAAATAAACAATACCAATGATCTCAGAATAGTCAAATTAGCTAGGATTGCCTGTCCTTAAGTCCAATTCTGGACACAGGGGCAAAATGGTAATTTTGGGCCAAAACGATGTCCGCCGTTGGACCCGCTTTGCACCGAAAAATGTGCCAGAGTCAAAGGTCTCTAAAGTCGTCATACTACATGTCTACGAATCCAGTTTTCCGATACGAACCCAACCGTATGTCCAGAGTTGGATTCCGGCGGGCCGGACACAAAATCGCCCGTTGAGCGGGACCGTGGGGCCCGCAAAACGACGTCGATTTCAACTGTCTCAGAATTGGACCAAACTTGGCATGCAAGACCAGAAAAATAATACGGTCCTGTTGGCGCAAGTTTCGTCTCGATCTGATGAACATGCACAAAGTTATGACTAAATTTGCATTGGACGGATACGGGGCGATTCCGACGGATACGCGTCGAATTCGTCGCACACACGCGACCAATTTGAATTCCGTCAAAGCCCACACGACCACGAAGCTGTTACGCAGCTTTCGATGCTTTCGGTGCGCGACCACGTCGTCCGGAATGGCGGGACGGACGTGGTATCGGAGATTTTTCAGAATTTTGAAAACTGTTTTTCATGTATTTTCCTCAATTTCAATCTAATTTATCTTGCTGTATACACTATTAGAAATCAAACTACTGGTGGGGTTTCCATCCTCTACAGTTTGTCTAAAACAGTGTTCAGACAAAATCTTAAGACTTTCGAAGGATCGACGAAAAACTGCCTTCCAACTTGGGGTCGGGGCTGTCTTGTATACTGTTTTTAAAACAGGATTTTGCCGATCTTTGGGTCGAAGTTCCTGGAAATCTAGGACATATAAAAATGAACCGATTGAAGGGGTTAAGTGTTGGATAGGTTGTTTACACACCTGAACGATCGGAACGCAGAACGGTCCCTCGTGTACGACGAAAAGCTGTCGTAAAGTCGCATTTCCCCGCGGCTACTGCTGCGGTTCCACGCTTGCGCGAGCCGGCTGCGAGCTGTCCGCGCGCCCTCCGGCCGGTCGACGGCGCGCCCAGGGCGGCGCGCGCGCGCGTGGAGGCGCGCCCAGGTGGGTGGCGGCGTTGGTGTTGCTGTGGTTCTAGGGTTTACACAATACCCTCTCTCGATCTCACGCATATATGCGCGCGGCTGAAAGTTTTTGCTACTCGCGGTTTTGGGCTCGGGAAAATTTCATGTGGGGTTTTCTCACAGTGTCCGGTGGTTCACATGGGGCTTTGGTTTGCTAGCAGTGGGCCGGTTCTTAATGCTGCTGTTACTCATTCTTTTTCTTTCTTTTTTTCTATTTCTATTTCTTTTGTACAATTAATTATTAACTATATATATATATATATATCTATATATATATATACACGTATATGATTTCATATATACGTATATACATATATATACGTATATTCATGTATATTAATATATTTATACACATATACGTCCGTATATACTTATATAAATACACATACACATCTTTATATATACGTAATATATATATTTACACAAAATAATATTTTCCTATATTTGTATACATACACATATATATATATCTATTATACACAATATATATACCCCATATATTATATATATATATATATATATATATATATATATATATATATCCCTAACTCACAAAACCTAAATTACATTAAATTAATATTATAAATACCAATATCCTTATTATCCATATATATAGAAGAGCACACTTATATCTACATACACAATATTATATTATATATTTATATACGTACACATTATTTTTATATATATATTAACATATATATACACATATATGTATGCATGGTATTATTTATATTTATATATACATACACACATATTATATTATTAGGTTAACGTATTCACCTATATGTATAATATATTTATTTGACAGAAATAATATAACAAATATTAATAATAAAATTAAATAAGAATCTCAATAAAATAATACTAATAATAATACTACTAATAATAATAATAGCAATAATAACAAAGTTCAATAAATCAATAACGGTGTATACACCACTATGCGTATTCTAAAAATCCCAAAATGTACAATAGGCCCATTTTACAAAATATCATTGAATATTAATTAATAATGTTACTTAAAATATTAAAATTACGGATATTTAGAAATAATCATCAAATCATTAAAATGGAATATATCGCACTCCCTAATATATATCAACACGCATGTCATCGGACGTCCCGCATGACTACGTGGGCTCGGGCTCAGTTCGGGTCCAGTCCAAACTGATTTGGTACAACCGGATCTCCTAATATTTAATAACATAAATAATTAACCATCGGTAAGGGTTAAGTCGCAACTTGGCCTGGTTTTCCTAGTTAGGACATCACTATTGCTCGGTCTTCCCTACCAAGGCTAATATACTAGTCAAAGCACGTCACTGCACTATCCGTGCCACGATTCCATGTCGTCTTGTACTCCAAACTCTACTATGGCTAACGTCATCTACCGTAATAATCAACTATTTAATTATTTATAAAGATCTAAAATCATTATTTAAATCAAACAAAAATGTTTTGAAAATTTCCGGGAAGGGAGGCCACAAATCTACCCACCTTAAAAATAATTTCGTCCTCGAAATTCAATTCATAACTATTCCTTAAAATTAAGGTCTAATATTACCTTAATCTTTTCAATTTAATTCCTCAAATATTTTATGGACTCCTCTAGTCATTTGGTATCTACGAAATCTCGAGGACTTCTACCCACCTTCGGTCACACTACTCTCTTGAAACACTGGTCACTAAGATCATATAATCTTCTAACTAGTAACTAAAAATTTTACCAAGACTATCTAGGGCATATGGTACCTATAATCTCTCACATCTATAAACAACAAATTATTCAATAACCAAGCAATATTACCCTAACTTAAAAATTTCTGATGCATTCTAGACAGCACGATTATTCGTCACCCCGAAATAGGAAGAGACGAGAGTCAAGAGTACATGAAGGCAAGGGAGAATAATCGAGAATGATTTCAAATAGTTCCAAATATGGTGGTATGCATGGATGAGTTTTACTGGGTCTTAATGGGTTCCCTATCTGGACATCACTCGTTGGTTTAATGAATCTTGGGTTTCAATCTACATGTACTAGACAAGATCCCAATGATAAAACTATTCCTACTAGATTAGGGTATCCTAGAATAGGTTTCTACTCAAGGGATTGAGCTTGTTGCTAGTCGGGTTGGTTAGCTTAGGTCCATAAGCCTGAAATGCGCCTTCAGTGACTTTTGAGTTTAAGTAGCACATGAGGCCTCAATTGGGTGGCACACTAGTGGGATGTGCGTAGTGGACTTCGAGTAGGTCACAACCATATATTGGGTCGAAGGAATTGAGTCAAGGTTGAGTCTCTAATGGAAGTTGGAAAGTATACCGGCACTATGGTAAGGGTTATAGCTAGTCCTCTTAACCTGAAAGTCGTACCCCAAAAATAGAGTACAAGGGGACTAGTTTGAGTGGGACATGATATACCTAGATGAAGGTGGACTCGTCTAGATCTTGCATGTGAAATTTGTTGGTAGGTAACAGCTGGTCTCGTGCTCCGAATATTAATGACACGGTCGGGAACGCAAAAGGATCTAAATGGAAAGTGGGAATCTATCGGGCACTAATTATCATTCTAAATGGGAAAATTATTCTAATCAATCTGTAATCCTCGAATATTCCAAGAAGGCTTACAGTCTACCCACCTTAGAGGCTAGGATATGGTTTTAGGAACAATGAAATTAGAAGGATTCCAAAGTCCAGGTACTGTACCTCGACTCTGGTTAATAGAGAATAAGGCACGTCGTATTGGAATACGGTAGATATAAGTCAAGCCAAGGGTCATTTTTCAATAAATGGAAAACGAGTGCGTGTGCAATGACACATGGTCGATAAAATAGAATGACTTACTCGTCCGCAGTATACGAGAGTTTCCGATGGGGTAACCAACTCCAAGGCACAACATAAGAAACGATTTCTAACAATTAAGTCAAGAAATTCTATTTGTGTCAAACCTGTCAGACTATGGTCACAAGGGTTGTGGTGATCATATATTGCTGGTAGGTCATAGTATGACTTGGTATTTAAGCTATGGTATTGGCTAAGATAGTGACTGTGGTGTTCCAACACTAGTTAGGTCTTAATATTAAAATTTACATAACTAGGACGATACTTGTTGGAAACCAATCTCGGGATGAGTGTCACGGTAAATGATTACCCTATTGTCCACTCATCTCATGTCTAACTGTGGGCTTTGGTCGAGGAAGGGTTGGTTCAAGGCTTAAGGGTTACTAGTTAAGGCAAGCTTCCAGCAAATAATTTGAGACTCACAACATTTGGTTTCTTGAGAATAGATAGTCTCCTAGGTTGGCGTTCTGACTAAGGGTAAAACCCTAATCATTCTCAAATTCAGATGGCTCGAAAGTCTCAAAGGTAGTTTGAGGGTCGATGGGGGAACGAGTAACTCAATCATATGACTGGCCGATGGTAGCTACACTTGTGCCTACCATTATCATAGCCATGGGAACACTCTGTATCTTTCTACCATCACGAGCTTTCGTCTTTCCAAATCGGTGAAAGACAAAATAATAAAGAATTCAATGGAGATGTTACTGAATACAATTTCATGATTCAAAGGCGAACATATAATTCAAGAGGAATTGTCAATACAGTCGTGGATGAGACCCAAGAGACATCTATATCTCAATCCACGTAGGGTAATTAAATAAAGTGCGAACCAAATGCATCATGGTTGATCAGACCATAATACACTGATTCTGATTAGACTATAAGTTAGCAGGCGTCCCCACTAGACATATGCCTCGAATCAAGCTCGATAAAAGAGTAAGCTTGCAAAACTAGGCTGTAATAGCAGCGTTGGTCAAGATAGTCAAGATACAAGTACGCAAGATTTTTGAAAAGAGGCACAAGTAGTTCGAGTTTAGAGAGAATCAAAACTTTACCAGGTGTTCTTGCTTATACGGTCTCCCTACTATCTTCCTATCCATAAAGCCTTGGTCGACCTATGGGTTATGGGTCTCTAAATTCTATATTCTGGTTAACCATATTAGCGTCAATTAATATCCTCGTCAATAGGTCACAAGGACCACGGAATGCTAGACCGGAAGATACGCTACCCAATCTCACAGAACTTCCACCACTGTTGGCTTCGGATTTTATAGAACATATAGGGCACCGTCCTATCCTCTACAGTATCCCTAATTTGTAATCCCGTCTGAAGTCATTTCACCGAGGACTACGCCTCGCCCGTAAAATCGGGCTGTGGTAACCCTTGGTTTCGTAACTCAACATGATACAAAATCGAACACTTCTTAACTCTATCCAATATTGGCTCAAGGGTACCTACGATCAAGAGAGGGCCATTAGCCATAGTTTTGGCAATGTCCCATCACCTATATTTTTTTTTTCAACTAATTTCACCTCTAGGGGTTGTGTCTCGCCAGTGCGCTGCTGGCTGCAGTGTATCCATAGACTCCAAAATTCAATTAAATGGCGACAGTGCGCTACTGTCCTGCCATTATAAGTTAACTAATATTCCTTTAACTATATAAGTAAAAACTCATGAGCTTCTAGAGGTTCAAGCAAGTCGACTATGAGATAAAACGTAGGTATCTATCAGTCACAACCCTTAAAATAAAAGGTGAACATGGAGGAAATAACTGAAGACAAAGAAATACAAACATTCTAACTATTCTATGTGTATTCAAGCCTTTGAGGAAAAACTTGAATCGAAACTAACTCAAGGTTCGCATATGGATAACCCAATCAGAAATAATAATTCCTGGGGCAAAATAGGAACTAAATAGGCAATTTGGACTAAATATGAGGATGATATCTAAAGAGACAACGAGAAGGAATTGAATAATTCATCTAGGTGAGATCATCAATTCCAGGAAACTCTGCCTCTCCAAGTGAATAATCTATCCACATTGGACCATATCTTCCAATCAAGAGGTAATAGTGTACCTATGGGAATTTGACAAACTATCAAAGTTAATAACTCTCATCCTAAATTGCATGGCCTAGACTACCCATCGGCAAATTTGTATAAGGGACTCCTAGTCCTAGTCATTCTTTTAAATTAAATTAATTTCTAATTCGTGAATGAGCATTTGTAGTCGCAGGCTCGCAATAGTACAACTAACTTAAGTACTATCACGAGTTCGCGTGATTTGCGAAGACGGACCTGCATGGGCCACCACAAAAACTTGTCACGACCCGCACCCGTTTTTTTTTTAAACGGATACGAGACGTGTCCAAGCCAGCCTACGCCGCAGTATCGGCGGTAGAACGTTGTCACGGCCATGAAGATCAAATCACAAATAATCCAATGCTCATTCACAGAAACTAATTTAACTTACAATGATCACAAGTTTTACATTTGTAGAAAAATATAAACTTGTACAAATAAATGAATGACTACAACTCAACTATCTATCTAGTCTCTAGGCCTTTGTCTGCAAGTATTCTCCGTCACTCCCCAAGCTAAATGAATCCACGGCTAACCTGAAAATGTTGGTTTTCAGTCAGGAATGGAACGAGCACAATTCACTGAATGCAATTTCAAATAAAGAAAATGACTATAAGACAAAGGTTAGACATCAATCATGGGTTTGAAAATAAACAGTAAAGCCGTAAGAAAAATCAATAGTAATAAATAGACCAATATACTTTTCCACCGTTAGAAGTACCTTTGATATGTGATCGGTCTCGGGACAATTATGCGACACGGTCTACACGGTCTAAAGTTACACGGTCTACAGTTACACGGTCTACAGTTACACGGTCTACAGAAAATACAGCAATAAAGAAACACTGTCTACAGAATAATAATCACTAACTACACAGTTTAAATACAATAATAAACACAGTCTACACGGTCTACTTTGCAATAAATAAATCACTGTCTACACTGTCTACAAGAAGTAAATAAAATACTGTCTACACGGTCTACAAGAAATAAATGCAACACGGTCTACACGGTCTACACGGTCTAAGGTCAGATCACACATCCTTGGTACTTCTCATTCCCGACTCGACAATTTATTAATAGAAAATAATCACATAACCAATGACTAATCAATGAAATATAGTAAAGATCAATATCGAAATGCAAACAATAAACTGTACTCGCCTGTGGTCCTGTGCTGGTGAAACCGATGATCCAAATCACTCAATATACCACAATAGTCAAAACCCGTACAACAGTCCCCGAAAGCTGAAATAAACAATACCAATGATCTCAGAATAGTCAAATTAGCTAGGATTGCCTGTCCTTAAGTCCAATTCTGGACACAGGGGCAAAACGGTAATTTTGGGCCAAAACGATGTCCGCCGTTGGACCCGCTTTGCATCGAAAAATGTGCCAGAGTCAAAGGTCTCTAAAGTCATCATACTACATGTCTACGAATCCAGTTTTTCGATACAAACCCAACCGTATGTCCAGAGTTGGATTCCGGCGGGCCGGGCACAAAATCGCCCGTTGAGCGGGACCGTGGGGCCCGCAAAACGACGTCGATTTCAACTGTCTCAGAATTGGACCAAACTTGGCATGCAAGACCAAAAAAATGATACGATCCTGTTGGCACAAGTTTCGTCTCGATCTGATGAACATGCACAAAGTTATGACTAAATTTGCATTGGACGGATACGGGGCGATTCCGACGGATACGCGTCGAATTCGTCGCACACACGCGACCAATTTGAATTCCGTCAAAGCCCACACGACCACGAAGCTGTTACGCAGCTTTCGATGCTTTCGGTGTGCGACCACGTCGTCCGGAATGGCGGGACGGACGTGGTATCGGAGATTTTTCATAATTTCGAAAACTGTTTTTCATGTATTTTCCTCAATTTTAATCTAATTTATCTTGCTGTATACACTATTAGAAATCAAACTACTGGTGGGGTTTCCATCCTCTACAGGTTGTCTAAAACAGTGTTCAGACACAATCTTAAGACTTTCGAAGGATCGACGAAAAACTGCCTTCCAACTTGGGGTCGGGGCTGTCTTGTATACTGTTTTTAAAACAGGATTTTGCCGATCTTTGGGTCGAAGTTCCTGGAAATCTAGGACATATAAAAATGAACCGATTGAAGGGGTTAAGTGTTGGATAGGTTGTTTACACACCTGAACGATCGGAACGCAGAACGGTCCCTCGTGTACGACGAAAAGCTGTCGTGAAGTCGCACTTCCCCGCGGCTACTGCTGCGGTTCCACGCTTGCGCGAGCGGGCTGCGAGCTGTCCGCGCGCCCTCCGGCCGGTCGACGGTGCGCCCAGGGCGGCGCACGCGCGCGTGGAGGCGCGCCCAGGTGGGTGGCGGCGTTGGTGTTGCTGTGGTTCTAGGGTTTACACAATACCCTCTCTCGATCTCACGCATATATGCGCGCGGCTGAAAGTTTTTGCTACTCGCGGTTTTGGGCTCGGGAAAATTTCATGTGGGGTTTTCTCACAGTGTCCGTTGGTTCACATGGGGCTTTGGTTTGCTAGCAGTGGGCCGGTTCTTAATGCTGCTGTTACTCATTCTTTTTCTTTCTTTTTTTCTATTTCTATTTCTTTTGTACAATTAATTATTAACTATATATATATATATCTATATATATATATATATACACGTATATGACTTCATATATACGTATATACATATATACACGTATATTCATGTATATTAATATATTTATACACATATACGTCCGTATATACTTATATAAATACACATACACATCTTTATATATACGTAATATATATATTTACACAAAATAATATTTTCCTATATTTGTATACATACACATATATATATATATCTATTATACACAATATATATACCCCATATATATTATATATATATCCCTAACTCACAAAACCTAAATTACATTAAATTAATATTATAAATACCAATATCCTTATTATCCATATATATAGAAGAGCACACTTATATCTACATACACAATATTATATTATATATTTATATACGTACACATTATTTTTATATATATATTAACATATATATACACATATATGTATGCATGGTATTATTTATATTTATATATACATACACACATATTATATTATTAGGTTAACGTATTCACCTATATATATAATATATTTATTTGACAGAAATAATATAACAAATATTAATAATAAAATTAAATAAGAATCTCAATAAAATAATACTAATAATAATACTACTAATAATAATAATAGCAATGATAACAAAGTTCAATAAATCAATAACGGTGTATACACCACTATGCGTATTCTAAAAATCCCAAAATGTACAATAGGCCCATTTTACAAAATATCATTGAATATTAATTAATAATGTTACTTAAAATATTAAAATTATGGATATTTAAAAATAATCATCAAATCATTAAAATGGAATATATCGCACTCCCTAATATATATCAACACGCATGTCATCGGACGTCCCGCATGACTACGTGGGCTCGGGCTCAGTTCGGGTCCAGTCCAAACTGATTTGGTACAACCGGATCTCCTAATATTTAATAACATAAATAATTAACCATCGGTAAGGGTTAAGTCGCAACTTGGCCTGGTTTTCCTAGTTAGGACATCACTATTGCTCGGTCTTTCCTACCAAGGCTAATATACTAGTCAAAGCACGTCACTGCACTATCCGTGCCACGATTCCATGTCGTCTTGTACTCCAAACTCTACTATGGCTAACGTCATCTACCGTAATAATCAACTATTTAATTATTTATAAAGATCTAAAATCATTATTTAAATCAAACAAAAATGTTTTGAAAATTTCCGGGAAGGGAGGCTACACCGCACCCTAGAGTTAGGGCACGAGAACGTAACGACGCCCAGCCTACGCCGCAGTGTCGGCGAAAGAACGCTGTCCTAGGTCACAACATCTAACAATATAAAGCTAAGCAGTTTATACTCCCCGAATGGGGGTGACATAGCAGATACAAATTCAATCACATCTAAGGTAGGGCATGATAAGGATAGATAAAACATGAAATCCAAACTAAAAACAGAAGATAGAAGTCTAAGTGTCTAAGATACATGAACCTAGAAGTACATCTCAAAACTCAAATAAAGATACAGTAATCCACAAAGTAAATACTACTCCAGACAACTGAGAAAAGCTAACTAAACAACCTCTAATGTGGCTCCTCTAGACTAGCAGAAAATCTCCAAGCTATCTGTAAAATTTGTCAACGTATCCTGTCAGGAAAATGAGCAAGTACAAACACCAACAGCAGTTCCATATGAATTGACAAATACTATAAGAGACAGTAATAATGAGATACAAGACAAAGAATATAGGCGACTTGGGAACCGTTTGAAAGTCGAGTTACAACCCTTAAACCAAACAAGGACCGGGGTTGTAACCCTTCTTTCAAACAGAACTTAGTCCCATAACCATGGTACAGTATGAAAGCAGGTAGAACAGGTGAGTTCGACGACTTGGGAACCATTTGAAAGCCGAGTTATAACCCTTAAACCAAACAAGGACCGGGGTTGTAACCCTGTCACGACCCGCACCCACTGTGAGGGTACGAGAACGTAACAACGCCCAGGATGGATAGGATTAAATGTAGGGAGATCTAAGGGCTAGGAATTAATTAGAGAAAGTTGGCCAATTCCAATGGAAATTAAATAAATAGAAATCTCCAAAAAAATATAGAAAAATATGTAGGAGATTACTTGATATTTTTGGGCAATAAATAGGAGGATGTCATGATGGAGAAAATCATGGAGCTGGACTGGACTCGGTGGAGCCGGATTGGATCAAAACTGGACATTGTGCAAAATCGAATTAAAATTAGGAATCGATGATCATGGGTAAATAAGTAGCACATGGGGATTCCAATAAATGGGACACAAGTGGCGGACGGATAGTAGGCTCAAAGTGGGCCATGTCCATAGTTGCGGCTGACAGGTTTTGGTCGACAGGAGACCCACAATTCAAGTTGGAAGATAAATGTGACGCCGTGGAGTGAAATAAAATCGGGTCACGTGTCGGGAAAGTTGTGCGAAGCAAATGGAGCACAAGGAGGCGTGTCTGAGTGGGACACGAAGGTCATGGGTGACGAGCGTCTCGAGTAGATCATCAATGAGGAGTTGGTTTCAAGAAACTGACTGGTCTTGCGCTTCCAATTTAAATGTCATGGTAACGCGCTGAAAATGATCAAGGAAAAGAGTGGAAGAATAAATAATAATCAAATGGTCTAAATTGACCCGAAGTTCAGCGAAGCAGAAAGAGCACAAGGGAACAAGTTTGGGTGGGACACCATATACCGTCATAAAGGTAATCATGTCCACTCCAAAACCCGTGAAGAAGATTTCCAGAGTTGAACATCCCTGACACTCCAAATATCAAAGGCATGAAAAAGTACACTTACAGATAAACAAATAGAATAAAATATTTATCGAAACCAGATCAAATCAGAAAAATTAAAAAAAAAAAAAAATCAACCCGAAATTCAGGGTGCTCACATCCTACCCACCTTATAAAAATTTCGTCCTCGAAATTAAAATGTCCATAATCCCTCTAGGTCAAACCCCCACAATCAAAGTCCCAGAACTTAAACAAATCATACCATCAAAAGGACGACATACAGGGTCATGGCATACGGTGGTAGTAAGTCTCATCTAGGTATACTAGTCATGCTAACCATAACGGTTATAGGGTATCAAACACACAAGCAATCCAGGGTGCTAAACAAAAGGTTACAGAGACAACAAACCATCAAAACTGTAAGGCAGTCTACCATCCTATATGAAAACTGGTACTCATCAAAAAATGAAGGTGACTACCAATTATCTAAAAAAAGGTACTATTCAAGGAAAAATCAAAATCACTAGTTAAGGAATAAAAGTCAATTGCATGGAAATCCAATCACAATATATACAGAGCGTTAGAGAGGGAAAAACTAGCATTATGTGTATAGGGACATGTTCATATGGTTAGATAGTAGGCGTGTGTGTACGTGAATACATATGAAATTGTATATGAGAAATTGGGTTCCAAAAATCCGTATTAAGGGTTAATATGCACACAGTCTCAGATTGACAAATTTAACATAACTTCACCAATTCTTCTAAAATTAAAACCCTGTAGATATCATACATGTGTAGTTATGTAGACAAAACTAATAACATGATATTTATATTTAAATTACGAATTTAAACTGAAAAAACAGAAAACCAGAAATATTGAGGTTTGACAATTTAAACATCAATAACATATTAATGTGTATTTAGACAGGTGGGAAATCAAGTGTAGCATGCATACGTGTGAGGCAAAGTGTCCACTATATATATATACTCATATATTCTCATGTCCCAAAAATTAATTCTACGTTAAGACTAACATTTAGATTCCTATCAAAATTGCAAGCAGGTGATTGACAAAATCAAGACAGTTTTATTATTATTATTATTTAATACAAAAATAATAGCAAGAAAGAAATAACGATAAAATCTGTTTTGCTTATCTATTTAAAGAAGAACCATTTTGAAATCCAGAGCTAAATTATCAAATCCAAGATAAAGTCTAGCAAAATGATCGATTCATTGTATTAAGAAGAAACTCATAGCAAGAAGTTACGCAAAGGTTTATAAAAACTGGCAAACCTACTCTTAAGTTAAATAATGAGAAGCAAACAAAACAAAACAATTAATAATCAATTTTTTTAATTTTTTTTTTGAAGGACAGAAACAAAAGTAGAGAAAACATGTTTCGAAAACATTTAAGGTACAATCTGATAATCATATGCGTCTGTCCAAAATCATGGTACACTAAATCCTCGTCATACTAGTAAGCAAGGCTACGATAATCACAAAGTCCTCGACTTATGCACATACCTCTAGAATCATGGTATTTAACATTTTTGCGGTGCCGCAAGCTTGGCTGCGAAAACCTTAAATTCCCACACCCGAGAGATATATCCAAGTCAAACTATATGTCCTCACCATGCTGGCTAATATGGCTGTAGAAGACTAGACTCCATAACTTAGATGACCTAGCCCATATGATTTCATCTTGACAAAATTAATTTAAATCAACAATGAATACTCAAAAATCAATTCAAATTTATCAACGAACATCAAAATCCAAAAATGAACAAAAATCCATGAAATACAAACTCGGATACAACAGCTATTATCAAAATTCAAAATTCGACAATCATCCATCAAAATTAATAAATATAAACTCAAATTCAACAATAATCCCTTAAAATTAAATTTAACAACAGAAAATAAAGATAAATCAAATCAAGGGAAAAAGAGTTTTCAAATCGAAGTTAAATAAGATTCTCCAGGGTCGTCCCAGGAATCTCTCAAGGGTTCCTAACTGTGATTGAGTATCTTCAAAATATATCATATTCCTAGTGCAGGCTGTAGTGGTACTCTAGTTCGAATACCACTACACATTAGTCTCGACCTGCATGGGCCACCACTAAAAACGTGTCACGACCCGCACCCTAGAGTTAGGGCACGAGAACGTAACGACGCCCAGCCTACGCCGCAGTGTCGGCGGTAGAACGCTGTCCTAGGTCACAACATCTAACAATATAAAGCTAAGAAGTTTATACTCCCCGAATGGGGGTGACATAGCAGATACAAATTCAATCACATCTAAGGTAGAGCATGATAAGGATAGATAAAACATGAAATCCAAACTAAAAACAGGAGATAGAAGTCTAAGTGTCTAAGATACATGAACCCAGAAGTATATCTCAAAACTCAAATAAAGATACAGTAATCCACAAAGTAAATACTACTCCAGACAACTGAGAAAAGCTAACTAAACAACCTCTAATGTGGCTCCTCTAGACTAGCAGGAAATTTCCAAGCTATCTGTAAAATTTGTCAACGTATCCTGTCAGGAAAATGAGCAAGTACAAACACCAACAGCAGTTCCATATGAATTGACAAATACTATAAGAGACAGTAATAATGAGATACAAGACAAAGAATATAGGCGACTTGGGAACCGTTTGAAAGTCGAGTTACAACCCTTAAACCAAACAAGGACCGGGGTTGTAATCCTTCTTTCAAACAGAACTTAGTCCCATAACCATGGTACAGTATGAAAGCAGGTAGAACAGGTGAGTTCGACGACTTGGGAACCATTTGAAAGCCGAGTTACAACCCTTAAACCAAACAAGGACTGGGGTTGTAACCCTGTCACGACCCGCACCCACTGTGAGGGTACGAGAACGTAACAACGCCCAGCCTACGCCGCAGTGTCGGCGGTAGAACGCTGTCCTAGGTCAATCATCTAACAATATAAAGGTACCTGTACAGTATATACACTCCGAATGGAGGTAACATAGCAATATACAGTCTCAATCACATCTAAAGCAGAATGAAAGATAGGAAGATAGATAGATAAATACTGGAATGAAGGAAAACCACAAAAACACAACCAGAGAGTCTAAGTGTCTACTGACATAACAAATCAGAACATCCAGCTCAATACAAGACTCTAAACACTGAAATGAAAGAATATATACAATCTAAATCTCAAATGACAGAAATAGAAAACCTAAACTAGGTAGCCTCAGTCTCTAAACTAGTGGATCAGGCTGGAAATCTGGGTCACACATGGAATCCACAGCTGTCCCATAGTAGGTATCTATGCAGGCCTCATCCTCATCCTCTGTAAAATTTTCAACAGGTCCAGTCAGGACGGGAGCGAGCACAAAACATCTCACGCAGTTCATAACGAGTTAGGAAATATAAAGCATGCAATAGAGTAAAGTACATGAAACGCTGAAAGAAGAAGATATATGAAAAATAGTAGAGATTTGATAACAGGAAATAACTAAATATGATAAGTAAGACTGTAAGGAACATGTGATTTTAGAGCACAATATGGTTATGTAAACGGGTTAGGTTATACAATAAAATGGGACTCCTTTGTACGTGGTTGTACAATGGACATATACAATTTCTTATACAATACGATTGATCACATAACCATTTTCTACTCCCCCTCCCCAATCAATACACAAGGATCCAATTCAGTTACGTTACCTTATACAATGACTTGTACAATGACTTGTACAATGGCTTATACAATGGCTTGTACAATGGCTCAATGTGATACTGAGAGTACAATATGCACAATGAGTGTACAATGATAAGGGTATTCAATAAATACAACATGTAAGTGAAACGCACATCACAATATGTACTTAGTGAATACAAGGAGATAACATCTCAGAAGAAGATCCATATAGTACCAATCTGTGATAAAGATCGTGTCAGCATCAAGTACAGTAATCTAGAGCAAGAATGTAAATCCATACAAGTATGAAACGGTCAGAGAATGTACTCGCCTGATATCCTGAGTGTCTGAAGAGAATATACTGTCCAAGGAGTGGTATCTGTCTCCTATAGAACAGTACAAGTCACTATGAGTCCAAAATGATAATAAGATGCATTACAATGCATTCTAAATGAATCTAGGTCAAATCTAAGTCACACCAAGCTAAACTATGTCATACTAGGTCACACTGAGCCAAACTGGGTCACACTAGAACAATCAAGGTCAAACAAAGTCATAGGAAATCAATCCAAGTCAAACTAGGTCAATTTAGGTCAAGGGTTGACTTATAGTTGACTTTTGGTCAAAAAGTCAATTCTGGTCAACTCTGGTCAATACGGAGTCAACCCTAGGTCAAACAAGTCACATGTTGACCAACTGTTGACTTTCAGTCAACTGGTCAACTCTGGTTTGGTTTTGGTCAAATCTGGTCGCTTAAAGGCTAAGTTTGACTCTCGGTTGACTTTTGTTGACTTTTGGTCAAAATGGTCAACCGACGTCAAAACTAGTCTATGAGCACTATATTTGATCATTACCAACCAAGGGAACCAAGTTCTAACTCAATCTTAGACTCCAAACTCAAATACCCTATTTCTATGCATTACCTATATTACCTTACCAAGGTAAATACCAATACCTTGCACAAAACCACTCTAACCTAGGAATACTAGCCTATGCTTCCTAGGATAGCTAGATACCATCCTATAATAACATTACCTACCAAGAAAACCAAGTATCTAGGTCATCTAAGTCATCTTAGACCACATGTCAACCACTTACCCATTACCTTACCTATACCTTACCAATAACACATATCACTCTCACATCTCCCTAACACTCACTCACACACAACACTCATGATACCATACTCACTTACACATGGTCACACTAGGCTCTACCTATAGGTTTTCATATAGGTTCTCACACTCATAGGCAAATAGCTACCTATTAGGCTCATCTATAGGTTCCTACCCCACTCACACACCTATGCAAAAGCTCACACACACACTCTTACTCACTAACACACTCTTAGGCTCATAACACACACACACACAACACTCAAACACAAACTCATGAAGGGACTGTCACAGGTTTATATGGGGGTGTCAATAGGACAGGATTTTGGGTGCTAAATGGACATGACATGGGACTGCCAAAGGGCTTAGGACAATGTGTATAGGCTTAATTTGGGACTGATTTGTGGACTGAAACTTGGGACTGTAATGGGGGACTTTGAGTGAAGGAATGAATGAAGGAAGGATGGATACAAGGCTAAAACATTGGTGGTTTGGAGGGTGTTTAGGACTGTTAGGGACTGGTATTGCATTGCTATGGGGACAGCCAAGTGAGGGTCCAATACTTGGCTAATATGGACTGATTTGTTCTGTACAGGACAGGGGTTCCAAAGGGCTGTGAATTGGGGACTGTTAAGGGTGTCAAAGTGCAGGTTTTGGACTGCATATGGACTGGTTTTTAGGGGCTATGTGTAGGACCTATTTGAGCTAAGCATTGGATGAACAAAGGGACTGTACATAGCGACTCCAACATGTACAAATTTGGACTGATATTGGTGGACTGTTAAGTGGTAGGTTTTGAACAGTTGAAGGGCTGATATGAAGTCCAGTTTAGACTGAATTTGGGGTAAAGGGGAACTGGATTTACATGGCTATGATGGGGTTCCAATGACTGATATGTAGGGGCTCCTCCATGGCCTGAATATGACTGAAATGTGGCAGCACCTAGGTGGGTTTCAAGGACTGCAATGGGGACTGAAATTGGACAGTGTTAGGACAGTCAAGGACAGAGTTTTGAGGGTGTTTAGGAGGGTATGAAGGGCAGTTAGATGGACTGATTTTTATGGCAGCCAATAGACATCAGCTAGTCCTCTTCCCCTCATCTCATATACCACTGTCTAACCTCCCACTCTCTCATACTCCTCTCAAACTCTCTACACTCAACTCTCACTATCAATCTCTCAAACACCACACCTACATACCACTCTCAACCAACACACTTACATTGTATATCCTCTTGGCCGACCACTACCCATCCAAATACAATATACACCAACATATCACATGCCATAATATATATTCACATATATATATAACCATATAATATATATACATATATAGAGATTAATATATATCACCATATATATACATATATAGATATAGGTAATATGATACAATATGATACCTAGGAAAACTCAATCTAAACACAAGCAAAATCTGGAATAAATAATAGAACAACACTAAATCAATACATTAATAAATCCCCATGTGTCCAAATAGGGGTTTTCCCACATGGACACAAACCTACACATAGGACACCTCTACAAGTGTCCAAATGGACACAAAATGGACTCAAATGGACACAAAACCATGGGGGTCATTCCTATGGGTTCAAAATAGACCTATATGCATGAGAAAATGAAAAGGAGAAGGGATTTATACCTCCCGATAGATCGAATCGAAGAAAAGCCTTTCCGGAGCGACACCGACACGTAGAGATTCCAAATGGATACAAACGAGCTCCGAATCTCCTCAAACTTGGCTAGCACCTTCCTCTTATGGAGTAGAGAAGGAGAGAAGAAGATTTGGTGGAAGAAATGATGGATTTGGAGATGAAAATGGTAGGGATGCTCTCTAGAAATTTGGGGAAGAATAAGAGAGAGAAAAATGAGATAGAAAAGTATGGAAATAACAAAGGGGCTCATGCCTATCCCCTCCTAGAGGTGGCCGGCCATACATGGCTGCTATGGGCTATTTTGGAATGACAAAAACACCCCCCTCTAGCCTATTAACAATGCATTAAAAAGGGGGTTTCAAGTCGGGGCTAGTTTGGTCATTCTAACACACTAATCAAATAAATCCTAATCAAAATAAATTAGCCTAGTAACTAACTAAAATAAATGACATGTGGGCCATGGCTAACTAGTGTGTGGGTCCACTAGGGTCAACACTACCCCGGGTCCCGTTTCAAGTCGGATTGAGCTGAAATTCTAACCCGACTCAAATAACCCCAAAATATTACAATAAATAAATAAATAATTTTAAAATAATAAAAATGACAAAAATGACAAAAATACCCCTGTTTCTGGAAACTGGGGGTGACAAATCTATCCACCTTAAAAGAATTTCGTCCTCGAAATTAAAACCAAACCATAGTAAAACATCAAAATCACAAGTCATGGCAAAAATTAAAATGATCGAAATCTCAAGAATCAAAGCATGAATTTAAATGACTAAATTTATAAACTTTAAAATTACACTAAAATAGAGGCTACAAGTCTATCCACCTTAAAAGAAATCATCCAAAAATTTTAAAACAAGGTACCCACAGAAAATTACACAAATCGATAAACGTATGCGTCTATCCAATCATCATGATACTCAGAATCTCTGTCATGCCAGTGAGCAAGGCTACGATAATCACAGAGTCCTCAACTATGGTACATACCTCTAGAACTATGGTATTTAAAATTTTTGCATTGCCGCGCGCTTGGCAGCGAAAACCTTAAATTCCCACACCCGAGAAATACGTCCATAGTCCGACTATATGTCCTCACTATGCATGCTAGCATGACCCTAGAGGATTCTAGAATCTCATAATCGAGGCGACCTAGCCCATACGACTTATCTCAGAAGAAAAAAAAATTAAATCATAAGGAAACACTAGATCAACTTATCAACAATAAAAAACAGATAGGAATAGATGGAACTGAATTTTCAAGATAGGAATTGCAGAATCGAATCAAAGAACGGAACCTGCAACTAGATCTCCAACGGCCTGAGCATCCTCGGCTGACATGGCGAAAGCTCGCCCTGGCTGGCCTCCCTTGGCCTGCTGCTGATGCTGGACAAACCTCTGCTGCTGAGTCTGCAATGGTGGTCCCCTCTGCTGCCCTGCCGGAGCCCTAGCTCCTGGTGCTACCTGAGCCAACGGTGTCGGGTTCTGGGGACACTCTCTACACTGATGCGTTGCTGACCCGTAAAGTAAACACATACCCAGTCTCTTCCTGCAATCGTTCCACCAATGGCCTGGCTTCTTGCAGAAGTTGCACACGGTATCCTGCTGATACTGCACCTGTCCCTGACCCTGATACTGAATAGGCCTCTGCTGATGCTGATGTATCTGAGCCCTCGGCTGCTGGTACTGCTGCTGAAACTGTATGCCTGGCATCGGCTGCTGATACTGCTGCTGAACGTGCGGCCTCTTGGCCGGTCCTCCGCTACTGCTGCCTCCCTGGGAGTCTCGCCCCCTCTTGAGCCTAAGCTCAAGATCATCCTCTGCAGCTAAAGCGTCCACCAGGATCTCCTCAAATGTAGTGCTGTGGGCATTCTTGGTGTAGGACTTGACCTCCTTTACCAAGCCATTCCGGAACCTCCGGGCCTTCGTCGTCTCCGACAAGTCATCCATGAATCTGCTCAGGCGGTAGAACTCTCCTGCGTACTCCTCCACAGACTGGTTCCCCTGGACTAGGGCCTCGAACTGGGTCTCGAGGGCTCCCAGCGCTGCGTCTGGAAAGAACTTCTCCTTGAACAGCTTCTTGAATGCTGCCCAAGTCTGTCCTGCTGTACCGACCCTCGGGTCGGTCTGGTACCATGTACGGGCCAGATCCTGCATCATGCTGGACGCTGCCTCAATCTGGAGCCTCGTCGGGATCTCAGCCAACCTAAAAATCTCCTCCATATGCTCGATCCACTCGTCGGCATACAAGATCCCCTCTGTCCCTCGGAAGTCTCTCGGGTGCATCTTCTGGAAATCTTGGATGCCCTTCTCCCGTGGCTGGTACGGCTGCGGGGCTGCCGCTGGCTGAGCTATGACTCTCTCTACCGCAGTCATTGCCAGCTCAATGCTTCGTGCGAGCTCTGCTGTCTGCCCCTGCTGCTGGGTCTGCTGACCCTCCATGTACTGCCGAAAGAAGGCTAACAGCTGAACGGCGTCAATTGTCCCTGCAGGTGGCTGCTGCTGCTGAAGAAGTACATCCGGAATCACCGGACTCGGCTCATGCCTCACAGGTGGAGGGGCTCCTCCGAAAGCTGCCGAAACGCCTACCCCAGCTGGCATGACTGGGGCTGCGGTACCGAGAGCTGACTGCTACTGAAGGCGAGAGGTGGCAGACCCCTCTGCAGTGTCCCCCGGTCCGTGGCGATGAGATCTCGTCTCAACCATCCTGGAGACAGATCAACAAGGGTATCAATTGCTGAGAAAGAAGCGATAAGTCAAGGGAGGACAGTTTATTTCAAAAGAAAGTATTAAAGTAGCAAGAATTTGATAACAAGAATCAGATTAAGAGCTTTTCCTAATGTGATTGAGTACCTCCAAAAAATATCCTAATCCTACTGCAGGCTGTAGTGATACTCTAGTTCGAATACCACTACATAAACTCGACCTGCCTGGGCCACCACTAAAAACGTGTCACGACCCGCACCCACTGTGAGGGTACGAGAACGTAACAACGCCCAGCCTACGCCGCAGTGTCGGCGGTAGAACGCTGTCCTAGGTCAATCATCTAACAATATAAAGGTACCTGTACAGTATATACACTCCGAATGGAGGTGACATAGCAATATACAGTCTCAATCACATCTAAAGCAGAATGAAAGATAGGAAGATAGATAAATACTGGAATGAAGGAAAACCACAAAAACACAACCAGAGAGTCTAAGTGTCTACTGACATAACAAATCAGAACATCCAGCTCAATACAAGACTCTAAACACTGAAATGAAAGAATATATATAATCTAAATCTCAAATGACAGAAATAGAAAACCTAAACTAGGGAGCCTCAGTCTCTAAACTAGTGGATCAGGCTGGAAATCTGGGTCACACATGGAATCCACAGCTGTCCCATAGTAGGTATCTATGCAGGCCTCATCCTCATCCTCTGTAAAATTTTCAACAGGTCCAGTCAGGACGGGAGCGAGCACAAAACATCTCACGCAGTTCATAACGAGTTAGGAAATATAAAGCATGCAATAGAGTAAAGTACATGAAATGCTGAAAGAAGAAGATATATGAAAAACAGTAGAGATTTGATAACAGAAAATATCTAAATAAGATAAGTAAGACTGTAAGGAACATGTGATTTTAGAGCACAATATGGTTATGTAAACGGGTTAGGTTATACAATAAAATGGGACTCCTTTGTACGTGGGTGTACAATGGACATATACAATTTCTTATACAATACGATTGATCACATAACCATTTTCTACTCCCCCTCCCCAATCAATACACAAGGATCTAATTCAGTTACGTTACCTTATACAATGACTTGTACAATGACTTGTACAATGGCTTATACAATGGCTTGTACAATGGCTCAATGTGATACTGAGAGTACAATATGCACAATGAGTGTACAATGATAAGGGTATTCAATAAATACAACATGTAAGTGAAACGCACATCACAATATGTACTTAGTGAATACAAGGAGATAACATCTCAGAAGAAGATCCATATAGTACCAATCCGTGATAAAGATCGTGTCAGCATCAAGTACAGTAATCTAGAGCAAGAATGTAAATCCATACAAGTATGAAACGGTCAGAGAATGTACTCGCCTGATATCCTGAGTGTCTGAAGAGAATATATTGTCCGAGGAGTGGTTTCTGTCTCCTATAGAACAGTACAAGTCACTATGAGTCCAAACTGATAATAAGATGCATTACAATGCATTCTAAATGAATCTAGGTCAAATCTAAGTCACACCAAGCTAAACTATGTCATACTAGGTCACACTGAGCCAAACTGGGTCACACAAGAACAATCAAGGTCAAACAAAGTCATAGGAAATCAATCCAAGTCAAACTAGGTCAATTTAGGTCAAGGGTTAACTTATAGTTGACTTTTGGTCAAAAAGTCAACTCTGGTCAACTCTGGTCAATACGAAGTCAACCCTAGGTCAAACAAGTCACATGTTGACCAACTGTTGACTTTCAGTCAACTGGTCAACTCTGGTTTGGTTTTGGTCAAATCTGATCGCTTAAAGGCTAAGTTTGACTCTCGGTTGACTTTTGTTGACTTTTGGTCAAAATGGTCAACCGACGTCAAAACTAGTCTATGAGCACTATATTTGATCATTACCAACCAAGGGGACCAAGTTCTAACTCAATCTTAGACTCCAAACTCAAATACCCTATTTCGATGCATTACCTATATTACCTTACCAAGGTAAATACCAATACCTTGCACAAAACCACTCTAACCTAGGAATACTAGCCTATGCTTCCTAGGATAGCTAGATACCATCCTATAATAACATTACCTACCAAGAAAACCAATTATCTAGGTCATCTAAGTCATCTTAGACCACATGTCAACCACTTACCCATTACCTTACCTATACCTTACCAATATCACATATCACTCTCACATCTCCCTAACACTCACTCACACACAACACTCATGATACCATACTCACTTACACATGGTCACACTAGGCTCTACCTATAGGTTTTCATATAGGTTCTCACACTCATAGGCAAATAGCTACCTATTAGGCTCATCTATAGGTTCCTACCCCACTCACACACCTATGCAAAAGCTCACACACACACTCTTACTCACTAACACACTCTTAGGCTCATAACACACACACAACACTCAAACACAAACTCATGAAGGGACCGTCACAGGTTTATATGGGGGTGTCAATAGGACAGGATTTTGGGTGCTAAATGGACATGACATGGGACTGCCAAAGGGCTTAGGACAATGTGTATAGGCTTAATTTGGGACTGATTTGTGGACTGAAACTTGGCACTGTAATGGGGGACTTTGAGTGAAGGAATGAATGAAGGAAGGATGGATACAAGGCTAAAACATTGGTGGTTTGGAGGGTGTTTAGGACAGTTAGGGACTGGTATTGCATTGCTATGGGGACAGCCAAGTGAGGGTCCAATACTTGGCTAATATGGACTGATTTGTTCTGTACAGGACAGGGGTTCCAAGGGGCTGTGAATTGGGGACTGTTAAGGGTGTCAAAGTGCAGGTTTTGGACTGCATATGGACTGGTTTTTAGGGGCTATGTGTAGGACCTATTTGAGCTAAGCATTGGATGAACAAAGGGACTGTACATAGCGACTCCAACATGTGCAAATCTGGACTGATATTGGTGGACTGTTAAGTGGTAGGTTTTGAACAGTTGAAGGGCTGATATGAAGTCCAGTTTAGACTGAATTTGGGGTAAAGGGGAACTGGATTTACTTGGCTATGATGGGATTCCAATGGCTGATATGTAGGGGCTCCTCCATGGCCTGAATATGACTGAAATGTGGCAGCACCTAGGTGGGTTTCAAGGACTGCAATGGGGACTGAAATTGGACTGTGTTAGGACAGTCAAGGACAGAGTTTTGAGGGTGTTTAGGAGGGTATGAAGGGCAGTTAGATGGACTGATTTTTATGGCAGCCAATAGACATCAGCTAGTCCTTTTCCCCTCATCTCATATACCACTGTCTAACCTCCCACTCTCTCATACTCCTCTCAAACTCTCTACACTCAACTCTCACTATCAATCTCTCAAACACCACACCTACATACCACTCTCAACCAACACACTTACATTGTATATCCTCTTGGCCGACCACTACCCATCCAAATACAATATACACCAACATATCACATGCCATAATATATATTCACATATATATATATAACCATATAATATATATATACATATATAGAGATTAATATATATCACCATATATATACATATATAGATATAGGTAATATGATACAATATGATACCTAGGAAAACTCAATCTAAACACAAGCAAAAATCTGGAATAAATATTAGAACAACACTAAATCAATACATTAATAAATCCTCATGTGTCCAAATAGGGGTTTTCCTACATGGACACAAACCTACACATAGGACACCTCTACAAGTGTCTAAATGGACACGAAATGGACTCAAATGGACACAAAACCATGGGGGTCATTCCTATGGGTTCAAAATAGACCTATATGCATGAGGAAATGAAAAGGAGAAGGGATTTATACCTCCCGATAGATCGAATCGAAGAAAAGCCTTTCCGGAGCGACACCGACACGTAGAGATTCCAAATGGATACAAACGAGCTCCGAATCTCCTCAAACTTGGCTAGCACCTTCCTCTTATGGAGTAGAGAAGGAGAGAAGAAGATTTGGTGGAAGAAATGATGGATTTGGAGATGAAAATGGTAGGGATGCTCTCTAGAAATTTGGGGAAGAACAAGAAAGAGAAAAATGAGATGGAAAAGTATGGAAATAACAAAGGGGCTCATGCCTATCCCCTCCTAGAGGTGGTCGGCCATACATGGCTGCTATGGGCTATTTTGGAATGACAAAAACACCCCCCTCTAGCCTATTAACAATGCATTAAAAAGGGGGTTTCAAGTCGGGACTAGTTTGGTCATTCTAACACACTAATCAAATAAATCCTAATCAAAATAAATTAGCCTAGTCACTAACTAAAATAAATGACATGTGGGCCATGGCTAACTAGTGTGTGGGTCCACTAGGGTCAACACTACCCCGGGTCCCCGTTTCAAGTCGGATTGAGCTGAAATTCGAACCCGACTCAAATAACCCCAAAATATTACAATAAATAAATAAATAATTTTAAAATAATAAAAATGAAAAAAAATGATAAAATACTCCTGTTTCTGGAAACTGGGGGTGACAAATCCTTCTTTCAAACAGAACTTAGTCTCGTAATCATAGTACAGTATAAAAGGCAGGTATAGCATATGAGAAATGAATTATAGCATGGTGAAAGTATAGTAAGTAAAAATGAACTGGAAATATATGATATGACAACAAATATAAAAAAAAAGTGATTTGAACTATTAGGGCGATATGTGATCGGCTAGGGTAGCAAGAGAAGGTTATCCACTTGGCCCGGCAATCCGCGGTGACCTCAACGGAGAGACATGCCGTCCAACCTGGATAACTGGCAAGGGGGTATCTGCTACACCCTACGTGAGGTGAGGGTGGCGCTAGCAAAATATAGTGACAGGAAGGCTTTGATCACATAACCCCTAATAATTCCCCCATCCCCGAGTAGTATCACGGATCCGGACATGGCACGTCATGACACAAGGTTCGAGAGCAGGGGGCCAGCCCACTCCCAAATCAATGTCTATACAAGTACAGGAACACGAAAATATCTCATACCCATATACCAAGAAAGTCCAGGAATAACATCTCATGACAGGATCCGACGTATACTAGTCCGTGAACCGTCGTGTCGGGAATCAAGTAAAACACTACGACTGAATCGGATATAGTAGATATCAAGACAATGAAAACTATCAGTGAATGTACTCGCCTGCGGTCCTGAGCTGATAAGTATAGAGGGTCCAACTGAAGCCACAGAGTCCTATTTAAAGCAACACAGGTTACAAGGTGTTCAAGTTGTAATAAAAGAGTCTGTACAAGCAATCTATATTATTCTAGGTTCTTCTAAGTCAAATTAACTCTAGGTCAACTCCGGTCAATAATTTAGTCAAACTAGGTCAAGCGTTGACTCACAGTTGACTTTGGGTCAACTGATCAACTCTGGTCAAACATGGTCAAATCTAGTCTAATTATTAAAGAATAAAGTGTACTTCGTTATTTGTATGTCGAAACTTACGACACGCAAATCGAGATAAGAATATCAATGGTAAGGTTGATAATCTTATTATGGTGATCCACGTGTCCATCTTGTCAATTTCAGCGATGTGAGATCACTGGAATTGACTGAGCTCAGTTTCGTTGTACTAATCCCGAAATACGAGCATTATAAGAATTAATCATTAATTAATTATTAAAAAGGCTAAACTCAGAGAAACTATCAACAAACATTGTCGGACGATGAAATGAACATCGCCAACGTGTCTAGAATAGTCAAATTAGCTAGGATAGTCTACCCATCGGTCCAATTTGGACACAAGGGCAAAAAGGTAATTTCGGGTCAAAACGGTGTCCGTGTCGGAGCCATTTTGCACCGAAATACGTGCAAGAAAATAAGTCTATAAAATATAACAAATTATATGTCCACGAAACCAGAATGACGATACGAACGCAACGGTATCTCCAGAATTGGATTTCGTTGACCCGATCTCAATTTGGCCCGTTGACCAGAACTTGGAATTCCGATTTGCACGGAAAAGCGTGCCGGAGCCAAAGTTCTCAAAACTCAGCAAACTACCTGTCAACGAGTCCAGAATGACGATACGAACTCAACGGTATATCCGGAATTGAATTCCGATGAGCCGATCTCAAAATGATCCGTTGACCCGGATATTGGTATCCGACTTGCACCGAAATGCGTGCCAGACCCAATGTCAAATTATATGTCAACGAGTCCATAATGACGATACGAACTCAACGGCATATCCGGAATTGGATTCCGATGAGCCGGCGTCATAAAGTCCCGTTGACCCAGAAAGTGGGACCCGCTTTGCACCGAAATGCGTGCCCGGGCTCACGTTCTCCAAATCTAACAAATTTTATATGAAAACATGCCAGAACGACGCCACGAGTCTAATGGTGGTGTCAGAAATGAAATCTGGAGTCCCATGTTCAAAAATAGAATTTTATAAGTTGGAAATTACGAATTCGGACGGCCAACTTTGACGTCGAATTCAACCAATCAAACAAGCTCACAATGAAACGAAACTGGAGGGGTAGTAAGAGGGTTATACCAGCTTCGCACCAGAACTGGTAGCCTGTCAAATGGAGCTGCGGTGGAGGAGATACAAGCTGACGAAGTTGGCCCCGCAAAACTGTCCAAATTTAATACAATTTAAACGGTCAACTTGGTGGCCAGTTTTGATGTATCAAACGATAAAATTAACGGACGAAAATTGACAGGGATGAAGGTGGATATACCGAGATTGTGATGGAGTGAAGAAATCGCCGATCCAACGGTCGGATCTCCGGGAAATCGTGCGTGAAGTCGCTGCCACGGAGCGTCAAAATGAACTCGATCCTGCGCGCGTCACGACGGGACGTCGTTCAAAACGCACGAATCGCCTCGACGGCGCGTCCCGGAGGATGGTGGCCGTCAGGGACTTCTCGCCGGAGTTCGTGCGCCCACTGGGGGGGGTTGTCGGAGCTACGGCGGACGACGACGGTGGCGGCGACGCTCGCTCGCGCGCGCGTCGTGCACCTGGAGGCTGTCGCAGCTGCTGCGTTCATGAGGCAGCGCTGCCGCTGCTGCTGTGGCGGCACTGTGCCGACCACGGCGAGCAGCGAGGCGACGGCGGCGAGCCCACGGTGAGGTGGCGGTCGCGGGATTGACGAGGGTGGTGGCGGCGAGCTAAGTGGTGGTGGCGGCGGTTGTTGTGAAGGAAGGAGGAGGAGGAGTTGATGGTTGATGGAGGAGGAGTTGAGGTGGTCGGTGGCCGATGGCGGCCAGGGAGGTGGTCCGGCCAGTGGTGGTCGGGGAGGTGAGGTGAAGGTGGTGAGGTCGGGTTTGTAAGGAAGGAGGTGGAGGAAATACAAGGAGGAGAGGAGGAAGGAGTAGGCCGAGGAGGAGAAGTGGGGTAGCCGACGGCCGTCCACGGCCGCCCAGGTGGCCGGAGTAGGGTCGACCCAAGGAGGAGGAAGGAGAGGTGGTGGTCGGGTTATGGAGTGAAGAGAGGCTGCTGTGTAGTTTTAGGTTTTGTATTGTTTGGTTTTGAAAAGGAAAGAATAAGGAGAGAGAGAAAGAGTGGATAAGTGTGAGATGAGTTGGCTCTCCCTAGAAATTAGGGCCGGCCAATATTGGCTGTGAAGGGAAAAAGTTTCTTTGGGGGAAAGTAATGGATGGGATTAAATGTAGGTGTTTGCCAATAAAATTGTTTGATTGAAAACTTTAATACAAACAGAACAGTGTTACAATATAGGACTTAGATGTAGTCCTATGAGTACACTTTTGTTTAAGCTGGGTCCTTAGTGCCAATGGAGCGAGTGGTAATGCGTTGACTCCGTTGACCGGCTGACGACGGTTATCGGTTCTCTGAAGGTGTTGATTGCTCTGGGTGCTGGAGCTTGCTGAGAGGAGAAAGACGTTGAGTGTCTGGATCTGCCTCTCTGGTGATTCTCTGTTGTGGATTCTGTCTGTGTTGTGAGTCTTGTGTGTGTGTGAAGGAGATGATCCTTCTATTTATAGTTTTGTAGGCTGGCTGCTCATGCGCGCATGTAGGATGCGTCGGTGTGGGGATGCCACGTGGAGGTTGCTGATGGAGGCGCACGGATGCTGCGCCCTGATCGAGGGGGAGAACTCTTCATGCTGCTGTTGTGAGCCGGCACGTAGCAGAGGAGAAGATCTTTCCGTTGCTGAAATCTTGGACGAGTTGAGTCAAAGGACACGTGTCATCGACCCATGGTTCGAAGATCTCAGATTTGGTGGAGAGGAGTAATCTGGTGAGCTGCGCCTTGGATTGGGCGCAGGAGGAGGCTGCGGCTCATAACCTTTAGGAGTTACAAACCATTTGGGGCGCATGGCTTTTGAGGCGCATGCAGGCGACTTTCCTTCTGTCTTTCGGGATCAGAGAGCAGGCTGGGGCGCATGGCTTTTGAGGCGCATGCAGATTTGGATGCACGGCTGCATAGGCGCATGCGGATGATTGGGTGGCCACGTGGCAGTGGCCGTCGAAATAAAGTCATGATGATGCTGACGTTGCCGACGCTTCGTTTTCTGAAAAAGCTGTCAACTGTTCAGACTTTGGGAGGCGTGCTGCCAACTCTGTCAGTTCAGCATTTAATGTTTGTGACGTTCGATGGACAGCTGAGTGGGCACGTCGGTTGGCGTTCCACTCGGTATGGGGATGTGTGGGGGCGCATCCTCTGCAATGCGCCGAATGCTGTGGGGCGCGTCTGTGCGATACGCCTGATGCCGAAGGGCGCGTTCGTGTGATGCGCTGTCTGGCTGGCGCATCCGACATGTCCTTTAATGATGCGGCTGTCTCGCTCCTCGAGTGCTATAAATAGCCGTTTGGCTGAATTCGAGGCGTCCTGTTCATCCATTTAATGCAAATTCATTGCACGGAATTCAGAGAGCCATCCACTTGGCGCGTGGGTTTGATCTGCCCGGCCTATAAATAGTGGCATAGAGAGAAGATTTGCTTCTCATTCCCTCACGTACTTCCAACATGAACTTGGGCATTCGGGTGCATTCTGTTGACGAAGTGCTCCCAAGGGTGAAGATGAGACGCGGTGTTGTCTTCGATGCACTTGAAGGTGACTGTTACATCCAAAAGACGGAGTCGAGGGCTTCTGAGGCAGACGGAAGGTGCCTGTTGCATCCAAAGATAGGGATGCTCGAGCCTCGTCTCCGTTATTCCGGAGGAGCCGTAGATCGGAATGGCGGTGCTAGGTTCTATTGCCCACTTTGGTTGTGTTGATAGCTGCTCCTTTAGCCGCGGTTTCGATCACGGTCTTCCTTGGGTTTTGGTGGCTCTTTCGAAGCCTCCCCTGGCCACAGCATTTGCGGTGCTCTTCTCTTCCTTGGTTCCAGCCAGAGGGTTAAATGCTTTGCTTGGCGAAGCACTTATCAGGTGAGCCTGGCTGGAAGAGCGGCACATAACTGGGCTGCTGAAGGGATGCACATAACTGAGCTAGATGCACATAACTGAGCTGCTGAAGAGATGGTAGGATGCGCCTGGTTGGAGGCGCATGATGTCTGCTGCGCCTGACTGGCGACGCATGGTGACTGCTGCGCCTATCTGGAGGCGCATGGTGACTGCTGGCTGTGAACCTAGGATATTTCCTTTGTAGAAATTCTCCTTTGTACAACCTTTTTTCTGGACATGTAATAGACGTTTGTATATGAATAAAAAGTCCTCCTTCAAATGTCCATAGTCATTGATTTTGCTGTGAAGTGTTCGTCTGAGCTCTGGCGCATGTAGTTCCTGGCGCATGGGCTTTCTGGTTGTGAAATTCCATGCTTCTACAAGACCCCCTTCAAAGTTTTCAAAACTTTTGAATAAGTTTTGGAATACTTTGAATAAGAAGCATGGAGGTCAGGGCGCATGATTGTTGGGCGTATGCCTGTTCAGGCGCATGCTCCTCTCAGTTAATGATGATGATGCCTCGTTAACCGAAAAGATTAATGATGATCTTTTGGTTTTATTTGCTGTTATCTTTGCACAGAACCCAAAGCGACGGCTGAGATTACACGTCATCGGTTCACGCGTGCGACCAAGCCCTATAAATAGGTGAGGGTTGGAGAGAGAGAGAGTTCTTCTTCTCTGTGCCTCTGCTTCTTTAGAGTTCCTTCTTCAAAAACCCTAACTCTTTCTTCTTCGAGAGAATGGCTCCCAAGACTCCTCGCGGTGCTGCCGGCAAGGGGAAGGAGAAAGCGAAGGAGCTCGTTGACGAGGATGTACCTATCACTCTTGCGACTCCTGCCGACGTTCGTCCCGAGGTGACAGGTGGGTTTCATCTCTGCTTTGGGCCATGTGCCCTAACTGCCAACGCGTATGGACTTCTGTCCTGATGATACGCCGAGGTTCTATCTTGCCGACGTGCATAGGTTTACACCTTTATCATGCACCGAGGTTTTAATGGCTGACGCACATGGGTTTTATTCCCTGAAGATGCGCCGAAGCCTTCGCTGACGCGCATGGGCTTGTGCCCTGATGATGCGCCGAAGCTCCAATGCTGTCGCGCATGGGGCCACACCCTGATGATGTGCTGGAGCAGATGCGCATGGGTTTATACCCTGACAATGTGCCAGTCTGCTTGACACATTTTATCTTTTTGCCTGACTTCCACTTTTGTTGTGCCAGTGTCGATGACGATCCCTTTGCTGAATGAGGTCCTCCTGGACGCTTCTCTTTGTCAGATGGGAGTTAATTTTGATGAGGCGGTGATCAACCCTGCAAAGGATGCTATCCTTCAGGATCAACCTCGTGAGAGGATGCTACAAATCCAGGTCCAGTTGCCACTTTTCCTCCAGAGTATGATGGAGAGTGGTAAACTGAAGTCTGCTGAGTCTGAAGGTGTGACTTTCTTAAAACCTGCTTTTCTGTTTGGCGACCGACTAGTCTCTTCCGAAGCGAAGATACTGAAGATCAGAGAAGACTGGTTCTTTTCTGCTAAGGGCATGGTGTTATAGATGCGGCAGGTTGACCGCCAGTTGCCGCTGACAGCCTTTTATCGTTTAGCTTCGAAGCGAAGGATGGGTTGGGAACTCACTCCCTCTCAAGGAGGGGCATTGGGAGGTACCCTTTCGATTGACACCACCTCGAACCAGCGAGATACCTTGACTGCCTCACGATTCGGTTCTTCGTTCAGTTACCGAGCTTTGCGTCCCGGGAGCATCTATAGTGAAGTCCCAAACGACACGTTCCCCTTTAGTGCCCTGACCTTTGCAAATCGGATGCTGACATCAAAGGTCACGTATCCGACAGCTGGTTTTAGAGTCGAAGGTTGGTGTCACTACATTCCGAAGTGGGACGAGTTGACCACCTGGGTGCTTTCAAGGTTCAAAGTTGAGCTTAAAGAGATCGGGCTGACAGCCGCCATTCGGGCCACGCAGGCAGGCGTGGACCTCAATAAGCCTATGTTCCTTGCGCTGCTGGAGCTTTTCAATGTCCAGACTGGCAGCTTCTTTACTACGGTGGGGGAGTTGGGATTGGCCCTTCATGAGATGTACGAAGTGTCCAAGCTTCCTTGGGGCTCGGAACCGTACGAAGAATATTTCCCGTCAAACGAAGAGATCCAGGTTCTGGAAGATAAAGACCCGGAGATGATGGCTGTTTTCAAAGAGGTGGCGAGCCATCATTATTTGCTGCACCGGAGGGACAAGGGGAAAACCCAGCCTCATGTGACTGCTTGGAGGGACTATGTCTTCAGGCAGGATTTGGCGGATCCTTCGAGGATCCGGTTTGCGACTCCGCAGGGATTGAAGCCCGCGGAAGTGAGTTCTGAAATAAGCCGGCTGGACGAGAGGACCCCACGTTCTAATGAGAGTGGCAAGGATACGTACAGTTGTTTCTGGCACTGCTCGTACCGGATGTCATCTAGGGCAGTGTTGATGGCCTACTTGATGATATGGCTCCGGGATTGCGTATTTGCAGGTGGATCCGGTGCCGTCGAGAGGGTACATCGGAACCTCATTTTGCCTGCAGTGAAGTTGGCCTGTGGACGACCTTTAGCTCTCCTCCCCGCGATGGTGTGCAACCTGTTGCGCGGCTTGAGGTCTTTTGCTGATGATGTGATCCACGAAAAAGGTAACAATGACAACTTTTCCCGGGCCGAGCTGCCTTTCCACTATCTTATGGGGTGGCTGATTTTACATCATCCGAACGTGATGAGTCCTGGTCCTGAGGAGGACCACGTTGAAGGAGATGCCTTCATTCGCCGCTTCTACAAAAGGAAGTGGTCTTACACTGGCGTTCCCGTTTGTAGGAGAGTTTTGTCCTTCCTTCAGGGGTGGGAAATTATGAAGGTTGGCCCGATCTTCAAAGATTTCGAGGCCGACCAAGATTTGGTTGACTCTGGCGAAGATGCGGTCACTTTGCCGAAATGGAGTTTTCGTTGGTTGCAGAGTATCCGACCTTCTCACCTGGTCTACCACAACCAGAATAGATGTTATCTGGAGCCGTATTTGCCAAGCCGATTTGCTCATCAATTTGGCTATACTCAGCTGATGCTGCGGAATCCCAGTAGCAGTCTAGGCTTCATCAGGAGTTTGTTGGACGGAGCCCGGGGCTGGCAGCATTATAACGCTGGGTACACTAGCGTTAAGTTTACCACACCAGTTCATAATCCTCGGCCACCGATCTTATATCCGGCCGCCAGGATGTATTGCACTATGAATACTATGTCTCCTGGTTATGACAGGGAGACTAGTTTTATCATTGGAACCCAGTTGGAGGCGACCGCGAATATGTTGATGGCAGCTCGATCATATCGTCCGCCAGAATTGGCGGGGTATCGGGCTGCTGCTGCAGTACCAGTGAGAGACCCGTCTGTCGGAAAGAGGCGGGCTGACACGGAAGCTGGTTCTTCTGTACCGAAAAGGTCGAGAAGGACGTCGACCCCGAAGGTTACGGAAGTGCCACTTGCAACGCCAACAGGATCAGTTCCTGCTGAGGTAAGGAGTGCTCCATAATTCCAATTCTTTACGTCATTGTGGTGACTTATACTCTTCTTCTTGTAGGGATCGTTGAAGAAGAAGTCCCGTGCTTCAAAACCGGGTGCTAGTAAACCGAAGGAGGTGGCAGGCTCCTCTGATGAGCGCATTCCACCGATGATGATGTCTCCCGTGGAGGAGGGTCCCGAAGATGTTCCTGCGGAGGTTTTAGTATCTCCTGACTTTGAGGTCGCAACAACTTCTGGGAAAGTACCGTCTGCCGTGGAGGCCTTGGATACTGAGGGTCCTACGGACTCGAGGCATCCAGACGATGAAGTGGATTGGAGTTCGTCGCCTTCTGGTGACGTCCCTCCAGCGTTGCAAGAGTCTGTTGCGGGGGCAACAGAGGCAGTTGAGACAGAGGAGAGGGTTGATTCCCCTCCTTATCATGATGAGGGGAGGTCGGCTGTATCACTGCCAAGTCCTTCCCCTGCTCCAACCGTAGAAGTCGAGATGGCTACCGATCAGGTGGTAGTGACAGATTCTGTCCCTGTAGAGGGACTTGAGAAGGATGAGACCCTTCTGCCGGTCTTGTCTCCCGGGGCTGGCCAGGAGATGAATGTTGATCATCCCGTTCTGCCGGAGGAGGTACCTGATGCAGATAGGACGTCGGGGGTAGAAGAGGTGGCCGTTGACGTCGGTGGTTCCTCCAGGTTTGAGAAGGGTAAGGGTGTGGAACCCTCTGTCGCTCCTTCTACTTGGGGTACTATCACGACGCATGTGCCGGCTCCTTCTGTTCTTTCGGCTCCTCGGGCTAGCAGTCTGGCCCCTGTTGATGAAGAGCCCCTTGATGCCGAGGTCCAAGCCTCGCAGGTCGAGATTGGCGGATCTTCCTCCGTTCTGCAAACTGTAGTAGCTCCTCCATCCCCTGCTATGACGCCGCAGGTACTGGAGGATGCCGACGAGTATGTGAAATTCCTCGTCAAGGGAGTGTATAAAATACTGGAGAAAGGTGTATCTGCAGTGATGGATGCCAAGGGGAGTTTTGCGACAGCAAAAGCTCTGGCAATGCCTTGTATCGAGCTGATCCGCGTTCACCAAGGCCACGACCATATGGCCGAAATTCTGGAGGCTTCGGTAATTGAGCTGGACGAGCGGCTCGCGGAACTGCAGCGCATCCAACGAAATGACCTCTCTGTCTCGATAGATGCAAAGACGGGGAAGTTGATTGCTGAGATCGAGGCTTCCCATCGGGCCAATGTGAGCAGTTGGGAGCGTGAACTGGCTGGGACTGAGGCTGCGGCGGAGCAGTTGTCTCAATCTATGAAGAAGACGACGGAGAAGCGGGCTGCGCTGGATGCTAACTTCGCAGAGGTTGATGCCCAGATGCGCCGTCTTGAGGACCAACGGGCCCAACTCCAATTAGAAGCTGATCGTGTCCTGGCTGAACACGTGGCATTCAAGCAGGAGGAAGCGACTCTTACTCAGCGGACTCTTGCTTTGGCTCAGCAGCGACGACAGCTTGATGAGAAGTATGAGAGCGAAACTTCCGCTGAGGCTGTCGAATTAATGCGTCAAGAAGCCGAGCGTCGAGTCCTGGCAACTGTGGAAACTCGTACTGCCGACCTGAGACGTCGAGTCAGAGAGCTCTCATCCCACCCTGAAGAGGATCGGGGACTGTAGTTTCTCTCTTTTTATGTTTGTGTTTTTGCAACTCTTGCTGGGGGAATAGCGTATTTCTGTACTCTCTTTAGAAAATAAAGAAATACACAATCTTTTTTGTGATGCGTTCACTTTTGATATCATAAACTTGATGATTTATGTGGACCCATTATCTTTTGCGCACCTTGGTTTTTTAGGTACAGATAATAAGTTTGGAGGAACCAACATGTTTGCTCAGAGGTAATGTGGACATGGCAATCATTAGGTTCAAATGATAGAATCTTCCTACTCAGAGGTATTATGGACGTGGTAGGAATGATCCTGGAGGATACGCTGAACAACTCAGAGGTGATATGGACGTGGAAGTTCTGCGATCAATGTACGACAACGCAGGGGTTGTTGGTACAAGATGTTTACTCAGAGGTAATGTGGACGTGGTAAACATGAAAGATAGCATAAACTTACGAAGTGTAAGATTCCGCTTTGTAGGGTATAGAGAGACAACTCAGAGGTAATGTGGACGTGGTTATCTTTCTACGGAAGGATGCCACGGAACAGCTGGGTTCCGGAAGCGTTTGAGTTTGTGGAAAGGGGTTGTTTGGAGAAGTACATGTCTGGAGGATGTCAAGAATAGTACTTCTTCAGGAACTTGCCGTTGATGGGCATCATGAACAAGTCCCCATTGGGTTTGGCGAGGCGGTAAGCACCGTTTGAGTATACCGTCTCAATGATGAAGGGTCCTTCCCACTTGGGATCGAACTTCCCTGGTGTCTTGTGAGTTAACACCATTGGTCTTCTGACTACTAAAACCAGGTCGCCAACTTGGAAAGTTCTCTGTTTGACCTTCTTGTTGAAAGCCTGTGATATACGGGCTTGGTAGAGTTCGATGCATTGTTGAGCTAGGAGACGCTTTTCGTCAAGTGCCTCCAGTTCCCGCAGACGACGACGTTGATTGTCTTCCTCTGTGAGTTTGTTTGTGATTGCTACTCGGAGTGAGGGTATCTGGATCTCGAGAGGCAGTACCGCTTCGCTCCCGTAGACCAGGGAGAATGGTGTGTTGCCTGTTGGGGTCCGTACCGTTGTGCGGTAGGCCCAAAGACATTCGTCGAGCTTTTCGTCCCAGTCGCGTTTGTTGGATGACACGACCTTTTTGAGCAGCCTGACGATAGTTTTGTTGAATGCCTCGGCCAATCCGTTTGCTGCCGGATTGTAGGCGGTTGAGGCCACGTTCTGAATGCGATTCTTGTCACAGAACCTGCTGAAAATGTGGCTGATGAACTGAGGACCATAGTCATGGATGATCCGCCTGAGTACTCTAAAACGGTAAATGACATGGTGTTTGATAAAGCTGACCACCCTGGAGCTTTTTACTTCTGCCAGTGGGACTGCTTCTGCCCACTTGGAGAAGTAGTCGATGATGGCCAGGATGAAACGGTGTCCTCTTGATGAAGAAGGGGTGATTGGTCCTACAATGTCCATGCCCCAGGCTTCGAATGGCCAAGAGGCGACTGTAGGATGTAGAGGTTCAGACGGTGTATGTATGAAGTCTGCATGAAGTTGGCATGCGTGGCACTTCTTAGCATATTCTACAGTGTCAGCGGCCATGGTTGGCCAGTAGTAGCCCATACGTCGCAGTCGATCCTGCAACTTAGGACCGGGTTGATGAGCTCCGCAAGTTCCGTCATGAGCTTCTCGAAGAGCTTCGGCCGCTTCCTCGCTGGACAGGCATCGAAGGAGGAGCCCATCGAAAGAGCGTCGGTACAGCATTTTGGTGGCTGTATCGTAGTAGAATCGAAGAGAACGTCTCCTGACTGAGACGGCTTCCTTCGGGTCCTCTGGAAGGATTCCGTAGACGGCGAAGTCGATGAACGGGAACCTCCAGTCTCGGACATTAACATCGGTGTTTGTCGGCATGGCGTGAGCCATTTGTAAACATAGGTTGTTTCTGGGACAAATCAAGTCTCGGTCAGTTACCGTGACATAGTGTTGCATCCCAAGGGGCGCGGCCAATGAGGCTGCGAGGCCAGCCAGAGCTCAGCCTCCAAGTTTTGTAGACGGAGGACATGTTCGATAAAGAACCCAGTGAAGGTTGAAATGATGTTCAATGCAACTTCATGGTAAGGGATTAGATCTTCATGGCGAACCTCGTATTGCCCCCGAATCTGGTTTACGACGAGTTTCGAGTCGCCGTAGGCTTCCAGATGATCCACCCCCAGATGTTGTGCCAGCTGGAGCCCCATGATGAGCGCGTTGTATTCAGCAACATTGTTGGAGCACGGTTTCGAAAGAGAGTATGCGCGCTGGATGACCAGCTGATCGGGGGAGACCAAGACTACCCCCACTCCTACGATGATTTGGCCCTTGGGGCCTGTTCTCGAAGCGCCATCGAAGAACATTCGCCAAACGGGGCTTCCTTCGGTGACGTTTGATTCTTGGACCTCATCCGAGATGTCTTCATAGAGTTTTGAGGATTCTGGGATGGGGTGTGCAGCTAAAAAGTCAGCCAGAGCCTGACCCTTGACAGCCTTCTGCGGGACAAACACCATGTTGTACGGCGTTAGCAGGATCGCCCATGTAGCCAGCCGGGAGTTTAATGACCCTGGCTTTGTCATGAGGACTCTGAGTGGATTGACTCGGGAGATGACGTGAATAGTCTGGCCCGAGACGTAATGACGAGTCTTCTGGATGGCAAACACCAAAGCCAAGTACTCCTTTTCAACGGGGTTGTACCGGTGTTCGACCCTGATGAGTGTTCGACTGAGGTAGTAGATTGCTTGCTCGTAGCCTGTATCGCTGTTTTGAGCCAGCAGAGCGCCAAGGGAATGATCCATGGCACGGACGTAGAGGAGGAATGGTTTGCCGGCGACAGGTGCCACTAGGACTGGCGGGCTTGTTAAGTAAGCCTTGATGTCATCGAAAGCCTTTTGGCACTCCTCTGTCCAGACGTAAGAGACTCCCTTCTTCATGAGCTGAGTAAAGGGTTGACATTTACCGGAGAGGTTTGCTATGAACCTCCGGATGTACGCCAGACGTCCCTGTAAGCCCCGAAGTTCTCGAAGGTTCTTCGGAGGGTCCATGTTGAGGATGGCTTTAGTCTTCTCGGGATCGACATGAATGCCTTTCGCCGTAATGACGAAGCCCAAGAACTTGCCGCTAGAAATCCCCAGGAAGGATTTAGCGGGGTTCATTTTGAGTTGATGTGCCCGCATGAGATCGAAGACCGTCTTCAGATCCTGTAGGTGATCTCCTTTGAGGCGGCTCTTGACTGCGATGTCGTCAACATAGCATTCGACTGTCTTACGAAGATGTTGACGGAAGATGGTGCTCATAGCCCGTTGGTATGTTGCACCGGCGTTCTTCAAGCCGAAGGGCATCACTGTGTAGCAGAAAACACCCTTCGGAGTCCTGAATGACGTGTGTTTTGCGTCATCGGGGAACATGTTGATTTGATTGTAGCCTGAATACCCGTCCATGAAGGACATGCGTTTAAAGCCACATGTGTTGTCGATCATCACATCGGTGATTGGAAGCGGGAATTCATCCTTCGGGCAAGCAGAGTTGAGATCCCTGAAGTCGATACAGACTCGTATCTTCCCGTTCTTCTTGGTGACAGGGACGACGTTGGCTACCCAGTCCGGGTGTTGTTTCTCACGGATGAAGCCGCTGGTCAAGAGTTTGTCCACCTCCTGATCGATGGCATTCATGATGTCCGGACGGAAGCGTCGCTGTTGTTGTTTGATAGGTTTGGCATCAGGTAAGATGTTCAACCTATGTATTGCGATCTGTGGATCGAGTCCCGGCATGTCTTCGTAGCTCCAGGCGAAGACGTCAATATACTCTTTAGCCAGCTGTACTAAAGACTCTCGGTCTTCTCCTTCTAGGCTTTTGCTGACGAAGATGGATTTTGAAGAAGACCCATCTCCGAGGTCGATCTGCTCGACTTCGTCTTCAGTGGAAGGTTCACGTAACTCAAAACGAGACTCCCATTGTTCTCCTAGGCGTTGAGCCCAGGGTTCCTCTTCGAAGGGTTCCGGCGGTTGGTCTTCGCCTTCATCTTTCTGAGGTTGTGCTGATGTCATGTTAGCTGACAGCACTTTCCTAAAAACTGATCCGATGCTGGTATCGGAATCCCAAGTCGATGCTTCAGACGAGTGGGAATGCTCTACGTCTTCTGCGTCTGAACTCTCTGGAGTTGATGGCGGCGTGACATAGCCTAACCCCCGTCGAGTTTTATTGTAGTAGTCCAGCGGCTTCCCCTTAGGTATGGGAATCCGGATGGAGAGGTGTCGACCCTTGCCGTAGTTTAGGCCTTTGTTGCTTTTCAGGTCGTAGCCCATCTTTTGGATGATGTGCTTTGCCGTATCCGTGTACCGATAGACTTGTACTCTGCCGGTATCAGGTTCTGGCTCGAGTGGCGAAAGGTCTTGATGACGCTTGACTTTGCCCAAGATGATGGTTCCTTCGTCTCGGCTCCGTGGAGGGGTTATAAAACAGACTCCTTGAGACGGGACTACTCGATTATGATGAACGGTCGTTATTTGCGTTTGCAACGACCGTAGAGCGTTATCTAATGTATATATGGCATTCCAGTGTGGAAGACAAGAATAATTAAAAGACACTCTATTATTGATAAAGTACGAGATTTTATCCCGTGGGATTACATTGTCTAAGGAGGGTGTGTCTACATCAGCAGAGATATATTCGCCAAGCTCCTCGTCTGTAAGTACTGGGGCCGGATCAGGAGAGTCTTCCACAGCTTTGACTTTGGGGTCTGAGAGGGTTATGTGAGCCCTCTCCGGCATCTTGGATGACTGCGGCGGCTTGCCCTTAAGACGCACCTTGAGAGGTGCCTCGGTTGCGCCTCCGGTGAGTGGCGCCTTCCCTTGTAATTTTACCACCAGGGGAGCCGATGTTTGAGGTGGCTTTCCTTTAAGACGTATCTTCAGGGGAGCTTCGTGAGTCGATGCTTTCCCTGATAGCTTGATGCTCATTGGAGGCACCTTCTGGGGAGGCTTGCCCTTCAATCGGATTTTCAAGGGGGCGTCGGGAGTCATTTCAGGCTCCAAGTCCGGCTCTGTTGCCGTCTCTGCCTCATCATCAGCGTCGTTGGCTTCCTCCTCGTCAAGTGGCTTGTACAAGTCGGAATCGGTGAAGTAGGCCTCAATCCCTTTGAAAGGATCGATGTCTGCAAACTCCGTCCGGATGACGCCGTTGGTGGATACATATTTCATGCATTGGTGGAGCGTGGAGGGCACCACCATGTACTCATGTAACCATGGTCGTCCGAGTGTTGTAGTTGACCTCGGCATCCACCACATAACAAGTCACCTCAGTTTTGAGGCTGCCGATGTGACACTTTAGTCGGATCTTGCCCAGTGGCTCGCTCTTGCTAGCGTTGAAACCACTGATAGTTGTATTGGAGGGCGCCAACCGGTACATCGGGATCCCCAGCTTTGATAGCAGCGCCTTCGGGATGATGCTGAGGGAAGACCCCGGATCGATCTGAATCCTGCTCACCTTGACCGAACCGATGTACCCTGTGTAATACAGCGGTCGGTTATGTCGGTGATGCTTGAGCAGCATGTCTTGTTGGGTGAAAGTTATGTTTGGGATAACTTTATCCTCACAATAACAGTGCGCACAAGTGGTTGGGAGGTCTTCAGGTTGCTTGACCTGACTGAGAAAGGATTCGGCATCCTTCAGAGCTTCGCAGAGAGCTTCTCGGGAGTCTTTGGAAAGACGCAGGAGCTCGAACAAAGACAAGCGTGCAGGAGTACTGGCCAGTTGTGCCAGAATGTCAAAGTTGTGGGGCTTGGCTAGCCCCGAAGCACTTTTTTTCTGCAGAGGTCTGTCGAAACGGGCCTCCACCTGCTTCTGCTTATTGGCTGCTGAGGGCTTGGATGGACCCTCCTCAGGGACGGCGCCAGGAGGCACCACTTCGGCGGCAGCTTCGCCGGGTTGGGCGTTCTGTTGTGCACACGTCTGCACTGGAAGTGCCTCTTCCGTTGAAGAAGAGACTGTACGGCAAGACTTGATCTTCCTGCCTTTTGATTTGGAGGTAGGGCGTACCTCCGGTTGAGTCACCTCGGAGACGAGGTCGGGGTGAACCCAGAGGACCTCTCCTCGAGATGTGGTGAGTGGGACGAGTCCACTCGCATTGTCACGGGTAGGTAGCAAGTTCACCACCTCTATTGTCGCCTTAGGGATGGAGACGATGCCATCTTGTGCGGTAGTCGGCGGCAAGGTGCCGAACTGAAGTGACACCACATTGGCTGACACCGTCTTCTCTTCATAGTCGACGGAGATTACATCCGCATTGATTATACACTGGATATAATTTTTGAGGACATAGCAGTCCTTGGTCGGGTGTCCGACGAACCGATGGTAGTGACAGTACCTCGGGTTGTCCACTTTCCCGACTTCATCGGGCCGCTTCGGGTCCGGAAGCTTGATCTTGTCACCTTGCTTCAGTATCTCAAAGAGTTGCAGGGTGTCGTCATCATTGAATGAATAAACCTCCTTGGGTCTCGGTGCCAGTGGAGGCTTCTGAGTAGGCACAGATGCGCCTTTCGAGGCATTAACAGTCAGTGCCTGTTTCCCCTTTGCTTCTCGTCCAGAGTTGTTGGCTGCGGACTTTTTCCCCTTATCGTCAAAGGCGGGGAAGCTGACACCCAGAAGACGTGCATTGGCCGCCTTCTTTTCTGCAGCTTCAGCTTCGATGATCAGGGAGCTCCAGTCGGGAGGGGGAGTAGAGTTGAGCCATAGCTTTACTGCAGGCAGCATGTTCATGCTACAAGCGGAGAGAAGCGCATGTTCTGGCATGCCTGGAGGTAGCCTGAAGCAGGCCTGAAGGAAGCGTTCGATGAATGCCCGAACCGTTTCCTTGTCCTTCTGGCGTATCTCTATGAGAGACGCCATCGTCATGTCCTTCCCACCGTCGTAGAAGCGGTCGAGGAAGAGGCGTGTCAGGTCGTCGAAGGACGATATGGAATTGTCGGGGAGGCTGCAGTACCAGTCATACGCCACCCCTTTTAGGGCCCCAACAAAGATGCTGGTGAGGAGTGCGTCCTCCTTCGGAAGATGCCCTGTCTGTGACTGGAAGTACGTCAGGTACCGTCGTGGAGAGTCCTTCCCGTCGTACGGCGTGAGTGTTTGTGGTTTATACTTTGGGGGATAAACCACCTTGTTCCACTCAAGGGGATAAGGCTGGGGGATGCCCATCTTCTGGCGTTCCTCCTGTCTGTTCTTGGACTCGAAGCGCTCCCGCAGATCTTTGATCATTTCGACAACGTCCTCCGTGGAGCTAGGAGTCGGGGAAGGAGGTACCACCTGGAGTGGAGCGTTTGAGGGCTCCGACGTCCGGGGTGCTTCTGCGTCTGAGGGTGCCCGTTGGAGGGGCACACTCGACTCCCCGTTGGCTCCTGGGTCGGGACCAGCTGAAGGTGTCCTGATCAAGGCCGACCGCATCTCAAACACTGCTTGAGTCAGTGCTTGCATTGAGGCGGAGAGGGTTTTGAGTCCTCCCTCTAGCGAGTCTATACGCTGGACAATGTCCTGTGGCGGCGCATCAGTCTCAAGATCACCTCCGGTCATGTATACTGTCATGACACGGCCGGAAGTGGATGGATTAGTTGAGGCTTCGCTCTCAGCCTCGCTCTCATGTGGGGGAGTCGCCTCTCCTGGTGTTTGGCCACCCCCAGCCACATTCTGGAGTTCTTCAACAGGCGCATCTGCAAGGGCCTGATTGCCCTCAGCACCGTCTTGAAGGGCCTCTTCGTTTCCAGCACTACCCCCAGCGGTGCTATGGAGGGTATCCTCATTTTGAGGGGCTTCAGGGAGGCCGACTTCGCCATGATGATGAAGATCCGCCGCAGTTGTGCTTTGGACATCTTCGTCTTCGGAAGGAGGCTCGACAAGGGTCTGGCTACCCCCAGCTTCCTCCAAGAACTTCTTCCTCGACCGAGTGCCTTCGAACACTCCAGAAGTCGAGACAGCTGCCTTGGTTTTCCTCGGCTGGCTTTTGGATGAAGACGAGGAATTGGCAGTCGTCTTCCGGATCGATGAGGAGTTAGAGATCACGTTGCATGAAGCAACCTTTGGCTCCTCTTCTGCTGACACCTTCGTCCCAAGGCGATGTCGAAAAGGTGTCGATGATTGTAGCCTTTGGAAGACTGACTGCCTTGGCGGTACTGCCGTCTTGCAACAGCAGTTGATGGTGACCACCGCACAAGTGTGCCCCGTGAGAGGCGCATCGTGCTTGTTGGTCAACTCTCCTGACCGGCGCTTGTGAGTGATCACGTTGCGCAGGTCGCTGGAGGAGAGTGCTACCCTCACACCCCCTTCAGACGCATGGCAGGGCCAAGCGCCGAGGTGGTCGGGTGAGTGCTGCGCCCCCTGATCTAATACCAAGCAGGCATCACGATCAGTAATGGAGGAACCACAACATTTGAAGTGACTTGAACGGACCTCAAATGCACAACCAGAGGAGGCGCGGGAGTTCAAGACCACTGAGTTTGCCTCTCTCGACTTGGTTGTGCACGCAGTAGATGCGCCCAAATGAGATGAGGACTTTGAAGGTCGACTTGTTGTTCGTGCAGAAGCACTTGAGTCAACCTTGTACAGCTTGCCATCGGCAGCGCGCATGATAGTGAGCGCGTGCCTCTGGCCTGCTGCTGGCATAGCACGTTTGTGGCGCATGGCCCGTGCCGCCTTGGATTTCTTCGTACCAGCCCGCTGGGGCGTATAGTACTCAGCATCCAAACTCTCCTCGCCGTTATAGCGAGTGAGTCTGTCAAAGATAGAGGCTCTTTGTGGCGCATCAGAGGTGATGCGCGGGGCATTGGCTGCGTCCCTGCTCCGTCGACGTATCTTCCTCGCCTGAGAGGAAGATGGCTGGGGAACGTGGTCGGCCGCACGCTTCCCCGAGAGATGCGCTGCATCAGCGAGCGCACCTTGGCTGCTGAGAACGTCAGCAGGAAAGGAAGACTGGATGGGCGCATCCCCTTCAACGGTGGTGCCCGAGGCGTCGACTTTGCGCACCCAAACTGCGCGGGTCTTCTTCGGCTTTAACAGCCGCTTCGAAGGACTCGCACTTCCTTCAGAAATGAACTCCTCGTACGCCTGTTGATTGAGGCGCACTACCAGCGTCTTGTGGGAGGAGCCCACCTTCACATCGTCGGCCTGTGACACGACTTTCTCGGAAGAGGAGAAAGAAGTCCCCAGCAGAGTCGCCAGCTTGTTTGCCATTAAAATTGTTTGATTGAAAACTTTAATACAAACAGAACAGTGTTACAATATAGGACTTAGATGTAGTCCTAGGAGTACACTTTTGTTTAAGCTGGGTCCTTAGTGCCAATGGAGCGAGTGGTAATGCGTTGACTCCGTTGACCGGCTGACGACGGTTATCGATTCTCTGAAGGTGTTGATTGCTCTGGGTGCTGGAGCTTGCTGAGAGAAGAAAGACGTTGAGTGTCTGGATCTGCCTCTCTGGTGATTCTCTGTTGTGGATTCTGTCTGTGTTGTGAGTCTTGTGTGTGTGTGAAGGAGATGGTCCTTCTATTTATAGTTTTGCAGGCTGGCTGCTCATGCGCGCATGTAGGATGCGCCGGTGTGGGGATGCCACGTGGAGGTTGCTGATGGAGGCGCACGGATGCTGCGCCCTGATCGAGGGGGAGAACTCTTCATGCTGCTGTTGTGAGCCGGCACATAGCAGAGGAGAAGATCTTTCCATTGCTGAAATCTTGGACGAGTTGAGTCAAAGGACACGTGTCATCGACCCATGGTTCGAAGATCTCGAATTTGGTGAAGAGGAGTAATCTGGTGATCTGCACCTTGGATTGGGCACAGGAGGAGGCTGCGGCTCATAACCTTTAGGAGTTACAAACCATTTGGGGCGCATGGCTTTTGAGGCGCATGCAGGCGACTTTCCTTCTATCTTTCGGGATCAGAGAGCAGTCTGGGCGCATGGCTTTTGAGGCGCATGCAGATTTGGACGCACGGCTGCATAGGCGCATGCGGATGATTGGGTGGCCACGTGGCAGTGGCCGTCGAAATAAAGTCATGATGATGCTGACGTTGCCGACGCTTCGTTTTCTGAAAAAGCTGTCAACTGTTCAGACTTTGGGAGGCGTGCTGCCAACTCTGTCAGTTCAGCATTTAATGTTTGTGACGTTCGATAGACAGCTGAGTGGGCGCATCGGTTGGCGTTCCACTCGGTATGGGGATGTGTGGGGGCGCATCTTCTGCAATGCGCCGAATGCTGTGGGGCGCGTCTGTGCGATGCGCCTGATGCCGAAGGGCGCATTCGTGTGATGCGCTGTCTGGCTGGCGCATCCGACATGTCCTCTAATGATGCGGCTGTCTCGCTCCTCGAGTGCTATAAATAGCCGTTTGGCTGAATTCGAGGCGTCCGGTTCATCCATTTAATGCAAATTCATTGCACGGAATTCGGAGAGCCATCCACTTGGCGCGTGGGTTTGATCTGCCCGGCCTATAAATAGTGGCATGGGGAGAAGATTTGCTTCTCATTCCCTCATGTACTTCCAACATGAACTTGGGCATTCGGGTGCATTCTGTTGACGAAGTGCTCCCGAGGGTGAAGATGAGACGCGGTGTTGTCTTCGATGCACTTGAAGGTGACTGTTACATCCAAAAGACGGAGTCGAGGGCTTCTGAGGCAGGCGGAAGGTGCCTGTTGCATCCAAAGATGGGGATGCTCGAGCCTCGTCTCCGTTATCCGGAGGAGCCGTAGATCGGAATGGCGGTGCTAGGCTCTATCTTCCTTCAAAGTGGGGATTGCCCACTTTGGTTGTGTTGATAGCTGCTCCTTTAGCCGCGGTTTCGATCACGGTCTTCCTTGGGTTTTGGTGGCTCTTTCGAAGCCTCCCCTGGCCACAGCATTTGCGGTGCTCTTCTCTTCCTTGGTTCCAGCCAGAGGGTTAAATGCTTTGCTTGGCGAAGCACTTATCAGGTGAGCCTGGCTGGAAGAGCGGCACATAACTGGGCTGCTGAAGGGATGCACATAACTGAGCTAGATGCACATAACTGAGCTGCTGAAGAGATGGTAGGATGCGCCTGGTTGGAGGCGCATGATGTCTGCTGCGCCTGACTGGCGGCGCATGGTGACTGCTGCGCCTATCTGGAGGCGCATGGTGACTGCTGGCTGTGAACTTAGGATCTTTCCTTTGTAGAAATTCTCCTTTGTACAACCTTTTTTCTGGACATGTAATAGACTTTTGTATATGAATAAAAAGTCCTCCTTCAAATGTCCATAGTCATTGATTTTGCTGTGAAGTGTTCGTCTGAGCTCTGGCGCATGTAGTTCCTGGCGCATGGGCTTTCTGGTTGTGAAATTCCATGCTTCTACAGTAGGGAGATCTAAGGGCTAGGAATTAATTAGAGAAAGTTGGCCAATTCCAATAGAAATTAAATAAATAGAAATCTCCAAAAAAATATAGAAAAATATGTAGGAGATTACTTGATATTTTTGGGCAATAAATAGGAGGGTGTCATGATGGAGAAAATCATGGAGCTGGACTGGACTTGGTGGAGCCGGATTGGATCAAAACTGGACATTGTGCAAAATCGAATTAAAATTAGGAATCGATGATCATGGGCAAATAAGTAGCACATGGGGATTCCAATAAATGGGACACAAGTGGCGAACGGATAGTAGGCTCAAAGTGGGCCATGTCCATAGTTGGGGCTGACAGGTTTTGGTCGACAGGAGACCCACAATTCAAGTTGGAAGATAAATGTGACGCCGTGGAGTGAAATAAAATCGGGTCACGTGTCGGGAAAGTTGTGCGAAGCAAATAGAGCACAAGGAGGCGTGTCTGAGTGGGACACGAAGGTCATGGGTGACGAGCGTCTCGAGTAGATCATCAATGAGGAGTTGGTTTCAAGAAACTGACTGGTCTTGCGCTTCCAATTTAAATGTCATGGTAACGCGCTGAAAATGATCAAGAAAAAGAGTGGAAAAATAAATAATAATCAAATGGTCTAAATTGACCCGAAGTTCAGCGAAGCAGAAAGAGCACAAGGGAACAAGTTTGGGTGGGACACCATATACCGTCATGAAGGTAATCATGTCCACTCCAAAACCCGTGAAGAAGATTTCCAGAGTTGAACATACCTGACACTCCAAATATCAAAGGCATGAAAAAGTACACTTACAGATAAACAAATAGAATAAAATATTTATCGGAACCAGATCAAATCAGAAAAATTAAAATAAAAATAAAAAAGAATCAACCCGAAATTCAGGGTGCTCACACCGACCGAGCCAACAAGGCCGTAGAGATCGACAGGGAGTAGCCAGCATGACTCCCTGGAGACAAGGCGATGGCAGACCCATGCAAAATAGGCCGCAAGGCCCCAACTGTCGGGCGGGAAATCTTCGGCCGGAGGTAGGAAATACAACACGGGGGTTTAACAGACATCGAGCTCCTGGAGAAGGAAAGACTATGACGGCTCCGCAGAAGACATGTAACACAAATCGAATAGATAATAGTGCCCATCGAACTCGGTCGGCGCCAATCTTTTGGGCAGAACTATGTAAACCTGCAGAGATTCAAGAAGAAGTCGAGTTACAATACGTCGAACCTCAGATGATTGAAGGAAGAAAAGTGGTGGAGATTACAACAGATGACATGGAAGAATACTCTAATACTGTATGTGATGGAAAACAAACCCTACTACGGACATTTGAGAGCATATGCATTAAGAGTTTGGAGGCCTAAAGGGGAGTTGGAGATTTTCTCAAGAGAGAACGGATTCTACTTCATCAAGTTTGATCTAGCAGAAGACCTGGAGCGTGTACTAGAGGGGGGCCCGTGGACGTTCGATGGAAGGCTAGTGGTGCTAAAGAGATGGTACCCTGAATCATGTTTTGAGAAGGATAGGCTCTCGTCAGTACCTATATGGATCAGGCTCCCCTGGCTATCCCCTCATTTATGGAGCACGTCGGCCATCATGAAAATTGTTAGCATGGTGGGAAAGCCTCTTCGAACAGATATCCTCATAGCCAGACGCAAAAGGTTATCCTATGCACGTGTGTTTGTTGAAATAGAAGTCGCTAATGAACTGCCAAGACAAGTTGAGCTTATTCTCCCAAACGGAGAGACAAGGTGGCAGTCCGTCGAGTACGAATGGATGCCACCATCTTGCATGAATTGTAGATGCTTCGGGCATGTCACAGCTCATTGCCATGAGCGGATGATCCAATCGGGGGAGGGGACGACGGTCAATAATAGCCCACTAGATGAGGATGAGGGACATAGAGAAGTTGGACAGGAAGCAAGGAGACAGGAGATGAACGAAGGGGTGGTAATGGAAGAGGATCCCATAGAATCTGTAATGCCCCGCTCCGTACGGTGCATTATGCTGAGTCGTTGACTCGAAGAGTTGCGTTGACCCGATTACGTATCGATGCGAATCGATACAAGAGTTACGTTCTTCCGAGAAACGTATCGACCCGAGGATCGCATCGAGTAATAACGATGCAAGTGTTAAGTTGTCCCGAGCAACGCATCGAACTAAGTCGATGCGAAGAGTTGCCTTGTCCCAAAAGAATGCATCGAGTGATATCGATGCGAAGCGCCGCGTTACCCCGAAGGATAAGTGCGTTGAGACGGCTTGAAGATTCTAAGAAATCGAATCGACCAAGGCGCAAGTCCGAATCGATGCAAGTATTGATTTTAGTTGGTTTTATGTGCAGGCTATACGTTTACGCTGAAATGTTAGAGGTCGATCTTTTGCCTTATTCAGTAAGGGGTCCGCGAAAGCAAATCGTCGCCTTACGACGGACGAAAGCGTTGGCACGCTAAGGCAAATCGGACGTATAATTCAATAAGCACGAAGTGCTCGAATGGCTAAGTCATGAGAGTGGCCGGGCAACGAAGATATGAAATCGAGCCGCATCGGCTCGGCGAAACGGCAAAGGCATATCGACTCAAGGTGGGATGTCACTCCCCGATCCTGGAATATGTATTTTAGTACGTAAACCGATAAATTGTATTTACCTTGTATTTATACTATATTTATTATGCTGTATTTCTCCATGCATCTTTCAAAATAATATTTTGAAATTTATTTTCTGCATTTGGGCCTACAGTTTTGGCTCAATTGGGAAACCTATTTTTGTTTCACCCATGGTTCATCATGAACCCTTTGGTTCATCATGAACCCTTGGGTTCAAGATTATAAATATAACTCCTCTCATCTCAATCTCTCTCCCCTTATTTATTTCCTCCACCAACCAAATATTTCCTCCATCAACCAAGGCAAGTACCAACTTGCTCAAGAGATGGATCAATAATTTTGTCAATGATTTCTTACAAAACTATTTGCCAAAACATGTTCTTCTCCTCAATCTATACTAGTTTAGAACTTGGAAATTTCCATTTTGAAGCTTTGATTTTTGTAGATCTAAGTAATAATCATTTTTCGGATTTCCTTGGTTTTGATCTATTTTCGTTGGGGTTTTGTGGGTTTTGATGCTTCCATGTGGAAGAGAATTCCATTTCACCCAAGATGGAACTTTGGAAATTCGGATTTGGAGTTCGGATGGCCAAGTTATGAACTTTTGAAGCTTGGGTCAACCATGGAGTTCTTGCTGTTTTGGAGAAGACAGTGAGCAGTGTGCTGAGCTTCTTAGTTTACGCACGCAGCCTTGAGTACGTTTCCTATTGGAAGCGTGACTCCCTAATCCTGCGTGATTTTTCACGCACGCTGCCCCGAGTGAAGCCTGCGTGACTTTTCACGCACGCTGACTTGAGTGAAGCCTGCGTGATTTTTCACGCACGCTGCCCTGAGTGAAGCCTGCGTGACTTTTCATGCACGCTGACTTGAGTGAAGCCTGCGTGATTTTTCACGCACGCTGACTTGAGTGAAGCCCGCGTGACTTTTCACGCACGCTGCCATGAGTGAAGCCTGCGTGACTTTTCACTCACGCTGCCTTGAGTGAAGCCTGCGTGACTTTTCACGCACGCTGCCTTGAGTGAAGCCTGCGTGACTTTTCACGCACGCTGCCCTGAGTGAAGCCTGCGTGACTTTTCACGTACGCTGCTCTCCTGCGTGCGTGCTTTATCGCGTACGCAGCTCCCCTTGAGCGTGCGTGCTTTTGTGCGTATGCTCTTCTATAGCCCTGTATTTTGATATTTTATCAGATATTATATGCCCATTTTATATCCTTACGCCTTTTGTCCCGAGCATGATATGAGCACTAATGAGATCACGGTGAACAAGTGTTCCCACCTGATACATGTACCTGAATGTCCCAGTTCTTGTTCTTGCTCGACAAATGACTCGTAACTCCACGTGGCGTAATTGTAATGATGCATTACACTAAGGAGGATAGAACATGTTGACACACTGATTAACATGGATCCTCACTTAGGGTACTCGTACTATAGTACGACCTTTTAGGAGGATAATCATGTAGGCCACAGCATGTGAATCCAAGATTTTACCTAGGGTTAAACTAGGCAACTAAATATACTAGATGCATGGGAAGGGCAGAATCCCGAGATCGTGTTACACCAGCCGCCTTGAGATATTGTCTTGACGCGCCGGCTGGTCTCCACGGATACTGTGTCATCTGCAACGAGTGGATGACTGTATCCGATTAATTCCTGCTATATATTATATGTTTTGGCAAGGTGGACTTACGAGGGACCTGAGCTCAATAACACCTGTCTACGCGAACCCCTGGGTTGGCTAGCCTTGCTGGAAAGATACGATCTGAGGATTTTCTAATAACATGACGCGAGGATAACCTCGTCCCACTAGAAACTCGTAGACTTGATTGGTCGTGAAAATGACTTGCTTGTATCCTATTACCTTCCGCGAATAACTAAGGGAAGCGGACTGTTGTGGTACGTGATCCAATCCATGTTCTTGTTTGATTGTTGGGTTGGTTATCGTACTATGACTGGCTGTGTACCGAAGTTATGAACGGAAGATTTATTATGGTTGTGAAGTGTTACTTCTGTGAATGGCTGAGGAACATGGTCTATCATGGTACAAGATCCAACCCATGTTCTTGTTTGATTGTTGGGTTGGTTATTGTGCTGCGATAGGCTATCGACCAAAGTCACGATCAGGATATTTTCTTGTTTATACCTTTTAACTTATGTGAAAGTTATAGAGTACGACACGTCCCGACTCCATGCGGCACCTTTTGTCCTTGTTTGGTTGTAAGGGTGCCATATGGGTTCGAAGATGTTGCGCTACCCTATAATAGTAGCATAAGTATTATTATTATCAATCATTCTATTAACTGGGTTTTTAATCTTAACTCTTGTGCCCCTTTGGCGGTACTTGCTATTCGGGGCTGACCCCGCTGGTTTTGTTTGGCCAGATCTCGTAGCGAAGCCGGAGGACACGATCTTCCTTCCTGACATCCATGGTGCATACTAGGACCATGGCGGTCCGGGGACTCGAGTGGGTTTCTTCTCCACCACTCCTGCTTATACTTTTGCGGCGTTTAGCCACCGGCACCTGTTAGCCGGACTACTTGATATTTTGTGTCAGAACATAATTGTAATTAAACAGACTGCAGCTGTGTATAATTTTGTACTTCTGACTCTCTGAGATAGCTAAATTATAAAGCTAGTTTCTCATGACCATTTTGATGAAGCGTCGGGGATGCCTTACTGCTTTATCTTTAATGTTCATTTAATTACTGACGTGCCTTGATTGATTGAGACATAGAACTCTGTGGGACCATAGGAGATTTGATTGTAGCATGTACCCCTAGTCTCTCGACAGCCACGATCGCCGTATGACGTTACGTACCTCATATGGAGTAGCTGGCCTAGTCCGTCTCCGTATTTCGGTACTGGGGCGTGACAAGGTTTTAGTGGTGGCCCATGCAGGTCTAATTTTTAGACTTGTGGGGTATTGCGAATTATTAGGAGTCTCAATCAAAACTTGTACCCCTTGAAATTCCGTTTCGAATTCTCTGTCCTTGTCTTGATCTCCAACCTAACTTGTATCCTCGAAATCTTCCTCGTCCGGACTTGATAATCTTATATCCTTCTCTATAGGGGTGCTTCATTCTCAGTAGCGGGTGAGGCCCATGAGGAAGAGCAGCAAGAGCATGGCTCGACTGGGCAGCAACAGGGGAGAGAACCTTCCCCAGGGCAGGCACAAGCAGAAGTGGGACCAGAGGCAGTAGAGCCGCGGGTTACTGAGACTCCTGCAGCACCAGCAGCGACGGCAGTACCAGACGTCGTAGCACTCCTGGAGATCATCCGGGAGTTTCTTGTCACTAACCAACAGCAACAGACTCGACAGCAGGAGCAGAACGTGTTGCTGAACCAAGGGATTCAGTTAGCTCTTGAGATGAGTGTCGGGGCTGACTCGGGAGCATCAGGAAGGTTTCGTCGCTTGAACCCGAGGTATTTTGATGGCACGGAGGATGCCATCACTGCGGATGCCTGGATTCAAGACATCGAAGCCATTCTTGTGGCAGCCAAGGTTCCAGATGATGAGAAGGTTGATCAGGTCAAACTGGTACTTCAGGATCTTGCCCGTGACTGGTGGGCATCAGAAGAAGTTGGTACAAGATGCCCTGTTCGTTGGGCCACCTTCAGTGACAGATTCAAGGCCAAGTATTTTGGCGTAGTGGCTCGATATGAGCTCCAGCAAAAGTTTATCAGTCTCAAGCAAGTAGGCAAGACCGTAGATGGTTATGCAGCAGAGTTCTGCAGATTGTGCCGTTTCGCACCAGCAATGGTGGCAACGGAGCCAGAGAAAGCTATGAGGTTCCAGCAGGGACTTCATTTGGAACTATTACAGCTTGTGGAATGACACGACTACCAGACGTTTGACGCTATTTTGACGGCAGCCCGGAGGCACGAGCTTACCCAGCAGAGGTTGGCATCGAGGACAGGAGGTCAGAAGAGATCTCATTCCCAAGTTGGAGGAGGAGCAATGCAGCGAACATCGATACCAGCACCCGGTGTTCGTATTCATGAGGCAGGAGCGCCGCGGAGGACGGCCGTGTCGACTAATACAGCACCAGTTCGGCATCATCAGCCCAGAAACCAGCAGCAGCGTCAGGGAGCACCCCAGAGCTGTACCTTCTGTGGAAAGGCAGGGCACACGAGGGAGGTGTGTCGTTCAGCGAATGGCTTATGTCTGAGGTGTGGTCGTTCAGACCACCGTATTTCCACTTGTCCTATGATGCAGAGGCCAGGAGGGCCAGCTCAGCAGTTTCCAGCATTGCCAGCTCCAGTGGCAACCCAGAGTGGAGGGCCAGTATTAGCAGTAAGGCCCCTAGCCCAGCGTCTACCAACGCAGGCTCAGATGTTCCGCCAGGCACAGGAAGCCGAAGGCCCTCAGAGGCAGCAACAACATGGCCGAGGAAGGCCACAACCAGGAGCTCAGCGGGGCCAGGGCCAGGCTCTCACATTATCCTTGGGAGAGGCTCTAACGTCTAGTGACGTGGTGGCAGGTAAAATTCTCGTCACCTCATTTCCTGCTGTAGCATTATTTGATTCAGGCGCTACTCATTCATTCATCTCTGCACAATATGCTACACGGATTGGATTAGAGTTTGAGGCATTGCCGGAGAGGATGGATATACTCACCGGCAATGGGATCGTAGAAGTTAGTAGAGCGCGCTTTTTATGTCCGGTAGAGGTGTGTGGGCATTTACTGCCCGCATCATTGATTGAATTCCATATGGAGAATTTTGATGTTGTTCTTGGCATGGACTTGTTGAGAGACAGTCATGCAACAATTGATTGTAGAGGAGGTAGGGTCATATTCAACGTTCCTGGGATGGAACAGTTCATCTTTACTCGAACCTTGAAGAATCAGGCCAGAGGCGTCATCTCAGCAGCAGTGTCAGAGCCAGGACAGATTCCGAGAGTGGTCGAAGATTTTCTCGACGTCTTCCCTGATGAGCTCCCAGGGATACCTCCAGTCAGAGAGGTGGAATTTAGCATTGAGTTGAACCCTGGAACGAGGCTGCAGACAGAGTTTACCGGATGTCGCCGTCGGAACAGGATAAGTTGTATCAACATGAAGAAGAGTTGAAGTCTAAGGGATTCATCCGAGACAGCAAATCGCCCTGGGCCGCGCCAGTGATTCTAGTTCCCAAGAAGGATGGGTCGACGAGGATGTGCATCGACTACCGCAAGCTGAATGCAGTAACAATGAAGAATAAGTACCCACTACCAAGGATTGACGACCTGTTTGACCAGTTGAGTGAGGCCAGCATTTTTTCCAAGATCGATCTTCGGTCGGGATACTATCAAGTAAGAGTCCGGGAGCAAGACATACCGAAGACAGCATTCAGATCTAGATATGGGCATTATGAGTTTTTAGTAATGCCCTTTGGACTAACCAATGCCCCCGCAGTATTCATGGATTTAATGAACCGCATCTTTCTGCCGTTTTTGGATAAATTTGTGGTGGTGTTCCTAGATGACATTCTTGTCTATTCCAGCAGTGAAGAGGAGCATGAGAAACATCTTAGGACTGTCTTGCAGACATTGAGGGAGCATCAACTTTATGCGAAGCGTGACAAGTGTGAATTCTGGTTAGATCACATTTCATTCCTGGGGCATGTAATTTCTGGGGCAGGAGTGTCAGTGGATCCGAAGAAGATTGAGGCCGTAGAGCATTGGCCCGTCCCGAGAACGGTTACAGAAGTACAAAGTTTTTTAGGATTAGCTGGTTACTACAGAAGGTTTGTGGCAGACTTTGCCAGGATCTCAGCGCCCTTAACGCGTTTGACGCACAAGGACGTAGAGTTTGTTTGGTCAGCTAGCTGTCAGGCATCATTTGAAGAATTGAAGAAGAGATTGATCTCAGCCCCGATCTTGACGCTTCCAGTAGGAGCGGGAGGCTTTACAGTATATTGTGACGCATCAGGGAAGGGTCTTGGATTTGTATTGATGCAGCACGGAAAAGTGATAGCATATGCGTCTCGGCAGCTTCGAGACCATGAGAAGAATTACCCGACTCATGATTTGGAGTTAGCAGCTGTGGTGTTTTCACTCAAGTTGTGGAGGCATTATTTATACGGAGATCGGGTAGAGATCTATACTGATCATAAGAGTTTGAAATACGTATTCACGTAGCGAGATCTGAACATGAGGCAAAGAAGATGGTTAGAATTACTGAAGGATTTTGACTTAGATCTTCAGTAACATCCAGGCAAGGCGAATATAGTTGCAGATGCACTGAGTAGGAGAGGCAGTGCCTATATCTTGACCTCGCAGAAGCATATTTTAGAAGACCTTCAGAGTATGGGAATCGAAGTAGTTTTGCCAAGGGATATAGGGAGAATGAATAGTATACAAGTTCAGTCAACTTTAGTAGAGAGAATAAGGGCAGCACAAGCAGGAGATCCATAGATTCAGAAGTTGCGGTCGGAGTGTGAATCAGGCCGTAGGAAGGAGTTAGTAATTTATGAAGATGGTACGCTCAGGTTTGGAAACAGACTTTGTGTACCGAGTGGAGACCTTCGGCAAGAAGTCATGTCCGAAGCTCATACTTCTATTTACTCCATTCATCCTGGAGGAACGAAGATGTATCGAGATATCAGGCAGTACTTTTGGTGGAATGGCATGAAAAGAGAGATAGCGAGATTTGTATCCAAGTGTCTGGTATGTCAGCAGGTGAAAGCCGAGCAGCAGAGACCAGCGGGATTGCTACAGCCGCTCCCTATCCCAGAATGGAAATGGGAGCACATCACGATGGATTTTGTGACCGGTTTACCTAGATCCCCGACTGGTAAGAATGCAGTCTGGGTAATAGTAGATCGACTCACGAAGGTCGCTCATTTCCTTCCCTTTCGAGTTGGACAGACCACTGAGCAGTTAGCAGAAATGTACATGAAGCAGATAGTAAGGCAGCATGGTGTTCCAGTTAGTATAGTATCAGATCGGAATACGCGGTTTACTTCCCATTTTTGGCGGAGCTTGCACCAAAGTTTGGGAACCAAGTTAAGATTCAGTACTGCTTATCATCCACAAACCGACGGGCAATCAGAAAGAACCATCCAGACGTTAGAAGATATGCTACGGGCGTGTACCTTGGATTTTGGCGGATCTTGGGAGGATCACCTTCATCTGGTGGAGTTCTCATATAACAACAGCTATCAGGTTAGCATTCAGATGGCCCCGTTCGAAGCATTGTACGGAAGGAAGTGCAGGTCCCCTTTGGCATGGGACGACGTCGAAGAACGGAAGTTGTTGGGGCCAGAGATGATCACGCAGACTATGGAGATAGTTAAGTTGGTCATAGAGCGCCTTCGAGTTGCCCAGGACAGACATCGTCATTGGGCAGATCAGCATCGTAGGCCTCTAGAGTTCAGAGTTGGCGACCAAGTGTTTCTGCGGATTTCACCTACTAGGGGCATCATCAGATTTGGAACCCGAGGAAAGCTTAGTCCTAGATACGTTGGCCCTTTCAAGATTCTCGCTCGGGTAAGCGATGTGGCTTATCGACTTGTCCTTCCGCCTTCGTTAACTGGCATACATGATGTATTTTATGTGTCCTAATTACGTGGGTATGTCCCGGATCCGAGTCATGTCCTCGATCATTCTGAGTTAGTCGTTGGTACCGATCTAACTTACGAGGAACAACCCGTATCTATTTTAGACCGGCGAGAGAAGGTACTCAAGAATCGGACGATAAGCCTTGTCCGTGTTTCTTGGAACCATCACTCTTTGTGAGAGTCAACCTGGGAGCGCGAGGACGAGATCAGATCTCGGTATCCGTATTTGTTTGACTAATGAGGTATACCTTTTATGCCTTATTGACACGAATCCATGCTTTTCTGTACCTGCTTGTTTGCACCTTGTGATGTATAATAATAACTGCTATGATAGTTAACTTGTACATGATTGTGCCTTGCTTGTCCTGATTTCACTATCCTGTCTTGGCTGGAATTTCGAGGACGAAATTTTTCTAAGAAGGGTAGAGATGTCACTCCCCGATCCTGGAATACGTATTTTAGTACGTAAACCGATAAATTGTATTTACCTTGTATTTATACTATATTTATTATGCTGTATTTCTCCATGCATCTTTCAAAATAATATTTTGAAATTTATTTTCTGCATTTGGGCCTACAGTTTTGGCTCAATTGGGAAACCTATTTTTGGTTCACCCATGGTTCATCATGAACCCTTGGGTTCAAGATTATAAATATAACTCCTCTCATCTCAATCTCTCTCCTCTCATTTATTTCCTCCACCAACCAAATATTTCCTCCATCAACCAAGGCAAGTACCAACTTGCTCAAGAGATGGATCAATAATTTTGTCAATGATTTCTTACAAAACTATTTGCCAAAACATGTTCTTCTCCTCAATCTATACTAGTTTAGAACTTGGAAATTTCTATTTTGAAGCTTTGATTTTTGTAGATCTAAGTTATAATCATTTTTCGGATTTCCTTGGTTTTGATCTATTTTCGTTGGGGTTTTGTGGGTTTTGATGCTTCCATGTGGAAGAGAATTCCATTTCACCCAAGATGGAACTTTGAAAATCCGGATTTGGAGTTCGGATGGCCAAGTTATGAACTTTTGAAGCTTGGGTCGACCATGGAGTTTTTGCTGTTTTGGAGAAGACAGTGAGCAGTGTGCTGAGCTTCTTAGCTTACGCACGCAGCCTTGAGTATGTTTTCTGTTGGAAGCGTGACTCCCTAAGCCTGCGTGATTTTTCACGCACGCTGCCCTGAGTGAAGCCTGCGTGACTTTTCACGCACGCTGACTTGAGTGAAGCCTGCGTGATTTTTCACGCACGCTGCCCTGAGTGAGGCCTGCGTGATTTTTCACGCACGCTGACTTGAGTGAAGCCCGCGTGACTTTTCACGCACGCTGACTTGAGTGAAGCCCGCGTGACTTTTCACGCACGCTGACTTGAGTGAAGCCTGCGTGACTTTTCATGCATGCTGCCTTGAGTGAAGCCTGCGTGACTTTTCATGCACGCTGCCTTGAGTGAAGCCTGCGTGACTTTTCACGTACGCTGCCCTGAGTGAAGCCTGCGTGACTTTTCACGTACGATGCTCTCCTGCGTGCGTGCTTTATCGCGTACGCAGCTCCCCTTGAGCGTGCGTGCTTTTGTGCGTACGCTCTTCTATAGCCCTGTATTTTGATATTTTATCAGATATTATATGCCTATTTTATATCCTTACGCCTTTTGTCCCGAGCATGATATGAGCACTAATGAGATCACGATGAACAAGTGTTCCCACCTGATACATGTACCTGAATGTCCCAGTTCTTGTTCATGCTCGACAAATGACTCGTAACTCCACGTGGCGTAATTGTAATGATGCATTACACTAAGGAGGATAGAACATGTTGACACACTGATTAACATGGATCCTCACTTAGGGTACTCGTACTATAGTACGACCTTTTAGGAGGATAATCATGCAGGCCACAGCATGTGAATCCAAGATTTCACCTAGGGTTAAACTAGGCAACTAAATATACTAAATGCATGGGGAGGGCAGAATCCCGAGATCGTGTTACACCAGCCGCCTTGAGATATTGTCTTGACGCGCCGGCTGGTCTCCACGGATACTGTGTCATCTGCAACGAGTGGATGACTGTATCCGATTAATTCCTGCTATATATTATATGTTTTGGCAAGGTGGCCTTACGAGGGACCTGAGCTCAATAACAACTGTCTACGCGAACCCCTGGGTTGGCTAGCCTTGCTGGAAAGATACGATCTGAGGATTTTCTAATAACATGACGCGAGGATAACCTCGTCCCACCAGAAACTCGTAGACTTGATTGGCCGTGAAAACGACTTGCTTGTATCCTATTACCTTCCGCGAATAACTAAGGGAAGCGGACTGTTGTGGTACGTGATCCAACCCATGTTCTTGTTTGATTGTTGGGTTGGTTAGCGTACTATGACTGGCTGTGGACCGAAGTTATGAACGGAAGACTTATTATGGTTGTGAAGTGTTACTTCTGTGAATGGCTGAGGAACATGGTCTATCATGGTACAAGATCCAACCCATGTTCTTGTTTGATTGTTGGGTTGGTTATTGTGCTGCGATAGGCTATCGACCAAAGTCACGATCAGGAGATTTTCTTGTTTATACCTTTTAACTTATGTGAAAGTTATAGAGTACGACACGTCCCGACTCCATGCGGCACCTTTTGTCCTTGTTTGGTTGTAAGGGTGCCATATGGGTTCGAAGATGTTGCGCTACCCTATAATAGTAGCATAAGTATTATTATTATCAATCATTCTATTAACTGGGTTTTTAATCTTAACTCTTGTGCCCCTTTGGCGGTACTTGCTATTCGGGACTGACCCCGCTGGTTTTGTTTGGCCAGATCTCGTAGCGAAGCCGGAGGACACGATCTTCCTTCCTGACATCCATGGTGCATACTAGGACCATGGCGGTCCGGGAACTCGAGTGGGTTTCTTCTCCACCACTCCTGCTTATACTTTTGCGGCGTTTAGCCACCGGCACCTGTTAGCCGGACTACTTGATATTTTGTGTCAGTACATAATTGTAATTAAACAGACTGCAGGTGTGTATAATTTTGTACTTCTGACTCTCTGAGATAGCTAAATTATAAAGCTAGTCTCTCATGACCATTTTGATGAAGCGTCGGGGACGCCTTACTGCTTTATCTTTAATGTTCATTTAATTGCTGATGTGCCTTGATTGATTGAGACAGAGAACTCTGTGGGACCATAGGAGACTTGATTGTAGCATGTACCCCCTAGTCTCTCGACAGCCACGATCGTCGTATGACGTTACGTACCTCATATGGAGTAGCTGGCCTAGTCCGTCTCCGTATTTCGGTACTGGGGCGTGACATGGGAGGATTGACTTCTTTTTACTCCTTAATTTGATAAGTCAAATATATCATTGTATGCTAAAAGTTAACCTATCGATGCCACGGGCGTGGTCCGATCGGAAGTAAATCATAACGTGTGTCGAACACTAAGTTAGTACAATTGAAATAAAACGTGCATCAAATGCACGAGTCGCTACGGAACATCGAATATCGCAAAGGCGAGCGCCTCGGTGCACAAGCCGCAAGAACATGGGATAACTGTACTCGGCGAGTGCCTTAGTGCATGAACCATACCGTGCCTTCGCGCACGTGTTAGAACGGCTAGAACATTGAAAGACAATAGGCGAGCGCCCTAGCGCGCAAGCCACGGACATTGAATGCTAAGTCATAGAACATCGAAATATGGTCGAAACGTGCCTTCGTGCACGAGATAATAAAAGATGGCTTTGTTGCGAAAGAATACAGTTGTGGCATGAATGTGGCGGAACTGTCGGATATGACATAATGTCTCGAAAGGTGTTCGGGACCTTCGGGTCGTTCGGTTGATGAACATTGAGTTGAGGCATAATGCCATTGAACATTGAAACGAAGTATGAGACGTAAGAACATAGAAAGTTAACGGAAGAAATACGAGATGCTAATGCGGCATGGTGCCCTTCAAAATATCCATGGCCTTCGGGCGTTCGTTGAGGACATTCGGGCGTTGTGCTAATTGAAATAGAGATAAGCGAACTTACTTGGTTGTATGAAAGATAAGATTCGTTGCATGGTCAAATGGACTTAAAGATATAAAAGCCCGTGCATGGGTATTCCCTCGAACGCGGCGCGCCAGGGCGCTGGGACCGTTCGGCCTAGGAGGGATTCGTTTACGGTATTATTGGCGCCACTTCAACCAGACGGGTAGCGACCTTATGGTGAATGTGTTAAGCCACTTGCTGCGATTATTTCGGTGACCTCTGATGTTGGTTAGCAACCGCACAGAGTTAACATTGTCTTATGTTTCGATTCGATAAATATAAGTCTATTCTAGCCCGGAAAGCTAGTGACCTTCATATAGTTAAGGGCGATGGATTTGGAAGTGCAAGGTATACGTATATCCTTCATGGACGGATTCTGAATAGAGGGCACTTATAACATGACAGGGAAAACGGATAGGCGTATTCACCTTGCGTCGGTGCAAAGGCGAGTGCGTCGACTTAGTAAGAAGTCGTGCCACGAATCAAACACGAGATTGCTTGCTTGCCTATTCAATTCGATAATATGTTTGCTATGATAACATGCTTTACGCTTTCGAATATGCCATGAAATTGACTCTAAGGAGAACATAGCAAGATCATAAGCTAAGTCGCATGATTCAACATAAATATTAAAATGTCGGTTTGGAAAGAAGATCTTTGCTTCAGTACATGCGAGGACAAACGTACTGATCCCCCACCAGCTTCATGCAGGGTGCAGGGAATGGATGGCTCGCGGTGAAGCGTTACTTGAACGCGTTGAGGCTTGGAATGCCGAAGCGTATTGAAGCGTGCGATCGCATTGACGCTCGGACTCGCGACTGGATTGATGCGGCCGAGAAATAGAAGGCATGATGTATGGAACGGTGAAATCCTTTGTGTGCAAGAGAGAACCTGAGTGTTGTAGCCAATCTGGCAAAATCCGTTGGGCTATCGAAAGCCTTTGTAATCTGATTTCGAATATCAATAAAGAGGATCGTTTTCGTATACTCTGTTTTCCTTTCGTTGTTAACGTTCAACTCAAAGATAACCATTTGAGAACTTGTCATCTTGCCTTGCACGAGCGCAACTCCAGGCTCGTGCGGCATCACACCCCAGCGAGGACGATGATTCGGGTGATTTCGGGTCGGGGCATGACAGAATCAACTCAGAAGGAAGGCAAGCCTGTTGGGGGACATGGAGATTCATTGCTAGGGAAGCAGCCAGTTCCGGAGGAAGAAGGAAGCGATGGGGGTAATCTTCAGCTATCAATTTGGGAGAGCAGACCAATCAGTGGAGACCTGCAGGAAGGGACTAATAATATGGCCATGGTTAGTTTGCAACCAACAACAAGTGCACGGAAGGAAAATTCGGGAGGAAGGGTTGCAAAAGTGGTTCGATTATATGGGGAAGGAAACTGGGATCAAACTCGTAGAGGAACCTATGAGGAACATACAGAAGGTAACAATACATGTACATGGGATCTAACTACTGAGAATCTACTATGGCTTGCCCGGATGCAGAGAACTAATTCGGAGAGGGTAAACGAGAAGGCTCGGAACAACGAAGAGGTGACAGACACGACTCGATCTAATCGCCCTAGAGAGAGTCTTCACAATTCGGCGGACGGACAAGTTTCTCATTAATGACAGAATTAACTTGGAATGTTAGGGGGCAAACTCGGTAGGAAGGTGGAAGGAAATTCAACAGAGAATTTGGAGTACTAAGGTATCGATAGTAGCTATTTTAGAAAGTAAAATTAAATCGCTTGACAGGCTTAAGCAGCGAACTCCTAACAATTGGAAGTTTGCACATAACCTTTTCCGGGAGGCGTTGTGCGGATCTGGGTTATGTGGGATGCAAGTGAATGGACGGGAAGCGTCCGATACTCCTCGGAACAAATAATAGTTCTCAACTTCATCAACAAGGGAGGACTAGAAGTTGTTTTGGGGGCAGTTTATGGTCACAATGACCGGCGGCTACGCGGAAGATTGTGGGAAGATATTGTAGGCCTCAAAAATAAAAGTCACGCTGAGTTGATCAAGACAATGTCTAAAATACACGTTGTGTTTTACCAGACTATTTTCTCATTTGTCAGAGTGTCATTATGACTGACAGCACGATAGTTGAAGAACGTCTCCTCGTATGCCACGTATGCACAGGACTCGAGAGATCACAGCCGACTATTGCGTGACTTTCGAAATCTTCTTCAACAAGACTCAGCCTTCACCAAGTCGACGTGCCAAAAAGGCCTTATTGTCATTTAATGCGACTGACAAAGCAATCAAATGTCAGAGATTTGGTGTCACTCGAAGCACGTCGAATCAAGACAGCTGGCAGTTCTGACTCAAGTCTACGTGTATTTTGAACTTCTATGTTCCTCCTTCAAGCTTGCGTGAATTCTGAGCTTTTTGCTTCCATTTAGCGTGTATTCTGAAGCTTTTTGCCCCGAGTCTGCGTGGATTTTGTCTTCAACAAGGCTGCGTGGATTTCATCCTCAACCGAGTCTGCGTGGATTTCATCTTCAACAAGTCTGCGTGGATTTCATCCTCAACCGAGTCTGCGTGGATTTTGTCTTCAGCAAGTCTGCGTGGATTTCATCAAATTGGAGTACGTGGCAGCCATGCCACCGATCTCTCGCCTACGTGTCCTGTAACTTGCACACGACTCATGCACGATTGCCATGTGTCCAACAGTTACAGGCCACGTCCAGTAACAGCTCATAACCTTGCGTATGTTAAATCCTGCATGATTTTCAACTATGCCCAGGTTGTGAAGACAGTTATCTTTTTCAGTTATTTTTGACTCTATAAATAGAGTTCTTTTCTCATTCATTATACAGATACATTGCTATCTAAATTGCTATAAAATTCTAGAGAGCTTTTCTTCTTCGCATAGTCCAAGGTATAAAGCGATCGTCTTCTAGATCGGATTCCTACAGTTGTAATTTTCCCAGAAACACAATAAATAAAGTGAATTTATTTATGAAAAACAAATTGGCGACTCTGCTGGAGAAAACCATCTCCTCTTCTGAGATGGCAACAACTCAATGCGACACTTCGTCAGTCGGCTCGACGAAGAAGGTGATATCGATCCAACTTGATCAACTCGCCTACGAAGAAATGCAGCGGGTAAAGGGTGGCAAGCACACTTCAGCCTCCATCACCACTGCCAAGTCGAAGGGAAGGGACGATCTGTCTATGTCCCTAAGAACCTATTGGCAACTAATGGTAAAATTTCTGCCACAGTGTCTACTCCTAACACTGGCAAGAACTCTACTGTAAGCACACACTCTTGTGTGCTCGAAGACTATAGCAATCAAAAGTCATGCTGACAGCACTGGCTCCTTAGCCAAGCCTGTTCCAGCGTGCAATTTCAAAGTCAAAAGTCACACTGACAGCACTGGCTCCTTAGCCAAGCCTGTTCCAGCGTGCAATCTCAATTCCAAACTCAAAAGTCACGTTGACAGTACTGGCTCCTTAGCCAAATCTGTTCCAGCTTGTATTTCTAAAGTCAAAAGTCACGCTAACAGTACTGGTTCTTTAACCAAGCCTGTTTCAGCGTGTATTCCGTATACATCATCTAAGATGAATAGCTCTTTAGCTATCTCTTCTTCTTTGCCAAGTTCTACTAGAACTGGGGGTGGTCTTGCTAAAGATCCTTCACAAATGGCACACAAAGTCCCTTCGAAAAGAGATAACTCTTTAGTTGTTTCTTCTTCTCCTGTAGTGCTTACTTTAGGAACAGCTTTGACTGACAGTCTTGTTAGTCAAAGAAAGGAGATGGTCTTTTGACTACTCTTCCTTCTGGACATTCTATGTCTCAAAACTTGAATAAGTCTAAGAAGAAACATTCCTTAATGTCTTCTTCTACGACTTCTTCGAATTGGGCACAAAATTTGTCTATAAAAGAAGGTCTGTTACCAACTCCTAATCAAGGGGGTAGTTCAACTCTTCCTTCTCTACAAATATCCAGATCAGTGGAAGGAAAACTCCAAGTATCAAAAACTAATGTTGTACCTCCAACTGATCTAAGGACAAAACTTAATCAAACTCGTTTGGGAAGCACTTCTGGTGTCAAAAAATCATACCAAACGGGAACAAGAGCAAGAGATCCAGATGCAGAGTATGCTAGAAATTATGTGGCTCAGATTAACCACTCTCTATATAATCAAGAGCCATCAAGACCCAAGAACCAAAGAATGTTCTCTGATATATCTTAATCTTCACAGACAGATTTACGAGAACACTTCAACAGAAGAGAAGGAATAATTCTGTGTTAATGGATCGTGACCATGCTGAATGTGTCTTCCAGCCATGAGTCATAATTCAATGCAGATGTCAATCAATGGATCATGACCATCATGAATGTGACTTCCAGCCAAGAGTCACGATGCAATGCAGATGTCAAACTAAGCGACAATCTGTCTTCAATCGGATTCAGTGTGAACCTATGCCTGATGAAGATGAACCCCTGTTTGCTTCTGTCAACATGACTTCTCGGGATACTGGGGGTAGACCTGATAGTCCAGACGGAGTATATAGAGGTAACAGATCAAGAGTCATGGCTTCTAATCAGAGGACTTTGATTTCTGAAGATGATTCTGAATTTCTTGAAGAATCTAACTTCCCACCTCTTCCTACTGGGGGTAGTTCTCCTACAAATGACTTTGATACACAAAGTAATGATTCAGAACAAACAACATCCACCAGTTCATCAATAATTCCTCGTACAGTCACGACCTATATGGTCGATGGGAATATTGATGAACCTTCTTCTTCCATGACTCCTCAAGAACAAAGGATTGTTTCTTTGGAACAACAAATGAAATCTATGGCTGACACTATGAAGTCGATGTATGAACTCATGGCAACCCAGATGCAAAATCGACAGACTGTACCTGAAGTCATACCAATTGACACTGGTGCAAGTCCAGTACATGTTTCTCCAGCGGTACAATCCAATACTCCTGGGCAAGCTCAACCAGTTCCTAGTCTCTCGGGAGCTGGGGGTAGTACTTATAATGCTGTTCCTCCTCCCAATTATTCTCAATAAGCTACAACTCCACAATCTTCAGGAGTTGTTACTGAAGAATTGAAGAACCTCAGAACTCAATTTGAGGCATTCAAACAGAAGGATGGTTTGCAAAGGTTAGGTATCAAGCAACCTTACCCGATAGAATGGAAGCAAGTATCTTATCCCCCTAAATACAAGCCTCCTACTATCTCATTCTATGATGGAACCACTTCTCCGAGTCAGTTTATCAATCATTTTAAAGTGATGACTGACCAGTTACAACCAAGTGATGCCCTCCTTACTCGGGTATTTGTTGGATGTCTCAAAGGAACGGCTTACGAATGGTATATGAGTCTTCCTAATGGGTGCATTACCTCATTTGCTGGCTTCAAACAAATATTTCTTGAACGATTCTATGAAGGGCTCAATGACATGACTATGTCTGCTCTCATAAGAATCAAGCAGAAGAACAATGAAACTACTGAGGATTTCATTGAACGGTTTCGAAAAGAAGCTCTGAAGATGCCTTTTGGAACTCCTGATGCTGTTACTATTGACACATACAAATCAAATCTGTTGCCAATCATCAGCATGTGGACAGGATCCACTCAATTTTAAGATTGGCCTTCCTTCATAGTTAGTGCCAAAGCTGCAGAGATCAGTGCTGAAACCTTCAAAGGTTTAGGAGTGCAGATGACTCCTAAAGAAATAGGTCAAGGTGCTAACAATAATGCTAAATCCAATACTCGCAAGGGAAAAGAAACCCTTGAAGTTAATCTTCAGAGTAAAGATGCATCGACTGTTCAGACTTCTCCTACCTCTACGACTCAACAACCAAGAACACCTCGCCCCAAAGAAGAATATTCTTTTGATGACAATGATGTCCTTGGCATCTTTGAATGTCTGCTGAAAGGTAATAAAATACAATTACCTGAAATCAAGAAACCTGATGAAGCTGGTAAGACAGATCATCCTAAATACTGTCCGTACCGCAGAATGTTGGGTCACACAATTCGTACATGTTATGTACTAAGAGGAAAGATCCAGGAAATGATCAAATCTGGAGCTATCTCTCTTACTCCAAAAGAGAAGACCGTTACTTCTAACGTCGTCTCTATGCAATTCGGAGATTTCCCTCCTCAACTCCTTGAAAGCGGGATCATTCCTATTCCCAAGGCAACTCTTAAAATAGTGAATATTCCTCCTCCACAGTCTGAAGGATTAGTTCCGATCACCATGGAAACAGGAGAGATCATATGGATTCATCCTAATTTAGTGGCAGATTTTGAATATCCTCCTCTTCAAAAGACTACTTCCCGAAAATCCAAAAAGGCTGGAAAGACTAAGTCATGTCATATGACTTCTCTCGGGTCTACTTACGATACAGAGCCAAAAGACAAAGCAGAAGCACTTTCTGGTGCTACAAGAACAGGGAAACCTTATCTAAAGGATTATTCCAAGAATCCTGAGGATGCTCCTGATGTCTCTCCAGCTGACAAAGATGCTCTTAATGTCCCTCTTGAAGAAGAATCATCCACTCCACCTGTTCCTTCAACTACACCGGGGGTACCTACTCCTTCCAAGCCCACAGTTCTTGAGAAAGGCAAACAATAGGCTCGATTTGATAAGCCAATCAAGAAGTCCCCTCCTCTTGGACTTCAGAAGCCTTATAACTTTGACATTCTAGCTCAACTTGCTAGTACTTCAGCTAGAATGTCCCTCTTTGAACTTCTACGTCTTTCTAAAGAGACTCGGGAGACATTAAGTGAGGCACTTCTTCAGGCTGACTCTTGTCTTGCACAATTAAAGAAACCAGATGAAGAGCCCGTCACCTGCTTACATTGTAACAGTGTATTAGAGATTATCCCAAATATCACCTTTACACAAGATGACATGCTATTAGAGAATAATCTACATGATCGGCCTCTCTACTTCACCGGTTATATCGATACGATGAAGATAGATCGTATCCTCATTGATCCAGGGTCTGCTATAAGCATAATGCCAAAGAGTCTGTTAGATGAATTAAAAATCCCTCTTCACAAGCTTTCCAAGACGGTTACTACTATCTTGGGATTCAATCAGAGCCGAAGCGAGCCTTTGGGAAAGATTCATCTGAAACTTCAGATAGGTGATTTTAGATCCAAAGTCACTTTCTATGTGATCGAAATCGTGGGGTCTTATAATCTTCTTCTGGGAAGACCCTTCCTTCATGAGAATAATGTGGTACCTTCTACTCTTCATCAATGTTTCAAATACATTGACAGCAATGGAAGTGTACAAAAGGAAGTTGCTGATATAAATCCCTTCCGGGGGGTTGAAGCTTATTTCAATGATTCCCGGATGTACAAAGAAGAATATACAAGGTTGATACAAGCTATGGAGAAAGATGACTCGCAAAGTGAGACCTTGATAATTTCTGTTAAAGGTCGAACTACTCAGCAACAGTCTTCTAAACCCTCCGGAGAAGGCCCCTTCATTATTCCAGTGAGTTGACGTATCTCTCCATCACCTCAGTCATCTGCTCAAGATACATTGATCATTCCTGTCATTGGGCGTATTACAGTTCCTGTATCTTCACATATAAAATAGGATACTCTAATAATCCCAGTTGGAGGGCGGACTACTCTTCAATCTCAAGCTTCAAGGGAGCTCACCTCTTCTGAGCCATTTGTTATCGATCTTAATCGAAACAAAACTGTCTCTCGTTCTTTTTCTTCCCCTTTAGTCATTGACATGGCTAAGATTTCTAAGGCTCATCCTTCCCCTGATGTAAATATTGCTACTTTTGAAGTTAATGAAAAGTCTCCATCTTTGCAGTATATTGATGTGTGTAATCATGTTCATAGTTATTTGCATTTTTTAGATGACTTGAGAACAATTACCATAGGAGTTGTACAGACTTTTCATACAGGGGTATCCCTAGAATCAGCACAAACTTCATACTCTCTGGTTCCTAGTAGGAAACCAGGAGATATTCCAATAGTCTTCTACAAAGGGCCCCAGAATCCTTCTGATCCGGAAGACGATGACAAAGACGATGATACTGGAAGGTTACAATTGCGTCGTTATAGTCAGCAATCTAAAGACATTATCAAAAATATGGGCTATGACTTCAGAACTGGCCTCAGTGATGGAAAAGGAAGAAAAATGCCTGTCCGGATTCCTCCTTTAAAATATGGAAGGACAAAATGCGGGTTGGGTTATTTTGCTCCTACTCCTTTTATCAATACTATCCATGAAGATCCCGAATCTGACGAAGATAAGAGATCTGATTCTTCTAGTACCACCTCTTGGGATTCTGATACAAGTATTGGTGACTTCCACTACAACATTCTGTCTTCCAACATGGTCTCCATTGACGGTTCTGAGGAAGATGATGAAGACGAAGACGAATTTGAAATCTCACCTGAGTCAGAACAATGGGCCCAAAGATTGAATAATCAATAGGAGTTCTGATTTGAGCAAAAAGAACCTCCGACTGAAGACAAACTCGTCCAAATCCGCAGATTGCTACTCACAAACTCAATATCATGCCGAATGCTAAACCGGTCAAACAACAACAGCGACGATTTCGTCCAGACATTATGGATGCAATTGAAGCTGAAGTCAATAAACTCATGACTTTTGGGTTTATCAGAGAGGAACAACATCCCGATTGGGTGGCTAACATAGTGCCTGTCCTCAAGAAGACTGGCAAGATCAGAGTATGCATAGACTACCGCGATCTCAATGCGGCATGTCCTAAAGACGAGTTCCCTCTACCAATTACCGATGTCATGATCGATAATACCTGTGGGTTTGAACGGATGTCATTCATGGACGGGTATTCTGGGTACAATCAGATTAAAATGTTTTTAGATGACGAGAAACACACTTCTTTCAGAACGCCGATTGGTACATACTGTTATACAGTTATGCCATTCGGTCTCAAGAATACAGGAGCAACTTATCAACGAGCTATGAGCACTATATTCCGTGAACATTTACGGAAAATAGTAGAATGCTACGTTGATGACATTGCAGTTAAAAGTCGACAAAAGGAGGATCACATCCAAGATTTGAAGACTATTTTTGATCTAATGCGTAAGCATCAATTAAAGATGAACCCTACTAAGTCCTTCTTAGGCGTCTCTAGTGGCAAATTTCTCGGCTTCGTCATTACCTCTAAAGGTATACACGTGGATCCCGAGAAGATCAAAGCCATCTAAGAGATGCGTCCTCCACGCACCTTAAAAGAGCTACGAGGATTTCAAGGAAGGATCGCTTATATCAGGAGATTCATCTCTAATTTATCAGGACGCTGCAGACCATTCAATAAACTCATGAAGAAAGGTGTTTCCTTCGTCTGAAATGATGAATGTCAGAAAGCATTCGATGATATAAAACAATATCTGATGAGCCCTCCAGTATTGGTACCTCCTGTCTCAGGAATTCCATTCCTCCTATATACCCGAGCGATGAGTCATTCATTGGGTGCGTTGCTCGCTCAAAAGAATAAAAATGGTCATGAACAGGCCATTTACTATCTCAGTCGGACCATGACCGGAGCTGAACCTCGATATTCACCGGTCGAAAAAGAATGTCTAGCCTTGATGCTTGTTGTCCAAAAGACACGACATTATATCATTGGCCAGACCATTCATGTCATTTCCAGGATCAATCCTATACGGGTCATGATGAAGAAACCAAGTGTTTTAAATTCTCGATTGGCTAACTGGGGAATCTTACTTGCTCAGTATGACATGCATTATATCCCCCAGAAATCAGTCAAAGGACAAGCTTTAGCTGATTTTCTGGCTGCTCATTCAATTCCAAAGAATTCAAAACTCTATGATGAAATCCCAGACGAAGTCCTAGATTCAAATCAAATTGCTGAAGAAGATTCTACTTGGCGTCTATTCTTTGATGGAGCTTCAAGAATAGGTCCTAATGGTGATATTGTTGCTGGAGTTGGAATTGTTCTTGTGTCGCCAGAAGGTCTTGCTATCCAAAGAGCTTATTCTATCGATCAGCCATGTTCAAACAGTGTTGCTGAGTACAATGCATTACTCATTGGTCTTCAGCTCGCTAAACATCTGAACGTTCAGCATTTGGAAGTATATGGAGATTCTAAACTCATTGTCAACCAGATAAGGGGTACTTATGAAGTTCGCCATCAAGATCTGGTTCTTTATCATAGATCGGCTATATCTATGGCTTCTTCATTTGAAGAATTCTTCATCGAGCATGTTAGGCGAGCATGTAACACAGAAGCTGATGCTCTTGCTAATCTTGTGGCAGTATTAGCTATTCCGGTTAGATGTCAACAAGTGATTGTTGTTTACAATCGAGAATTATTTCATCTCGAAAACAACCTAACTCTAGGACTTCCAGTTGACACTGAAGAATCAACATCTCATGATGTCAATACGATAAGAGGATTTGGATTCAGTCGTAAATCATTATCATCTTCATCTGATTCTAGTATAGAATTCACCTTCAATAGTTTGGCTGAGAATCAGAATACGGATAAAGATTGGAGACTTCCTTTCTTAGACTTTGTATTGTATGATATTCTCCCAGATAATCCGAGTGAGGCAGCATCCATCAGACGACGATCGCTCAGATTCTATTACAATCATACTACAAAAACCTTATATCGTCGAGCTTATGATGGTTTACTTCTTCGATGTGTTGCCGGTGATGAAGCCCAGCAAATTATCCGCGAAGCACATGATGAAATTTGTGGAGCACATCAGCCTGGACCAAAACTTCAAGACCGTATTCGACGTATGGGTTATTATTGGCCTACTATGGTATCAGATGCCATCGAATATGCAAGGAAGTGTAAAGCTTGTCAGATCCATGCGGATTTTATCCATTAACCTTCAGAATTTCTATATCCAACGGCAGCATCATGGCCCTTCGAAGCTTGGGGCATGGATGTTGTTGGCCCGATTAATCCGCCATCATCAAAAGGTCATCGGTTTATTCTTGCAATAACCGATTATTTCTCCAAATGGGCTGAAGCTATTCCTTTATCTGAAGTTAAAACGTCCAACATCATCAACTTTATCAAGCATCATGTCATCTATAGATTTGGTGTTCCTCGACGCATTATTCATGACAATGGACCACAATTCGTCAGCCAGAAGTTTACCCGATTCTGTGACGATCATCGGATCAACAATGTGACTTCTACCGCATATAATCCTGCAGCTAACGGATTAGCAGAAGCTTTCAATAAGACCATCATCAAACTCTTAAAGAAGTTTGTTTCTACTAACAAACAGAATTAGAGTGAGAAACTTGGTGAATGTCTGTGGGCTTACCGTACTACAGTCCGTAATGCTACTAAATGTACACCTTTCTCTTTGGTGTATGGATGCGAAGCTGTTCTTCCATTAGAGATTCAAATTACTACTTTAAGGATAGCAATCACTAATGAACTTACCACTGAGAATAATGATCGTCTTCGACTTCAGGAATTAGAAGCTCTGGATGAAAAGCGATTATCTGCTCAACAGAATATCGAGTTCTATCAAGCTAGAATCTCAAGAGCTTTTAACAAGAAAGTCAGAGTTCGAGCATATAAAAAAAGGAGAACTTGTTCTGACAGTCAGACGTCCTATGACTATGACTCATATGAGTAAAGGCAAATTCGATGCAAAGTGGGAAGGTCCTTATGTTGTGAACAAAGTTTTCTCAAATTGAGCTTATCAACTCTCAGATTTGGATGGTCGAATTGTTATGATGCCTATTAATGGCAAATTCCTTAAAAAGTATTATGTATAAATGCTTGTAAATCATCAGACAAGTTCAAGTCTATAAATAAAATGCAAATTTTATTTCATCATGAATGATAATACATGATATTAAGGAAGATCACTGTCATCCTTCTCTACATTTGGACGCGGGCCATTGTCGTCCTTCTCGAAAACATAGTCAGCAAAAGAGCTGAGAACTTCTTTGCTGGAACCCACGAGGAATTTGCAAGCGGCCATCCTCATGGCTTCTTCTTCTTCAGTCTTTCCTGGTTCGAACAGGAAGTCCAGAATGTCCCGTGGTGGCTGAGGTGCAGACAAACCTTCGCCTGCTTCTGCCTCCTTCGGCTGAACTGGATCTGTAGGGCAGTCTTCAGTACTCTTCTGAACCTTCGGGGCAATTTCAGCCTTCTTGGATGCTTCTCCAGACGACATTTTTTATGTTGAAGAGTAGAAGTGTTCGTTCCTGTCAGATTCCTGCTATATTTATAGGCAGAAGTTCCTCAATTAACGAAGCGACACATTTATCTGACGGTTCGCTCGTTCATTAATACATGACGGTTCATCCGTTCATTTATTACATTCATCCGACGGTTGACCCGTTCATTATCACTTGACGGTTCGTCCGTTCATTATCTTCTATCAATCTATTAAAAAGTAGGGATTCGTTATTTATCACGTTTTCATAACCTCTGGATAAATGCTAAATCTACCTACTCATCTATCATTTTCCATTTTTGACCTCTGCATAGAAATCAATCTATTTTCTTTTGAGTTCCTACATATTATCACGTCCATATCACCTCTGATAGTATTATGTACTCTAAATCAGAAAAGAAGATTTCATTATCTATCACGTCCACAATTCATCCAATTAGATACAAATCATTGAGCATAGAAGAATTATCATTTCCACTCTCATATCATCATAAAAAGTCTATTATATTTTCTTAGACTTTCTTACAAATCATAATGGAAATCTATTACAATTTTGGATTTTCATTCTACACACACAACAAATAACCTAATAGAGATCTATTTTCTTCCTTGGATCTTCTCCGTCGGGTTCGTTGTTGGTGGCAGTTCCTGACTGTCTGAGTTCCAGTGGCGACCAGAACAGCAGGAATCAAACTCTGGTCTTCTCTCTCAGACGAGAGGAGAACCCCAGAGTATGGCAGCCCGAAGGCGTGTTGCTGCCAATACAATTGGTGGATTAGGAGCAACCTTTCAAAGGAGATAGGAATGTATCCAACATTGGGATACAATTTCTAGTTCTGCCGTGAAAGGAACTCTACTATCTGATTTCTCGGGGTAGAGCTGACTCCACCATCCAACTCTCCGTGTATAAAGGCTCTTCCTACCATCTGAGGAAGACCCTTCTATCCCACGAAGAGTTCTGAGTTGTCTGATTTGCGTGTCAAAAGCGCATGAGTTCCCTGATGTTGGTGTCAGAAGAACGCTCCCCACAGCATCCAAATCGCCAATGCCAGTTCTGGAAAAAAAAAAATTCAGCCAAACTCCTGCAGAAAATAGCAAGGAAAAAGAGATCAATCAATAGAAATGTCATTATCATTAGGCGTGCACTGGCCAAACAAAGACAGGATTACCCTGTTCAGTCGAGAACAAAAGCTCATCTTCAACAGTGAAAAGTGGTACGCATACTATGTTGGACTCACCATCGAGATCAAGATCAGAAAGCATTGCTATCATCAATCTTTTTAGAATCTTGCAAGAAAATTCATTCTCAGAAGAAGAAGAAGAATAGAGGGATGAGTATGCGTGAAACTCACCTATCTATTTAAAGGGTCAAAGTGTAAGCCTATTTTTGGAAAGATTCGAGTAAAAAGTGCTCATAACCACGGAATGAGTGTCACGCGTGCTTTGGAAGACAGCACAACATTGGAAATATTCAAAGTGTGCCGCCTAATGCTCTTCATTAGCGCACGCTATTCGGAGTAAAGCTAGCTTTCAGCATAAAGTTATACCACAGAAATATTTTGAGCATTCAATGCGAAGATAAAGAGGCACTGATGACCTTACATAGATAAAAGAGGAAAAGAAGTGCAATATTTTCAAAACAGAAACATAAAAAGACACGCTCTATTTTGCAGAGCGACTGAGCTTGGCGCCCAATTCTTCTACGCTCTTGACCCCCATACGGTGTAACAGAGCATCGAGCGCGTCCCGCTGCTCTATGAGGCTGCGCCCATTGGAAGAAGATGAGCCGTCTAGACCAAAATGGCTCAGGAAGTTCTTGGCTAATTGCGTAGGGTCATCTTTGAACTCGAAAACTAAAGGCTCCGGTTCCTTACCCCCAAGAGTAGGGTCGCCATGAGCTAGAAACCCAACTTTCGTGCCTCTTCCTCAGCTTTTTCCTTCGGAGTCATGTTGACGTAAGATGAAGATCAAAGCTGAATTTTCTCCCCGTTTATATAAAGGAGCTCGCCGGCGGTTCATATTCCACCATAAATTGGATGCAATCAGTCTCGAAAAATGAAGAGTCATCTTGACATTTAATAAGTTCATTTGCATGTTTTCAAAGTATTTCGAAATTTTGAAGTCTTTTCAACTTTCGAAAACTTTGAAGGGGATTTTGTAGGCCTCAAAAATAAAAGTCACGCTGAGTTGATCAAGACAATGTCTAAAATACACGCCGTGTTTTACCAGACTATTTTCTCATTTGTCAGAGTGTCATTATGACTGACAGCACGACAGTTGAAGAACGTCTCCTCGTATGCCACGTATGCACAGGACTCGAGAGATCACAGCCGACTATTGCATGACTTTCGAAATCTTCTTCAACAAGACTCAGCCTTCACCAAGTCGGCGTGCCAAAAAGGCCTTATTATCATTTAATGCGACTGACAAGCAATCAAATGTCAGAGATTTGGTGTCAGTCGAAGCACGTCGAATCAAGACAGCTGGCAGTTCTGACTCAAGTCTGCGTGTATTTTGAACTTCTATGTTCCTCCTTCAAGCTTGCGTGAATTCTGAGCTTTTTGCTTCCAGTTAGCGTGTATTCTGAAGCTTTTTGCCCCGAGTTTGCGTGGATTTTGTCTTCAACAAGGCTGCGTGGATTTCATCCTCAACCGAGTCTGCGTGGATTTCATCTTCAACAAGTCTGCGTAGATTTCATCCTCAACCAAGTCTGCGTGGATTTTGTCTTCAGCAAGTCTGCGTGGATTTCATCAAATTGGAGTACGTGGCAGCCATGCCACCGATCTCTCGCCTGCGTGTCCTGTAACTTGCACACGACTCATGCACGATTGCCATGTGTCCAACAGTTACAGGCCACGTCCAGTAACTGCTCATAACCTTGCGTATGTTAAAACCTGCGTGATTTTCAACTATGCACAGGTTGTGAAGACAGTTATCTTTTTCAGTTATTTTTGACTCTATAAATAGAGTTCTTTTCTCATTCATTGTACAGATACATTGCTATCTAAATTGCTGTAAAATTCTAGAGAGCTTTTCTTCTTCGCATAGTCCAATGGATAAAGCGATCGTCTTCTAGATCGGATTCCTACAGTTGTAATTTTCCCAGAAACACAATAAATAAAGTGAATTTATTTATGGAAAACAGATATCGCCAGAATATCTACAGAAACACAGAACCTATCACCACTTCTCATCCGCGGTGATTTTAATATTGTATTAGCAGGGCATGAGAAAGACGGAGGAAGACCAGTTCCACCAAGTATCCTGGCAGACTTTCAAAATTGTATTATCGGGTCGAGACTTGTATGTGTGGAAAGAACGGGACAAATTTGGACTTGGAACAATAGTTCAATCTCAAATCGAGTCCAGTGCCAATTGGATAGAGCTCTTTGTAATATGAAATGGCTTGAGATGTGTCACGCCCCAGAACCAGAATACTGGAGAGCGGGGGACAGACACAGCCAGCTACGTACATTGAAGTATAATCTACCTCGATATACGGTCACGGCTGTCTAGATGCATGAGGGTTTATCTATAAGCCAACAGTCTCTTATGGTCATGAACAAGCCTAGTGTCTCAATCTCAAGCAAGTAAGTAAATGTTACAAGATGTTAGATCATCAGACATACAAAGTAAGGCGTCCCAAACATTACATATACAGATGATCATGAAGCTAGTCATACAAAATATGAAGACTAGCAAGAGTTTCAGTCATACATGATCAACCCTAGGATTCGTTAATCATGTTACAGCCCGTAGGTAGACAGTAAGTAAAGTTACAAACGAGCTAACACTTGCTCGGCGGCTAAACGCCTCAAAAGAATATTTTTACAAGGGAGTGGGAGAGCAAAATAAGAACCCACTCGTTGCCAGGGTTGCGCCTAGTGGTCACCATCTGGCTGGAAGACATGGAGATCCTCGGGAGCTACTCCAAAATCTGGCCATACAAAACCAGCTGGGTCAGACCCCAGAAAGAGCAAGTGCCACAAGGGAGGCTTCACTTAAGAACTAAAACCAGCATATTAGCACATGATACATAAAGGGTAACGAAAGACATGAGTTAGAGAAAACAGGATGATAAATGATAAGATGACTAAAGGACCCTTCCGGTAACCAAGTTACAACCCGTAAACCAAACAAGGACCGGGGTTGTAACCCTTCACCTGAACAGAACTTAGTCTCTAACCAATTATCGATAAGGTAAAGCATAACAAGCATGTCATGAGATAGCCATGTACTGGATCTAGGCAAGACTAGACAAGACTCCATCCATCAATCACTGCCAAGCAATGAGTACGGCTTGATACTTTAACTAACTAGGGTTATCACAAGCCTAGTTACTAACAAGATGCATCGAGATGCTCCAACAGCCACAAGCCATGCAGTCTTAATCCAGGTTATCCGGTCACAAGTTGAGAGAGTTGGATTAGGTGACTTAGAGGTACAACACATGACAGTGTGCTGGAAATGTGCCCTACTCGACGGCAGGCTACAAGTCCAATTAAAAGCGCCCAGATAACGGGACTGCCTGTAGCTGGAAAATCTCTTCATGAACTACTTGATCACTCTAGTCATTATCCTAGTCAGATTCAGTATGAATCCCTGATCGTAGAAATCAGGAATTTATATCCTAGACATGATGCAAGACGAGACATGTAGCTTATACAAGCACAAACACCCACGGTGTCAAGACAAGATTTACTTAGCAAGGCATATCGAGATTATCATGTTAGGTTTACTATATCAAGTCAAGAGTGCGTCACAACGGACCACCATCAAGAATTATCATGTCAAGTTACTTGTTGCTTATCAAGATTACTTGTCAGGTGTGCGCCTCGACGGGCCACTATCAAGAATTATCATGTCTTATCAAGTTACTTATCATGTCGTGTCAGATTATTATGTCAATATTGCTTGTCAAACTCACATCGTGTTCATATCGAGTTCATATCAAAAAGGCGTAAGGATATAAAATGGATGCAAAAATTATAAAAAGGGGAAAACTGGGGACATCATGCGCCCAAGGGGGAGAGGCGAGGGGTACCATGGCCAACAAGCGGCATTAGCCAAGTTGCGCCAGGGTAATAGGTTGTGCCAGGCACTAGGGGTGCCAAGGTCGGGTCAAGTAGCGCCAGAACGAGTCGGGCCAAGTCATGTTGCGCCAGGCACTAGACTGTGCGAGACTAGGTTGCGCCTGACTCAGGTTGCGCCTGACTCAGGTTGTGCCTGACTCAGGTTGCACCTGACTCAGGTTGCGCCCGACTCAGGTTGCGCGCGCATTGGGTCAGGCTGTGCCGCGCTAAGGAGCGCGCGCATCACCGTGGCGCAAGCTAAAAAGCTTGCGCACACTGCTCACTGTCTTCTCCAAATCAGCAGAAATTTCCATGATTTGAACCCATAGCTTCAAAAGTCTATAACTTGGTCAAAACAAGTCCAAATTCAACTTTTCAAAGGTCAAAATTGGATAGAATAAAATTTTCTACAACATGGAACTATTAGATTTCGAAAATACTAAGTTTTCATAGATCAAAACCAAAAAAATCAATAGAAAGGGCAAAACCTAGATCTACAAAAATCTATCCATCAAAATCAAAAATGACAAGTTCTAAAGAGGCTTAGAACTAGGAGAGGAAGACATTAGAACAATAAAATTCAAGATCTATCATGAAGCAAGTTGTACTTACCTAGAGCTCTTGGGTGTAGGTGGAGAGGAGTAAATGAAGAAGGTGAAGAAGTAAATGCAAATAATGGAGGAGAGAGAAGAAGTTGACTCATATAGCAACCCCTCTCATCTCAACCCAATATAAACCAAACCAAGCCAAACCAAGCCAAGTCATGTTGAACCAAGTTGGTCCAATCAAGTCAAGATTAAACCAAGGCTAAGCTAAGCAAGATAAGTCAAAATACGGGCCACCTGACAATTGTCAGAAATCCGTATACGTATCCTAAAAAATACGTATAACGGAAAACGAGAGTGACAGAGATGTTCCCCAATGTCAGGGCGAAGGGTCTCCATAGGGGAACTAGCGACCATGCTCCCATACTTATCCGAATGGTGCCATTACTTAATACAGGTAGAAGACCATTCAGGTTCTCTAACGCATGGACTTCGGTTGAAGGGTATAATGATGCGGTTGGCAGAGGATTACAACTGGATGTTACGGGCACACCTCAGTTCAGAATTATCCGAAAACTCAAGCAGGTGAAATATGAGCTCAGATCATGGAACAGGCGAAGACCATCTCAATTGCTCGAGGAGAAGATTCAACACCTCCAGGACGTTCAAGAACAAATCAAAGAGTTCCCGTTCGACCCAGACTTGGCGCGTCGAGAGGCGGTTTTGCAAGAAGACGTTCGCAGGCTTAGATTTCAAGAGAGAGTCCATCTAAAGCAACGAGCTAAATGCTCGTGGCTTAAAGATGGAGATCGATGTACGAAATTCTTTCACGCGACGGTCAAAGCTCGACAAAACAGGAACTTCGTGGCAACTCTGATAGATGCTAATGGCACACTCATCGACCAGGCCGATCGTATAAAAGACATGGCGGTCGAATACTTTAAGAACCTCTACACAGCACCGGATGAGGAGGAGGCTCCCCCTGAGATTATTTGCAAAAGAATCGTCACAGAGGCAGGTAATGCTGGACTCAGGAGGAGGGTCCGGATGGAAGAAATCGAGAGAGTCATCAAAAATGCTGATCCGGACAAGTCACCTGGTCCGGATGGTTTCAATGTTGCATTCTTCAAGCAACACTGGAACCAACTGAAGGAGCTTTTATTCCATGTGGTGGATGATTTCTTCGCTACGGGGTGCCTCATCAGAGAACTGAATCATACGTTCCTCGTTCTCATCCCCAAAAAAGAAGGGGCTACTGAGTTGGGGGATTTCAGACCTATAGCTTGCTGTAATTTTATTTATAAAATTATAACTCATATTATGTGTGACAGGATACAGGATATTATGAAAAGTCTCATCTCATTGAACCAGGCTGCCTTCATCAAAGGTCGGGCTATAGCGGATAACTGCCTCCTAGCGCACGAACTGGTTCGAGATTTCAACAAGGAAGGAGGACATAAGGGGTGCATAAAACTGGACTTAAGAAAGGCTTACGATACGTTGAATCGAAGATTTGTCTGCAAGATTCTTACTGGGATGGGATTTGATCAATGGTGGGTTGATCGAATTGAAGAATGTATAACTACCCTGTCCTTCTCCGTCATCCTCAACGGCCAACCAAATGGGTATTTCACCAGCAGTCGGGGTCTGCGACAGGGAGACCCCCTGTCTTCGTATTTATTTACTATGGTTATGGAGTTTTTTACTTGTTTAATGGATGAAGAAGTGCACAAGAAAAACATTACGCCACTATTCCGTCGTATTCGTCCGGTTGTATCTCACCTCATCTATGTAGATGATTTGCTGGTGTTTATGGAGCCTACTGACAAAGGTGTATCTGCACTAGAGCAATTGCTGGAGGTATTCAGAAAAGGTTTGGGGCTGGCGCTGAACAAAGACAAGTCCCAGATATTTTTCAGTAGAAGCTGCCCGCAACAAGTAGATTGGGCGGAGAGGCTCGGGATAGAGGTCGGCCACCTACCGGTACGCTACCTAGGCATTCCTTTGTCGATTAATTATGTTTCAAATACGGATTGCATGGGATTGGTTAGCTATGTGCAAAGGAGGCTGGAGGGATGGCAGTCCCAACTTCTCAATTTCGGAGGACGTATCGAATTGGTGCGCTCAGTAATATGGGCGATCACAGGATACTTATTCCAAGCTGTCATTGTGCCGCTGGGAACTCTGAAAGAAATTGAGCGCCTTTGTGCTAATTTTGTTTGGAAAGGAGGGATGCACACAATATCATGGGAAGAGCTTTGCCAGACTAAGGAGGAAGGTAGCATTGGACTAAGGTCTCTCCGGACTCTTAGAGAGGTGGCTAAATTAAAACCTGCATGGCGCTTTTTGACAGGGACATCCATATGGGCTAAATAGATGAGGGCTCGATATCATAATTCAGGCAACTTCTGGGTAATGGAGAGTAACAATAACTTCTCCGTTACGTTTAAACAAATACTAGCTCAAAGATTGACACTAAAATCTTGTGTTACTAGAGTTGTGCGAGATGGATCCTCGACCAACCTGTGGAAGGATCCATGGCTCAATAAGCAGAGCCTCATTGACCGCCTCGATTGGCCTACGTATGAGATGGTTGGGTATGATGCTCCTCTAAGCAGTATAATAGACGGCGGAGAGTGGCGTGTGACTAACCGCCATATCCAGCAGTGGTTTGGAGAAGAAATAGGCAGAGTTCCAATACTAAATGAGGAAGGAAACGACTATTGGGCCTGGAACGACACGAAAAATGGTACTTTGCACAAGGACAGGCGTACGAGGTCCTCCGAATGGTTTTTCCTATGGTACCTTGGTCGGAGGTGGTTTGGGCTAAAGAGGCGGGGAGCAAGTGGAAATTATGTCTCTACAAAGCTATAAGGGACAGACTGCTAACTAGGGAGTGGTTGCTCCGGTTTGGAGTCCATATCCCTGATGTGAGTTGTGTGCTGTGTGGAGGGAGCAACGAAACTAGAGATCACCTGTTCTTCGAGTGCCCTTTCTCGGACAGGATTTGGCAAATCTATAGGCAAGAGGCGGGATTACTTAATAGAAGGCATACAGCCTGATGGAAGTGGTAAATGAAATCAGCGGGATGGTAGCTCAAGGCAAGTAGAACTTTGGAAAGGCGCGAACTCGACTGCTAGTTGTGGTATGGCACATATGACGGAAACGCAATGGTCGGCTATTCGAAGGAAGATATAACTCAAGTTCGGGTCTCTTCAACAACATCAACACCGATATCTCAATAATAGAGGAGAGGAGAAGAAGGCCAGGAGATTGAGAGTTCAGGAGTGAAAGTAAAGAACTCATGGGACATAGGATGTATCAGGGAGGTCTTGTAAGAGTATTAGCATTTAGCACTACGTTGAGCTAAACTGCTGGTTGTATTGTTTCAGCTTTCTCATCAATAAGAAGAACCCTTTGCTTCATATATATATATATATATATATATATATATATATATATATATATATATATATATATATATATATATATATATATATATATATATATCATACTTCTTAAATATAAAGTTTAAATCCTAAATTTTTCCACTCAAGCTCTTTAACTCCTTATCCTAAATTGTAATCCAATTTGTATTTTGTAAGATCGAGGCTTAATTGCAATTTGATTATGTGTTTAATATTATTTTTGTTTAAAATTATTTTAAATATTATATTAGAACCCGATAAACTCGATGGATCTGACCTAACCCGAGTCCAATCCTATCCTCTAGACTTGGTCTTGGGCTTCATATGTTGAACCCGCGGTCAGATCGAGGTAGACTTATGATCCATCGGGTTGACCTCAAGTCCGACCCAATCCGTTTGAGTTGCACCCCTAACTTATAATTTAGCCATAATAAATTCATGCATGTGCAAACAACTAACTACTAGTAACTATAATTTAAACTACTTACTCAAAGGCCTCATTTGGTTCACCGAAGGGAAATTAATTTTTTTATATTTTTTCATGATGATGGAAAAGTAGGATTTCTATTAGGCCTCGTTTGGTTCACGGATTTAAGGAACCAAAAAAGGAAAGTTGTTTCTTTCCTTTGTTTGGTAGCCACAAACTTGGGAATCAATTTCCTGACAAGAGGAAATATGGTTCCACTCAAGACCCATGGAATTGATTTTTCCTCCTCCTTTCCCAACATTTATTACAAAAGTTATTAACCATGTGTCATTGCTTATTTTACCAGTAATGTTATCTTTTATAATATTATTTTATTTTAAAAGGTAAGGATATTATTGGAACATTGTTATATTTTGATTTTCTTTCCTAGGTAGTTTCCTTGTTTTACCAAACAACGGAAAGAAAATGTGACAGGAATTCTACTTTTCCATGAAAAATACAAGGGAATTCATTTCCTTTCCGTGAACCAAACGAGGCCTTAAATTTTATTTCCTATGTTTGGTAAAACAAGGAAAACATTTTTAAAAAAAATATTTGATTTCCCTTACAGTGTTTGGTTGGTGTAGAAAATGAAAGAAAAAATATATTATTTTTCCAATAATATCCAATTGCAACGTAATTATAGTCAACATATACGAAGGGTTAATTGGTAAAATAGACAATAACTCAAGGCTATTTTTGTCATAATGTTTGGTAATTAATGCTGAAAAATGAGAAAAAAAAATGAATTCTATGAATCCTGAGAGAAATCATTTTTTTCCATATTAAGAAAATACTTTTCAAAGTTATGACTACCAAAAAAAACACAAGTTTTCTTTCGCAACTCTTTGAATCCGTGAGCCAAACGAGTTCTAATAATAAATACATAAGGTCATCTCCAACCATTGTCCTCAAAATCTAATTGAGGATTTCTCCTCAAAAATTTACTCCAACCGGTCCTCAAATTGAGGATGGATCCTCAAAATTTTTGAGGATAGGAGTCTCTCTCCTCAATGGAAATCCTCAAATTTGAGGATCCACTGTTCATGACAAATTTGACCTCCAAGATGTACCTAATTGCTAGTATATCTTACATATGTTAAACACTAATTTAATTAACTTAACATATTTTTAAGTTATAAGTATAAATAATATAATAATAATACTATTAAAATATTCTTGTTGAGATCTTCAAATAGAATCTAATATTGAATATTTTTATTAGTATTTTTTTAGATTCATTTGATTATTAAAATAATATTTGAACAATTTGGCAAAAATTAATAGAATAACATCAAACTTTGTAAAATATCGAAACCAACAACAACATTGAAATTAAAAATCTACACGTTACAACAACATTGAATTTAAATAATATTAAATAATATAAATAATATAAAACATTATAATATTATCTATACATTAATATATATAAAATATTATAAATAATATATTAAATATTATAAAATATTAAATAATATAAGCAATATTGTAATATAGAATATTATAATATTATCTCGGTAAATAATATTAATAATATAACGTTAATGTATTTGATTATATTAAATGGTTGTGCAAAAATAAATTTATGTAGAAATAAATAATAATAGTTTATTATTTGAGGATTGATCGATTGGAGATGTAAAATTTTGGGGATAGCATAGTAGAAAAATATTTTTTGTTGAATCTTCAAATTAAAAAAAATTGAGAATGGGTTGGAGATGGCCCAAGAACAGCAATTCTAATCATTTCAACACTTTTTACTAAAACAAAAACAAAAGTAGGTGACGAGATGGTTTGCTGTGGCTTTGACCATAAATCACAATGATTGTTTGAGTCAACAGTGACTCAGGCAGTTTCACAGAAGCTACCAAACAAAGCATGCATGGGATGGGACTCTACCGGCAGTCGGTCAGTCCGGGCTCCACGTTAGGGCCCTCCGGCACTTCTCGGTGCCTGCATGCTAGTTTTTTTTTTTTTTTTTCTTTTTTTTTTAGGTGTTCTTTTTTTTTTCGGACCGACGAACAACGTCAATATCAATAAAAAAATTCGAACCGTGTCCATTTTTACAGAATCTGCCGGGTGTACCCAATGGACTACACCGCCACAGACTTGCATGTTAGATTTTGTCACCACACCACCGTGGTGTGCTTTGACTCAAGGGACGATCCGGTAACCCCTTGACGCGTGTAGGACTAGTCCATCATCATTTTCTTCCTTTTGTTGTATTACTGACTGGACATTTCCGGTCCCAAAAATTAAAATGTTCCAAAAATTTAGGTTTAATTTTTTACTTGATAAATTAAAATGTTCCAAAAATTTAGGTTTAATTTTTTACTTGATACTTTCAACTATTCTAGTTTTTTAATTTGATATCCTATCCTTTACTATGTATCAACTTAACCTTAAAAAAAATGAAATTATTTATGCCTGTTTCCGAAGGTGATGTAGTTACAATCTATCGATAATGCAATCTAATATACTTGCTATCCAATCATGCCATCAACTCACATATCACATCCTGCTAAATTTAACATGTTAGATATATGAATTACGAGTAACCAATAATTCTAAATAGTTAATTTCTCTAAGAATGTTATTAGTAATTCTGAATAAAATTAATTTAATTTTTTTTTTCAATGTTAAGATCTGATTTGTAGATTAACTATGAATTTTAAGTCATTAAATTTAAGTTTGCAAATATAATATTTATAACACGCAAATTGAGTCATTCTGTTGACCAAAAAGTTAACTGACACAAATTTAAAATTTGAGTGCACAATCATGTAGATTTCAGCATTACAAGAACATTGGAATCGAAAGTTCACACGAATATCAAATCGGTTATGAGATATTTAATTTACAAGTTATATATTATGGTTTCGGTAGATCCCTAATTGTCTACAACTTTTATCATTTAAACAGAATTATAAACTAAATAATTAATTTTTGACAAATTTATGTGTATATGTCTTAGTTTTGGCTTTCCAAAACATCAAACGGATCGCGAAAATGAGTTTAGGATCTCCCGGAATCCTGAAAATAACGAGACGTAGTTGTAGGGGTGAGCATTGGTTCGGTTCGGTTCGGTTTGAACCGAACCGTTTATATTAAAACTGACAGAATCGTAAACCATTTTTATCTAAACCGAGAATCAAGCCGTTCTAAAAAAACCGAGCAAAATTGAACCGAATTAAAATGGTTCGGTTCTTGGTCAGTTCAGTTCTGTGGGCCTATTTCATAGGCCAACAGTGGGCCGGGTCAGCTAATTTTGTTTTTATGACTTTCAAATAGATTTGATAGCCAGTGGCAATCCTATACTTTATAAATTACTTTAAAATAGGCTTACATAGTTACCTGGGCCGGGCCGGACCGGACTTGGCCTGCAGTAAAATAATTATAATTTAATGGGTCAAGACTATACATTACATTGAATTAAAATACAAACAATGTTTTCTTTCGTTCTCATTACAAATACAAACAATATTTTCTTTCGTTCTCATTACAAATACAATGTGTCACGACCTACACCCTGTTTAGGGGCACGAGAACATGGGTACGTCCAGCCTACGCCGCAGTGTCGGTGGTAGAACGCTGTATATGTCAACTAGAAATATAACATCTAGACACAAAGTATATAAATCTGTCATCTCCGCACGGAGGTATATAATCTCAACTCAATCACAAGACATCTAAGGAAGATAAGCAAGAATATCATAAAGATATGATGGAAATAGATAAACTAAAATAGATGTAAGTCACAGACAGCAGTTCAGAAATTAAGACATAACACAAGATCCTGAATATAAAGTATACTACAAGTTTCAAATATCCAGCTGGAACGTAGTCCAGTCAACCTACTATACTAGGTCACTACAGAAGGCACATCCTCTACGGACACTGTCACCAAAGGTAGATCCTGGTCAAAGTCTCCGTCTATGTCAAACCCATAGAAGGTCGAGTAGTCAGAATCTAAATCCTCTGTAAACATCAACGGAGTTATCCTGTCAGGATATGAGCAAGTACAAACGCTAACAACAGTTCCATGTGAATTGACAAATTCTATAAGAGAGAATTATAATAGAATATAAGATGAAATATCAAGACTGAAAATAAGCAGTATATGTAAAATTGGATATCATGTGAGGATATGAAATACTGGAATGTAAGCAGTACAAGAATATCTGATGTATAATGTAAACATAAACAGTACCTCGAGATATTAGAGCGTTATGTGATCGGCTTGGGTCAGGATCAGGCTGTTCCATTTGATCGACTATGAACAAGAAATATACGGAAACATGATCAGGCCGGCCACAATGGAAAGCTATGAACAAGTAGTATCAGGTCAGGCTACACCCTACGTGCAGTGAGGGTGGAGCTATAAACAAGTGATCAAGAGGATACAAGAGGGGTATTGATCACATAACCACTAATAACTCTCCATCTCCAATTAGTATATGGATCCGGACATATCACGTCATGATACGGGATTCTCTAAGAGGGTAGCAAATCCTCTTAGGAATTGGCGTCTATACAAGTACAGGAAACAAGATCGAACAATGTACCAATATACCATTGTAACCCTGGAATGATATCTCATGACAGGATCCGACGTATACTAGTCCGTGTACCATCGTGTCAGGAATCAAGTAAAATACTACAACTGAATCGGATATAGTAGATATCAAGACAATAAAAACTATCAAAGAATGTACTCGCCTGATACCCTGAGCAACTGATATGTATAGATGTTCAAACTGGAGTCACAGAGTCCTATTTAGAACAGTACAGGTTACAATAAGTTCATAATATAATAATTAAAGTGTACAATACAATCTACATGATACTAGGCCTCTCTAGATCAAAACTTAACCCTTGGTCAACTCTTAGTCAAACTAAGTCAACATCTAGGATCTGGTCAAATGTCTAGTCAAAGGGGTCAACTCTATCTAAGCTAGTCATAATTCTAACCATAGACCCACATACTCTAGGATACCTTATAGTACTATATCATATATATCATGCATGACTTCTCAATAAGCCACATATACTATGGTATCCCAAATCACATATATCATCTATAGATACTATCCACTTATCCTTAGCCCATATCTCAAATACCTTAACTATTAGTCAATACCTTAGTTTTAGGGTCAATACCGTGTGTAAACTAGATTTTCTAGTCCATGCTAGTCAATACCTCGTTTCTAGGTCTATACCTTGAAGGTATTACCGATAATAGCTAATATTACCAAGTATCAATACATATATCTTACATCTCTACAATTTACCTATTATCTAGGATTACTTTAGCCAATGGATGTACCCAATGCCTATTACATATACCATTACCTTTACCTACCCATAACATACACCAATATACCTTATACCCATATCTAAACATTTATCCTTTACCTATATTATATACATATATCCATATATCCTACTATAGACCCATATCGCTAACCATTTACCCATTACTATACCCTCATACATATTTGTCTATACTTACCTATAGTGCTTGGTTACTTCCTTACTCATATGCTATATATATATATATATATATATATATATATATATATATATATATATATATATATATATATATATATATATATATATATATATATATATATTTTATATATATATATATATATATATATATATATATATATATATATATATATATATATCCTACATGTCATAGTACACCAAGATACCCGTATACCATAAATATATATCTGTATCCCTATGTATCCTATAATATTTATATCTATATGATACCTATATGAAATACATATGTCATATTGTATCTTTGCTATTATGTGCATACCCATGAGTTACCTTGCTACTAAGGTATTTACCTTTACCCATAGAATTACTTTAACTATATATATATATATATATATATATATATATATATATATATATATATATATATATATATATATATATATATATATATATATATATTTGACATATATATATATATATGATACCATGTTCTACCTAATACTTGACATATCATATACCATGATATGTCATGATACCTTAATTTATTAAGTATCCCACATTTTTACACCATGCCTTGGCTACCTTACCTATACCTATGTAACATAACATGTATTCTATTATCTTATTTCTATATATACATATACCTATAGATATCTACCTTTGATCTTTGATACATGTATTCTTGTTTTTCAGCTCTGAACGCGTCCTTATTATTTCTCCAAGGATGACTCGCGGGCAGAAATTGACGGTGCAGTCAAAGAAAGAAGTTTTTTTTCCATGCTTAAGGCAAAACGCCTTACTATTTTCTATGCATATCGGACAAGACATGGTACCGTGAGTACTCCATTCCGACAATATACTTTATGCTGGAAAATTATTGATTGTCCATATCAGTGAAGCTCTCATCTGAAAGTTCTGTTTCTTGGAAATATCATAGGTCGCGACGCCGATCTCCCATAGCTGTTTCAGCTTATCCACCAACGGTTGTAAATATACATCGATGTTCTTCGTCGAATTTTTGGGACCGGATATGATAGCTGTCAAGAACATATAAGGAGTCTTCATACACATCCATGGTGGCAGATTGTAAGGGTTAAGAATGACCAGCCAGCAAGAATATTGAGATCCCGACTGCCCGAAAGGGGCAAAGCCATCAGAACATAGCGCCAGATGTACATTTCTAGGCTCTGCAGCAAAATCTGGATGACACAAATCAAAGTGTTTCCACGCCTCTCTATCCGAAGGATGTGATAATTCTACATCATCCTTTGTGCATTCTTCGTTGTGCCACGTCATGTGTTCTGCTGTATTCAGAGACATATACATCCTCTGCAAGCGCTTCGTGATCGACAAGTAATGCATATACTTGTAAGGACGTCATTTTCTAGTTGACTTTTCTTTTCTCTGCACTGGCTTGTAACGATCCGTATTACAGAAGCTGTAACTTTCTATGTCCTCGTTCTCCTTGTAGTACAACATGCATCCGTTGCGACAACAATCTATCTTCTCGTACCCCAGTTCCAGTTGTCGGACCATCATCTTTGACTTGTAGAAGTTTTTTGGGAGCTCTTTGGATTCCTTCGGTAGCACCTCCTTGATTAATTGTGTGATCCGATCATAGCAAGCTTGTGGCAAGTTAAAATCAGACTTTATGTTCAACAACCACATCATCTCTGACAGTATGGAATGAGTCTCACAACCAGGATATAGAGGAGTATCTGCATCCTAAAACATATCATAGAACTCCTTCGCCTCGGATTAGGATCCTTCGGATCAAAATTAGGCCATGCCGCATCGTACACCATATCTCGTGCAAGGTTATACAGGTCTCCATAATCAACAGAGCATCCACCGTCTTCGATGACAAAATCCGTTGCAGCATTATCATCAAAAGCATAAGTAGCAGCTTCCGCAGCCTGTCTTTCCGCATATAGTTTACCTTGCGATGACTACATGCCGTAATCACGTACGAAACCCTTACGGGTAAAGTGATCTCTCACAATCACCACTTCTTCGTAACGTCTATTGCGACAATTATCACATGGACACTTGATTTTGTTACCGTCCATGTACTGATCTTTGCTCATGGCATACTTAAGAAACACTTCCATGCCTGCCTGAAAATCATCACTCATACCTATTCTGCTCTTGTATTACCGTTTGTACATCTATACGATCAACGAAGTAACGATCCATCACAGATTGGATGTGAAAATCTGCATTGTAAGACAAAGTAAACAGAATTATAATTAAAAATATATAGTCCGATACCGACTCCCCTCTACTTCGTTGCCCTACTTCCCCCGATTCTCAAGAAGACCCCCTCTCTGACCGATACTCATAGAAATAGTCCGATACCGATACTCATATAAATAGTCCGATACCGATACTCATATAAATAGGATTTTGATACCGATACTCATATAAATAGGATTTTGATACCGATTGCCACCCTCATTTTCTCGTATTTCGTAATTATACTCAAGGTCGGATTTTGGCATGTATTTTATTTTTCTCGACTTGCAGAATTTTGGGTTTTCTCGTATTTTGGGTTTCGGCTCGGCTCGGTTTTAGTTGGTTTGGTTTGATTTTAAACCAAATGGAACACCTTAACCTATACTCTACCCTCATTCCACCACAACCCACCCTTATTAAAATCCCCACCAACCATTCTCTCTCCTCATTTACTTCCATTAAATTTCTCCATCTTCTTCTTCCTTCCTCCACACAACACCCAACACCATAGGCAAGTGCACCTTGCCACCAAATAAGCACCCCATTTTATTTGTCCATTAGCTAGATTAGGCCATAGTGAACAATATTAGAACTTGGCATTTTGTGATTTGGAGATTCCATTTTTCTATATCTAGGTTTTAACCATTTTCGGAAATCCTTGGTTTTGATCTATTAAACCTTGATTTTTGCTTGTTTTGATGCTTCCATGTGGAAGAAAATTCAATTTTACAAAAGATAGAACTTTAAAAATCCAAATTTGGTTTTGATTTGGCCAAGATGTGAAGATTGGAAATTTTTGGTTGACTTGCTTTCGGTTTGGAGAAGAAGACCTTTCGGCTTGCGCTCTTTAGCGCAAGGCTGAACTGCGCAGCTCGCCTTTTGGCAAACCGCGCAACCCCCTTCTCGGCCAGCGCTTCTTAGCGCTGGGCTGACCCGCGCTCGGCCCCTTGGGCTGAACCGCGCATCCCTCCTTGGCGCACTAACCTTAGCGCAATCCGATCCTGCGCAACTCAACCTAGCACACTTGATCCCTGCGCAGTTCTCTCCCCGCGCACTTCGACCCAGAGCGCTTGGCACCCTGCGTAACCCAACTCAGCTCAGTCTAACTCCTGCGCCACCCAAACTCAGCGCCTTTCGATCCAGCGCAAGCCGACCTCTGCGCAGCTCACCCCTGCGCTATTTGTCCCCAGCTCACTTGGCTTCAGCGCAACCTGACCCTAGCGCAGTCCATTCCTCTTGTGCAATCTGATCCCCTGCGTAACCTATTTGTCCATGGTGATTTGGTTTTATTTCCTCAGGGCTTGGCTTCTCTTTGCTGATTGGAGTTTTGAGATCTTGTTCCACGCAACACGACTATCTTGGCTCAACACGACCTGGCACGATTTTTGATGATTTGCTTATGACTAATACGTTTTCCTAATTTCTGTGATTTACGATCCTGGTATTTTCTGGTCTTCTTTAACAGTGACCCGATAGGGTGCACACTAATCTTGTAACGTGTGATTCATGATTAATCACTGTAACTGGATAACCTGATAGTGACCGTGGCGGCGCACTCTTAACTTGTAACTTGTAAATTGTAACCTGACTTGACTTGATGCTGTTGCGACGGCTAACTCGACTCTTGTAATCAACCTTGACACCGTGGGTGTTCCTTATTGCTTGTCTTGTGCAATCCACTTGTCTTGTCTTGTCTTGCATCATGTCTAGGACGTGACTCCCTGGTTTCCACGGTCAGGGATTCGCACTGAATATGGTTTAAGTTAATGACTAGCTCAAACTTTAGTTCATGGAGAATTCTCCGTCACAGGCGATCTCGTTATCTGGGCGCTTAAAAAGGAACTTGTAGCCTGCCGACGAGTAGGGCACATTCCCGCACACTGTCATGTGTTGCACCCTCTAAGTCACCTAAGGGTATATCGTCTCCAGAGCGATGTACCCAACCATACTCTCAACCCGCGGAAGGATAACTAGATAGTCTGCAGGGCTTGGGACTGGAGAATTCTCAATTGCATCTTGTTAGTAATTAGGCTTATGATAACCCTAGTTAGTTTTGTAGAAAGCCGTAGTATTTGCTTGGCCGCTTGTGAATGGATGGAGTCCAGCCTTGTCTAAGTCTTGTCTAGTCCCAGTACCCGGTTACTCCTGAGCATGACTGTTTACTTATTCTTAAACAATAAATGGATAGAAACAAAGTGCTATTCAGGCGAAGGGTTACAACTCCGGTCCCTGTTTGGTTTAAGGGTTGTAACCTAGCTCCCGGAATGGTTCCACGTCCCTAGTCATTTATTGTCCTGTGGTTCTCTTTATTACTTGTACTTTTCTTCTATTCATTATGTTCTAATATGCTGGCTTTTGTTCTTATTTCGTGGCCTCCTTTGTAGCACTTGCCCTTTCTGGGGTTTGACCCAGCTGGTTTTGTGTGGCCAGATTTCGGAGCAGCACCCGAGGATCTACCGAACCTCCAGCCCGATGGTGGCGACTAGAAGGAACCCGGGCTATGAGTGGATTTTCTATTTTGTTTCGCTCACTCCATTGTAAAATTATTCATTTGAGGAGTTTAGCTGACGAGCAACTATTAGCTCGATGCATATTTACTTACTGTCTGTCTACGGGCTGTAAATATGATTAACAAATCCTAGGGTTGATCATGTATGACTAAACTCTTGCTAGTTCTCACATTTTGTACGACTAGCTTCATGATCAGCTGAATATGTAATATTTGGGACGCCTTTTATTGTATATTTGATGGTCTAACATCTTGCACTATATTACTTGCTTGAGATTGAGACAATAGGCTTGTTCATGACCATAGGAGACTGTTGGCTTGTAGTTAAACCCTCATATTCCTAGACAGCCGTGACCGTATAGTGAGGTGGATTCCATTTCAATATACGTAGCTGGCTATGTACGCCCCCGCTCTCCAGTATTCTGGTTCTGGGGCGTCACATGGTTTAAGTGGTGGCCCATGCAGGTCTTGGCATTCAAGAATGTGAGGGTTTACCGAATAGATGTCTCAATCAGTACTCTTCTGTGATCTCCGCTCATATCCTCTGAATCTCTGTATTCTTGTCCTGATCATGTGCTTGTATCGTTGATCTGTCCTGGTCCTTCCTTATTATTTCCCTGTGTCGTCTTCTTCAGCGGTACTGTACCTGACCCCGCCGATCAGCAAGGTGGAGCACTTCCTGTGGACCAGCCGCAACCCGGAGATCAAGCCCAGCATTCTGGAGTAGCCTCCAGAGTTATACCTACTAGAGGGGAGCCCCCAGTTCAGCCCGTTCGACCTGCCGAGCCTGATGATGGCACCTTGGTAGGTCTCATCAGGACCTTGATAGCTTCCCAGGATCGTAGAGGAGACGCCTTGCACCAGACAGTGGCAGATGCTTTGACCAGAGGCGGTCATCCAGGGAACAGCGCGGCCAACAGCTTCAAGCGCTTGAATCCTCCATTCTTCGACGGCAGCGAAGATGCGATTGTCGCGGACGCTTGGCTTCAGGATACCGAGGTGGTTCTGGAAGTAGCTAGGACACCTGAGAATGAGAAGGTGGCGGTGGTACGCCTACAGTTGCTGGACTTAGCTCGCAATTGGTGGGCGGCGCAGGCCATGGGATTAGTGGCACCCATTACTTGGGCAGTGTTTAGAGAGAGATTCCAGACAAAGTATTTCGATGATGTAGCTCGATACGACCTGCAGACGAGGTTAACCAACTTGAAGCAAGGAGGCAGAACGGTCGACGGTTATGCATCTGAGTTTTTTAGGCTCAGTAGGTTTGCCCCCACCTTGGTGGCGACCGAGTTTGATAGGGCCCAGCGGTTTCAGCAGGGACTGCATTTGGAGATCTTGTTGGCAGTTGAGCAGTTCGAGCACCAGACGTTCGATGTAGTATTGAGAGCAGCTAGGAGGCATGAGTACACCTCCCAGAGGATCGTAGATAGGACCGGAGGTAGGAAGCGGTCCCACAGTCAGATGCACCAATCATCAGCTCCAGCCCCGGCAGCTAGGGGTTTAACCATTGGAACTCCAAGGCGGGCGGCCTCAGTGACGTCGATTCAGCATTCAACCCCGACGTACCCGCAGCAGCAGAAGCAGAAGCAGACTTCTGCGATGGGATATTCTCATTGCGGGAATCCAGGACACGTGGTGGCAGATTGTCGCAGGGCGCAGGGATTGTGCCTGGCTTGTGGAGCGGCAGATCACAAGATAGAAGCCTGCCCGAATAGGGGTAGTTCGTCCTCTTCCAACCTAACCAGTCCATCGGTTAGTGGACCAGCGCCTATGCAGCAGCAGCAGTACCCGAGGCCATTATTGCCTCAGGCCCAGGCGTTTCATCAACAGAACCAGCAGCAGTATACCCAAGCCCAAGTGCAGAACAAGGCCAGGCGATGATGATGGCTATGGAAGAAGAAGTTGCACCAGGTGAGGTAGTGGCAGGTACTATTCTCGTCAACTCCTCCCCAGCATTGGTATTATTTGATTCTGGTGCATCGCATTCATTCATGTCTGCACGATTCACGACACGGATAGGATTGGAGCCCGAGTCATTATCAGTGAGGCTCAATATACTTACTGGTAATGGTCTTGTGGGAGTAGATCGTGTGTTTTTCTCGTGTCGGATCGTAGTTAGCGGTAGAGAGTTCCCCGCTAGATTTATAGAGTTCCCTATGGCAGACTATGATGTAGTCTTAGGCATGGATTGGTTGAGGAACCAGTATGCTAGGATAGACTGCCATGTTGGCAGGGTTGTCTTTAGTATTCCAGGAGAGCCAGAGTTTTCATTTTCCAGAGACGCAGTGGAGCCATCTTTCCCAGTATTGCGTAGCAGCAGTACAGTTGCCCCGGATAGTTGAAGAGTTTCCAGATGTCTTCCCAGAGGAACTTCCAGGGATGCCGCCAGAGAGGGAGATCGAGTTCACTATAGACTTGATCCCCGGAACAGCACCAGTATCAGAGCGAGAGTCTACAGGATGGCGCCTTCAGAGTTGAAGATTTTGTACAAGATGATTGAAGAACTCAGGACCAAGGGATTCATTCGTGCAAGTGGATCGCCTTGGGGAGCCCCGATGCTTCTTGTGAAAAAGAAGGATGGTACGTTCAGGTTATGTGTAGACTATCGTACCTTGAAATTAGTGACAATCAAGAACAGATACCCTCTTCCGAGGATAGATGACTTGTTTGATCAACTCAAAGGGGCTTCAGTGTTCTCGAAGATAGACTTGCGGTCAGGATACCACCAGATCAGAGTCAGAGAGCAGGACATCCCGAAGACAGCGTTTAGATCGAGGTATGGGCATTGGAAGTTCCTTGTTATGCCCTTTGGAGCGACCAATGCGCCGGCCGTATTCATGGACCTCATGAATCACATTTTCATGCCTTACCTGGATCAGTTCGTGATCGTGTTCCTAGATGATATCCTGGTCTACAGCAAGAGCGAAGTAGAGCATGAGCAGCATCTCAGAATCGTCCTTCAGACGCTTAGAGAGCATCAGTTGTACGCCAAGTTCATTAAATGCGGGTTCTGGCTCGATCATATTTCGTACTTGGGTCACATCATTACCCGAGGAGGAGTGGAAGTAGATCCCCAGAAGATTGTGGCTATCGAGTCATGGCCAGTACCTAGTTCAGTGGCAGAGGTCCGCAGCTTCCTTGGATTAGCCGGCTACTACCGGCGATTCGTTTCAGATTTTGCGAGGATTTCGGCACCGATGACCCAGTTGACCCGCAAGGATGTGCAGTTTGCTTGGACAGCAGAGTGCCAGGAATCATTTGAGAAGTTGAAGCGAGGTTTGATAACGGCTCCTATTCTCACGCTTCCAGATGGGACCGGAGGATTCACAGTTTATTGCGACGCTTCAGGCAGAGGATTGAGGTATGTCTTGATGCAGCATGGGAAGGTAATATCTTATGCAACACGTCAACTTCGTGATCATGAGAAGAATTACCCGACCCATGACTTGGAACTGGCAGCAGTAGTGTTTGCACTTAAGCTTTGGCGGCACTACTTGTATGGAGATAGAGTGGAGATATTTACTGATCACAAGAGCCTGAAGTATTTTTTCACCCAGAAGGACCTTAATATGCGACAGAGAAGATGGCTCGAGCTACTGGTGGACTACGATGTGGATTTGCAGTATCACCCAGGGAAGGCCAACGTTGTAGCAGATACGTTGAACAGGAGAGCCGAAGTTTACTTCCTAACGGAACAACTAAAGTTATTGGCAGATCTTCAGAAGATGGGAGTTGAAGTGGTTCTTTCTACCAACATGGCGTTGATGGCCAGTCTACAGGTTCAGTCCAGCATAGTTGAGAGGATCCGGATGGCGCAGTCAGTAGATTCCAAGCTTCAGCGACTCAGAGCAGAGTGTGAGGCAGGAAGAAGGCCAGAGTTATGCATCCATGAAGATGGTATACTTCGACACGGCACTCGTCTTTGTGTACCTAGTGGAGATATCAGACAGGAGGTCATGGCAGAAGCTCACAGTTCACATTATTCTATTCATCCCGGTGGTACGAAGATGTACCGTAATATCCGTCAGCACTTCTGGTGGAATGACATAAAGAGGGAGATAGCCCAATTTGTCTCTCGTTGTTTGGTTTGCCAGCAGGTTAAAGCTGAACATCAGAGGCTCGCTGGACTTCTTCAGCCCTTGCCGATTCCAGAATGAAAGTGGGAGCATGTGACCATGGATTTTGTGACTGGATTGCCTAGATCCCCAGCTGGTCGAGATGCTATTTGGGTTATAGTTGACAGGCTCACAAAGGTGGCTCATTTTTTTCCATTCAGAGTTGGGCAGTCTACGGCTCGGCTAGCAGAGATGTACCTCAGGCAGATTGTCAGGCTTCATGGGGTGCCGGTCAGTATCACCTCGGACAGGGATTCAAGATTCACGTCACATTTTTGGCGCAGCCTGCAAGAGAGTTTGGGAACTCACCTTCAGTTTAGCTCAGCTTATCACCCGCAGACAGATGGCCAGTCAGAACGCGCGATCCAGACCCTTGAAGATATGTTGAGATCTAGTACCCTTGACTTCGGTGGTTCTTAGAAGGATCACCTGCACCTGGTAGAATTTTCCTACAACAATAGTTTCCAGGCCAGTATTCAGATGACTCCGTTCGAGGCACTATATGGTAGGAAGTGCAGATCTCTGCTAGCATAATATGATGTTGGAGAGAGGCAGATGCTTGGTCCAGAGATGATTGCCCATATAGTTGAAGTGGTCAGAAGGATCAGAGATCGCCTTTGAGTGGCCCAAGATCGCCAGCGGCATTTGGCCGATGCCCATCGACTTCTCTTAGAATTTGCTATCGGCGACCATGTATTCCTTAGGATCTCGCCTAACCGCGGCGTCATTCGCTTTGGCGTACGGGCAAAGCTTAGTCCTAGGTATATAGGACCGTTCGATATCCTGGAGCGAGTAGGAGATGTATCATATCGTCTCGTTCTTCCGTCGTCGCTAAGTGAGGTGCATGATGTATTCCATGTGTCCCAATTACGATGGTACATCCCAGACCCGAGCCATATCCTAGACCATTCGGAACTGGTTGTTGGTACCAACCTTTCATATGAGGAGAGGCCCGTGTCTATATTGGACCGGAGAGAAAAGATACTCAAGAACAAGACTATTAGTTTAGTCCGTGTTGCTTGGGGTCATCACTCTCTAGGTAAGTCGACGTGGGAGCGTGAGGATGATATCCTATCGCGATATCCCTACCTGTTTGACTCGTAAGGTATAATGTCTTCCTTATGCCTTATGCTTTTCATTCCTTGATTGTATGTATGATTGTATGATTGAGTTGCTTAGTGTAGTTGTTGGTGCTTAGTGTAGCTCGCTGTGGCAATCTCTAGCTCCTTGATTAAATTCCGAGGACGAAATTCTTTTAAGGTGGATAGAGTTGTCACCCTCATTTTTTCGTATTTTGTAATTATACTCAAGGTCGGATTTTGGCATGTATTTTATTTTTCTCGACTTGCAAAATTTTGGGTTCTCGTATTTTGGGTTTCGGCTCGGCTCGGTTTTAGTTGGTTTGGTTTGATTTTAAACCCAATGGAACACCTTAACCTATACTCCACCCTCATTCCACCACAACCCACCCTCATTAAAATCCCCACCAACCATTCTCTCTCCTCATTTACTTCCATTAAATTTCTCCATCTTCTTCTTCCTTCCTCCACACAACACCCAACACCATAGGCAAGTGTACCTTACCACCAAATAAGCACCCTATTTTATTTATCCATTAGCTAGATTAGACCATGGTGAACAACAATAAAACTTGGCATTTTGTGATTTGGAGCTTCCATTTTCTAGATCTAGGTTTTAACCATTTTCGGAAATCCTTGGTTTTGATCTATTAAACCTTGATTTTTACTTGTTTTGATGCTTCCATGTGGAAGAGAATTCAATTTTACACAAGATAGAACTTTGAAAATCCAAATTTGGTTTTGATTTGGCCAAGATATGAAGATTGGAAATTTTTGGTTGACTTGCTCTCGGTTTGGAGAAGAAGACCTTTCGGCCTACGCTCTTTAGCGCAAGGCTGAACTGCGCAGCTCGCCTTTTGGCGAACCGCGCAACCCCCTTCTCGGCCAGTGCTCCTTAGCGCTGGGCTGACCCGCGCTCGGCCCCTTAGGTTGAACCGCGCATCCCTCCTTGGCGCACTAACCTTAGCGCAATCCGATCCTGCGCAGCTCAACCTAGCGCACTTGATCCCTGCACAGTTTGCTCCCCGTGCACTTCGACCCAGCGCACTTGGCACCCTGCGCAACCCAACTCAGCGCAGTCTAACTCCTGCGCCACCCAAACTCAGTGCCCTTCGACCCAGCGCAAGCCGACCTCTGCGCAGCTCACCCCTGCGCAGTTTGCTCCCAGCTCACTTGGCTTCAGCGCAACCTGACCCTAGCGCAGTCCATTCCCCTTGCGCAATCTGATCCCCTGTGCAACCTGTTTGTCAATGGTGATTTGGTTTCATTTCCTCAGGGCTTGGCTTCTCTTTGCTGATTGGAGTTTTGAGATCTTGTTCCACGCAACACGACGACCTGGCACGTTTTTTGATGATTTGCTTATGACTAATACGTTTTCCTGATTTCTGTGATTTACGATCCTGGTATTTTTTGGTCTTCTTTAACAGTGACCCGATGGGGTGCACACTAATCTTGTAACCTGTGATTCATGATTAATCTCTGTAACTGGATAACCTGATAGTGACCGTGGTGGCGCACTCTTAACTTGTAACTTGTAACTTATAAATTGTAACCTGACTTGACTTGATGATGTTGCGACGGCTAACTCGACTCTTGTAATCAACCTTGACACCGTGGGTGTTCCTTCTTGCTTGTCTTGTGCAATCCACTTGTCTTGTCTTATCTTGCATCATGTCTAGGACGTGACTCCCTGGTTCCCACGGTCAGGGATTCGTACTGAATATGGTTTAAGTTAATGACTAGCTCAAACTTTAGTTCATGGAGAATTCCCCGTCACAGGCGATCTCGTTATCTGGGCGCTTAAAAAGGGACTTGTAGCCTGCCGACGAGTAGGGCACATTCTCGCACACTATCATGTGTTGCACCCTCTAAGTCACCTAAGGGATATCGTCTCCAGGGCGATGTACCCAACCATACTCTCAACCCGCGGAAGGGTAACTAGATAGTCTGCAGGGCTTGGGACTGGGGAATTCTCAATTGCATCTTGTTAGTAATTAGGCTTATAATAACCCTAGTTAGTTAAGTAGAAAGCCGTATTATTTGCTTGGCCACTTGTGAATGGATGGAGTCCAGCCTTGTCTAAGTCTTGTCTAGTCCCAGTACCCGGTTACTCCTGAGCATGACTGTTTACTTATTCTTAAACAATAAATGGATATAGACAAAGTGCTATTCAGGCGAAGGGTTACGACTCCGGTTCCTGTTTGGTTTAAGGGTTGTAACCTTGCTCCCGGAATGGTTCCACGTCCCTAGTCGTTTATTGTCCTGTGGTTCTCTTTATTACTTGTACTTTTCTTCTATTCCTTATGTTCTGATATGCTGGCTTTTGTTCTTATTTCGTGGCCTCCTTTGTGGCACTTGCTCTTTCTGGGGTTTGACCCAGCTGGTTTTGTGTGGCCAGATTTCGGAGCAGCACCCGAGGATCTACCGAACCTCCCGCCCGATGGTGGCGACTAGAAGGAACCCGGGCTATGAGTGGGTTTTCTATTTTGTTTCGCTCACTCCATTGTAAAATTATTCTTTTGAGGCGATTAGCCGACGAGCAACTGTTAGCTCGATGCATATTTACTTACTGTCTGCCTACGGGCTGTAAACATGATTAACAAATCCTAGGGTTGATAATGTATGACTAAACTCTTGCTAGTTCTCGCATTTTGTACGACTAGCTTCATGATCAGCTGAATATGTAATATTTGGGATGCCTTTTATTGTATATTTGGTGGTATAACATCTTGCACTATATTACTTGCTTGAGATTGAGACAATAGGCTTGTTCATGACTATATGAGACTGTTGGCTTGTAGTTAAACCCTCATATTCCTAGACAGCCGTGACCGTATAGTGAGGTGGATTCCATTTCAATATACGTAGCTGGCTATGTACGCTCCCGCTCTCCAGTATTTTGGTTCTGGGGCGTCACACCGATACTCACAGGGTTAGGGTTTAGATACCGATACTCATAGGATTAGGGTTAGGGTTAGGGTTTAGACCGATACTCATAGAAATAGTCCGATACCGATACTCATATAAATAGTCCGATACCGATCCGATACCGATACTCATAGAAATAGTCTGATACCGATATCGATACCGTAAACTAGTTCGATACCGATGTTAGGATTAAAATCGTCCAATGTTAGGATTAAAATTTTGATCCAAAATTACTGTTCAGCTAATGAACAGTGACTTCCAGACCCAAACCTTAGTATTGGACAATTTTGAGACCAAAATTCTAATATCCACTATTATGTGAGATCCTAATACTAAATAATCCTTTTTACTACACTCCATTTACATCGCGGTCCAAAATCTGATAGGTCGCTTTCAAAACTGTATAACTTCTTTTTACGTGAATTGGATCTATCAAATCGAGTTCATTGTGAGCACTGTAAGAATAAGCCCACATGCCACAAGGATCAGACTCATAATAAGATGCCCAAACATGCATTGACAATTTCTAGTTTACACAATCGATGTCTATTAAACATGACAAACAAATGACTTCAAGCATGACTCTCATGATTGCAGCCTAAGAACTCCCAACATTTTTATACATGCATTACAGAAAAATATGAAAAAAATTAATCTTGACCGTGCCATAAAAATCAATCTTAACCGTGCCATAAAAATCAATTTTGACCGTGCCATTACATTTTTATACATGTATTACAAAAAAATATGAAAAATATTAAACCCCGGCCCACCTCCGGCCTGGCCGGGCCCCCACCCACCTCTCGTCTCCCCCGACCGCCAAGACCCCCGGCCCCCCGACCTCCCCACCCGCCGCCCCACCCTAAACCCCCCTCCTCCCTCCCGACCACCAACACCCCCCGGCCCCCCCTCCCTCCGCTCCCATACCCCCCCTCCCCCCCTCCCCCGCGACATCCCCACCCGCCGACCCCCCTCCCTCTGCTCCCCTAAACCCCCTCCCCCGACCACGATTCCTCCCGCGGGGTGCACCCCCCCCAACCACCAAGAGAGAAAGAGAAAGAGAGAGAGACATACCTGAGTGAGATAGAGAGCGCGAAAGAGAGAGAGAGAGGTGAGATAAAATTTTGGGGGGAATGAAAATTTCCTCCCCCCCCCCCGTCGATTCGTTTTATGTTAGGGCACAGTAGCGACGGATATATCCATCGCCAGTCCGTCGCAATACCCCGCTAGTTTGTCGATGGATAATCCGTCGCTATGTGGTCGCCAAATTTTGTGCCAATGTTTTCTAACATTTTCCCGCAAAATATTGACAACTGGGCGACGACATAGCGACGGGTTAATTATTTGTCCGTCGCTATATGGCCGACGATATAGCGACGAATTTTCAACCGATGTTTACCCATAAAACTAAAAAAATAATTGGCTGCAATTCGACGGAAGACCATCGCTGTTTCGTCGGAAGTCCATCGCTATTAGCGATGGAATCCATCCGTCTCTAAAGCACTGTATGTTGGTAGTAACATAACTTATCTATATTTGGCTTACTTGATAACCATATATATTTATATATATATATATATATATATATATATATATATATATATATATATATATATATATATACTATAAAATATATATATGTAGTATATCATACATATTCTTGACAACCTATGATACCTACATTTACTTGATATCCATACTACATAGGCTCATAGGATACACAAAATGCCTATGTCGTATAGTCAGTTTTCTACTTAAAACTAATACTGTACCTATTAGACCTATTCACTAAATTATAGGATTAAAGTATGTCGTAGCCCTTCATATTAGCTTTCCGAAACTTCAAACGGATCGCATTTTCGTGTCTGGATGCTCCCGGAATCGCAAAAATATCGAAACGCGTTCGTCTTTCGGACAGCTGACACTCAAACAGTATTACGAAAAGTTCTAGAACGAATTTGGCCTACTAATATATATATTTGGAAATCTAACTTCGATACGGTTCTTTTAAAAAAACGGAAGAGTATCAGAGTCTTGATCTAGTAGTTATGACATTTCTAAGTTGCTATGGCTACTAAAAACGTGGATGAAGACGAATTTGGGTTATTTTGGACAAAAGAAACACATGTATATACCCAAATCTAACCATATATATCATGAGATACCATGACACAATACCACATATCCTATTTAGGACAAATATACCCAATCTCGACTCAAAAAGGACATAAAAGTTCCTTTGGGGACACGTATCGAACACTTGGTGGTCACAAATTCGATTTTCCCCAAATTATATCAAAATAAAATGGGAAAAACCTTCAAATAGGAAGAGAAGAGCCTCAACTCCTCTCTAATGGTACCCTAATACAAATGGGGTCCTAAATGAATGTAGTTACACTAATAAAATAAAATGGAAGGGTTTAGAGAGCTCATACCAAAAGGGAGATGGATTCCCAATGTAAAATTCCTAGATCTAGATCTCCACCAAGCTTCAAGGCTCCAAATCCTTCCAATCCCTTCTTAGCTAGCCAATAGAGGCTTCTCTTCTCCAAGGGGAAGAGAATGAAACAAATTTGGCTCAATTTGGAGAAAATTTGGGTGTAAGAGTAATTTGGAGAAAAAGCTCCTAAATTAGGGCTTAAAATGAAAATGGAAAGAGGAATAAGATGAAGTGGGACTTTCATAGGAAGGCGGGCTTCCATATGGTGTTAAATTTAGGGTTTGGTTAATTAGGAAAGGTCCACTATACCCCTCCATTTAGTTATGACAAGTTAGGGATTGAACCTCCCTTCCTAATTCAGAGACTAACTAAAGGTCATTTAGACTAGTTCTAATCATTTAGTTCGATGGTCATGATAAGTTAGTTTAGGTCCTCTAGGATCACTAACCACTATTCTAGTCAAAGGCTAACCATTAGGCATATTCAATAATAACACATATGCACTATTAATTATTTAGATAATTAATCAAAATATAAATTCTAGTTTTGAAAACTAATTTGTCACTCAAGATATAATGTGAAATCATACTAATAACAATAATTAGGAAAAATTCAAAAATACCCCTGTTTCGAAAAAGTGGTGGTTACACAAGGGAGCATACAAGTTCCAGAATCCAGACTACAAGTACTATACAAGTCTAGATATAGTAGATATAAGCCAGATTTTTACAGAAATACAACAGCTATACATGTCCAATCAAAAGTAAAATAACAGCTATATTTCATACTTCTACAAAATTTGCACACAGGGACCAAACCTACTTGCTCAAGTATCAAATGATATCCAACTTTGGCACGGTCAAGACTCAAATCTGCATTATACAATCACTAAAGATAAGGGACATGAAATACTCAGAATGGCTCTTATGCATCATTAATGATGCAGTGTATGCCTCGCTAATGGTTGTAGTATATGCCTCACCATTGGCTGCACCGTATGCCAAATCATCATCGTAAATTCTTATAAAAAATTAGTAATATTTCAGAATATTAAACGAAATATAAAATTAGATTATATGTCAGAATGCCTCGCCAATGGCTGTAGTGAATGCCTCGCCAATGGCTACAACGAATGCCTCACCATTGATTGCAACGAATGTCTCGCCATCAAGGAAAGAGCCAAACATTAGTCCAACTGTCCAAGCATAAAAGTAAAGGGCACAATGTATCAATGAATCTGTAAGCTACCATGTGCTGACCAAAGAGCTAAATAGAAGTATTATGTTTGATTTTAGGTAAGGTATGATCTACCTGGTATACCATTTAGGCCACATCATCAAATTTTAGGTTACAGTAAGCTTACTGGTTTTTGAATCGTGTAGTTTTCTGCTACATGCGGTAATGAAGCCAAAAAGGGCTTGTCCAAGAGGCCTCCATGTATCTCAATCAAGAAATATAACCAAGAAAAGTACGGAAGAAAATTCCACACACGCAGCATCAACTTCTCAATAATATGATTGAATTATGGCTGTTAACAAGCTTAAGTAACATGGGTGAAGTCACATGAATTTGTTTCCACATCATAGAAACAAATATTGTTGGAATATAAAAATAGTTAGGAAAAAAGAGAGGACAAATTTGTAAACCCTAATGTATAAAAAATTAATATGAAGAAGAAGAGTAGTAGATGACCTCATCAAAACATTGAAATAACAATCGCAGCTGCACAAGACACCAACAAAATTATTTTAAAAAAGAAAATTAAATAAATAAACATTTGCAAGAAAAAATATTAAGTAAAAGATTTATGTTAGATCTTACCATAGTAGAGGATTTCGAGTGCACCAGTGCCCACTTCGAGAGATTTAGGTTAGATCTCGACAGATTTAGGCTATATCTTGAGAGATTAAGGTTAGATCTCGAGAGATTTAAACAAATTCGTAGATTAATTAGGAAGTCGGAGAGATATTAGAGAAGGAGAAAGATCAGAGAGCCTTTTCTAGAGAGATAATTGGAGGAAGAGAGAGAGAGAGAGAGAGAGAGAGAGAGAGAGAGAGAGTCTAATTTGCGTTAGGGTTAATCCCAAAAAGGAAAAGGGAACATAGGGAGCAGCTGAGGCTCTACAGAAAGGAAAGAAGGAGAGAGAAAAATGAGTTAGGATTAGGATTTTGACATATATATGTGAGGAGGGGTGATATTGTAAATGCACATATATCGATTCAGGTCGGGAACCGATTCCCAAACCCGTAACCCGACCAAAAACTGTTATTTTTATATCTAAAAACCGAATGCCGACCCGTATTTTCAAAAACTGTCCCGAACCGCTATTTCGGGCCAGGTCGGGTCAGTTTTCGGTTGAAAAAACCGATATTTGCTCACCCCTACGTAGTTGTATTTCTGACGATTTCTACTAAAACAAATTTACATAATTATGGCTTCCGAAATAAGTTTATTAAAATATATATTATGGAAGCTTACTTCGAAACGTTTCTAACAAAAAAAAGGAGTCGAATCAGAGTCTGAAATTAGGAGATATGACACTTCTAAATCAATGTAGCTACTGAAAAACAAAGATTTTTTTTGACGAATTTTGGATTATTTTGGACGAAAAAATAGAGGCAGATTTTGAGTGATAAGAATGGAGAGTAAAGAATTTACTGTGAATTTATTTCATATTATATGTACCTATATTTATGATTCATAGGAGTTTGTTATTAATGATAAGATATGGATGATGTTGTTTTCCTAGTGGTTTTATGATTATGATTAATTTTAAATATAGTTTAAATTTATCTAAATTATCTATAATCTTATTTAGAATTACCATAGATAATAGCATATAATCTATACATGTATATTATTTCAACAATCTATATCTAATTTTATATATACACGGTGTATTTATAAATACTAAATTAACGTATATCCTAAATTAAATAATATAATACAATCCAAATCCTAAAAAAAATTATTTATTCTACTAGTTATTTCTAATTACTTATTTGGAACATAATTTAATAATTGAAAATTATTTAAAAAAAGAAATTGGATAGGGGGTAACATCAATACCCCGTTCTTGGCAAACTCTATAATAATCATGTCTTTTGGAACAGAAACAATCATGGACACTCGTACGATTTTTCACGAATATGGCAATGTACACAACAATCAAAGTCCATGTATCTCGTCATCGAACTTTACTTCTATAAAGGATTGTCAAGCCCCAGTCCCAAAATACATAGACCATGATACATAAACATAGCAATTACGTATCAAGAGGACTCCAGTCCAACTCGAATACGTATAAATTGTCTAGAATATGGTATCTGATGTTCATTATGACAAGTCAAACTATATCTCAATCCACATAAATAACAAATATCAAGAAGGAACAACATAGTTCGTGGTTTACAGCCCACTATCATATATGTCCAAATAGACTCGAAAGAAAATATGAGTCTATAAAACTAGGCTCGATCACAAGCAGAATATATTATGATAAGAATATACAACACAAGAGAACAATAAAATAAAACCATGCACTAACGGTACCTGAATCCTGTAGACACAATTATAACCATCCATCTATTCTATCAGCTCAGCAACAACTTAGAGAGATCACCAGGTCCTCAGAAATGATGTAGTAAGATACATAATATACATCCCGTATGTAATAGTAATAACATGCAAGAATAATGATAAGGTAACAATACATGAAAAAAGACTAAAAGAAATGGGCATGCCATCAAGAATCTTGTTATCAAACACGACTATAAAAATCGGGGTAACCACACTCAATAGAAGCTCACGGTCCTATAGAAAGTAGGCCAATGGGGACTCCCAATATATAATAAGTCTCATTGCACTCAATGGGAGCTAACGGACGAGGTGGTCAAGTGAACAGAACTCTACTGCAGCACAATGGGTACTCATGATCGAGAGTGTTCATAATATAGTCAACGCCCAATAATGATCGTCTAGGATCTAAGGAAACAAGTCAAGTGTGGACACACACAAAAAAGAAGAAGAAAATGCTGTCTTTTCTTTATTGGCACAAGGCACCATAAATCGAGTACGCCTAAGAGATCCTGTGCTGAGGATCCCCGAGTACAAAAAAGAATTCTGGAGAATGGGACGATGGAGATCGACCGGCAGTTGTTGCTCCTTTACTCCGTTGACACTCCGATTACAAAAGTGGGAGAAAACCTAAGAAAATTGCTAACTCTCGGCTCACTGACAAGAAGTGCAGCAATTTGGCTCTTAAAAATGCTCTCCGTTCTATGTTTTGAAGAGGGATGAGGCCCCTTTTTATAGTCGTTCTCGAGCTGGAATGATGTTATGCGCCCACATGAGGAAAACATACTGGTTTTCATGTGGGCGCATAGTCCTACTTTGGGCGCATAGGATGTAGGCGCATGCAGGCTGCAAAGTCGTGGGTTAATCGTGGTGCTGACGTGGCCGCATGCTTCGGTGCACGATTGCTCGTGGAGGCTGACGTGGCCATATACTTCGGTGCACATTTTGATCATGGCTTTGACTGAGTCAGGCTTAGGCGCATAGCCATGTCTCAGGCTATGCGCCCTCCTTTTGGGGGACCTAGTCTTGGGCGCATGGAACTTCACTGGCTGGGCGCTTAGAGCTTCACTGGCTGGGCGCATAGAGTTCCACTGGCTGGGCGTATAGTTCTTCACTAGCTTGGGCGCATAAGGCTTCATTGCTGAAAATTTTTCATGCTTCTACAAGACCCCCTTTAAATTTTTCGATACTTGAACGAGTTCGAAATACTTTGAAAGAAAAATGGATTGTCTTCGCGTGATGCAATGGGCGCATAGAACGGCTCTCTCTTTGGGCGCATAGTATTTGGCCAGCCTGTCAGAGAGATACGACTGTTGAGATCTTCCTCGAAATCTGAAGTGACAGATTCATCAGGATAGAAATTGAAGAGGTCCATCCTTCATACGTTGTCCATGTCAGCAAGTGGCAGTCGCATAGTGTACAAGAGGCTGGATCTTCACGTGGGCGCATAGGCCATTGTGGGCGCATACTGCGTAATGGGCTCATAGGCGCATAAAGATAGTGGACGCATAGGAAGCCGCTTGTGCCTATAAATAGGCTCTGAAGGAGAGAGAAAGCTCATTATTCTCCTCTCTTAGAATTTTTCAGAAACTCTTCATCTTCTTTCTTTGAGAACCATGTCTCCCAAGGTCGCCAAGAGATCCGCGAAGGACAAGGGGGCTGCGCCGAGTGGCTCTCCTCCTGTGACAACGTCTTCACCAGTCCAGGACCCGATTCTGGGTGAGGGCACGCCTCAAAAAATAAAGTCTTCAGCGTTAATTTACGATGCTCAGACTTTTCATCTGCCTGGGCGCATGCGCCTACGGCAACATACTTCTGTGAGCATTATTATGTGCCCACAGAAGTCATGCGCCAATACTGTGGTGTGTTATGCGCCTACATGTTGCCATGATACGCGCCCACTTGCTGATGCATGTTATGCGCCCACGTACTATTGTATGTTATGCGCCCACATGTTTGTTTTTGGCTATAGTTTATGCTTCGCTTCTTTTGGACATCAATGTAATCCTTTACTTCTTGCCCAAATGAAGAGATGGAGAACTTTTTGGTTTGCTCATAAGATGTAGTCCTATGAATTTGACTGATTTTGAATAAACAGAATACATTCACTCAATTCTTTGCTTGTGGTATTTGTGGTGCTTGTATTAGGGAGCCTAATACAGCATTTGTGTAAAGGGTATCCCGCTGGGGGATCTCACTCCTCTTTTTTTTGTTTGGACCTATTGCCCCTTTGTGCATCTTGGAATGTGAGCAAATAGATTGGAATGATACTTTCGTGGACCTATTACCCTTTTGTACACTGGCGGTGCGGGTAATAGATTTGGAACAAAACCCAACAGAGGTAGTATGGTCGTGATAGGTTTTGTGGTCTTGACACTGTGTCTTTTATCCCGGGTTGGGTATAGGTGTCGAGTCGGAAGATTATCGGTATCAGAGGTAATATGGACGTGACATATGATAATCAGGAGTGGTTTTTGGTGGAATGGATTTTCTTGTCAAGTTCGACTTCTTGTCAGGTATCCCTTCCTAGAGTGGAAGAAACTTTCCAAGCCTCCTCCCTGACGACCTCCACGGAAGACGATTAGATGGCCTAGGAAGTCATCAAAACTTTCTACTCTGTATTGAAAGTGAAGCTTCCTGGGGTCTTGAATCGGAATGCTGCCTTTGGCCCTGTGAAGGCTGTTGCAGAGTGCCAAGTGGCGGCCCTCGAGAGCATTGCCGGCTATGAAGAGCAGGCTAATACTCTGAAGAAAGTTCTGAATGACCTGGAGGTTCAGGTAGCTCGATTCCGAGATGCTGAACAACGGAGCCACTTGGCACTCGGGTGTAGAAACTCCGAAGGTTGATGAATGAAATAGCCGTGGAACTGACAAGCTCTACACTTCTTTGCATATTCAACAGCATTTGCTATCATTATGGGCCAGTAATAACCCATTCGTTTGAGACGATCTTGTAATTTGGGGCCTGGTTGATGTGCACCACAAACTCCATCGTGAGCCTCCCAGAGTGCATGTTTGGCTTCTGTGTCAGATAAGCATCGTAACAGTAGCCCGTCGTAAGAGCGTCGGTACAGCATCTTGGTAGCTGTGTCGTAGTAAAATCTGAGGGATCGCCTTTGGATAAACACTACTTCCTTCAGGTCTTCGAAAAGAATTCCATAGACGGCATAGTCTATGAAGGGAAATCTCCAGTCTTTGACATCGACATTTATTTTCGTTGTGCAACTGTGATGAATATGTAAGGCATTTTTTTATATATAATAGTTCTCGACCAGACACTGTGATCGACTGCTGAGTATTGGTTGGAACGGTCAAGGAAGCAACAAGATCGGCTAGAGCATCTGCTTCTATATTCTGTAGTCGAGGCACGTGCTCGATGAAGAATCCAGCGAAAGTAGACGCCAACTCGATTGTTGCTCTGTGATAGGGGATGAGATCTTCGTGGCGAACTTCATAATCCCCTCGGACCTGACTGACTATTAGCTTGGAATCGCCGTAAACTTATAGATAGTCAACTCCCAGTTGTTTCGCCAGTTGTAGGCCGATTAATTTATAGGGTATTATATTCGGCCACGTTGTTGGTGCATGGTTCCACGAGAGAATATCCACGATGTATAACCAGATGATCAGGTGACACGAGCACGACACCTACTCCAGCCACAATATTTCCTTTGGATCCTGTTCTTGATGCACCGTCAAAGAACATTCGCCAAATGGGGATTTCTTCAGTTGTAGTGTTTGTAGCTTCCCTTTCCGGAAATTTTGAAATTATTTTTAATATTTATTTTATGGAAATGGTAATTTTTAGAATAATTGTACGAAGTTCTAGGACTAAATAAAGATGAGGAATGATATGTTCACCAAGAACTCTTAGTGGACATTTTAGTTGGTTATTATTATCATTATTATTATTGTTATCATTATATTATTCTTATTCTTATGATTATTATTATTATTATTATTATTATTATTATTATTATTATTATTATTATTATTATTATTATTATTATTATTATTATTAATATTATTATTGTATTATTCTCATTCCTATTGTTATTGTTATTATTATAATATCCTTATTATTATTATTATTATTATTATTATTCTTATATTATTCTTAAGACTATTATTATTGGCATTATTGTATATTTCTCAAAATAATATAAATAGTATTCATTTATTCTTCAAATGAATTATATATATATATTGGCTATGGAATATTCATTTAGGTATATAGGGCATTATCATATGGTTATATATAGACACAAATACATATTTATATGAATATAGAAATATATACATAAACATCTATATATATAGCTAATGAAATAGAAATAATATATATATATATATATATATATATATATATATATATATATATAGAAATACATAATCAATAACATATGTGTATTGTATATATATAAATATATATAGTGATATAATATATATATATATATATATATATATATATATATATATATATATATATATATATATATATATATATATATATCACCATATATATATATATATATATATATATATATATATATATATATGGTGATAAATATATATATATATATATATATATATATATATATATATATATATATATATATATATATATTTATCACCATATATATATATATATATATATATATATATATATATATATATATATAGTAATATATATGGTGATATAAATATGCATAATAGGCCACAGGCCAGCACTTGGATGCAACCATGCCGAGCAACCCCATGCAAACCCGAGGGGGGGGCTTACCAAGCTAGGCCGAGCCCAGCGCCCTCCAAACCGAGAGCAACAGCTCGATTACACATATAAATAGGTTATAAAAACAAACCGAGAACGAGTGAACAGAGGAAACAACTCAAAACCCTAATCCAACACCCCGCCATGCTCCCCGCTGCCTGGGCGCATCCCCGCGCGTCCGTGCGTCGCCGTGCGCCGCCGTGAGCCGGCCAAAACCGCGCGCAGGAGGCGACTGCAACAGCAGCTATGGTTGGGCGATGAGCCACCTTCGCGACGCAAAATCTCAACGATCGCTCGATCGTTTTAAGTTCCGTAAACCCTGGTATGATCCTGATATGACCCTTTTTAATCCCTATTAATTAGTTTAGATTCTAGTGATCTGAAACTCGAGATAATTCGAGTTGAAATTGCCGAAAAACCTGTTTGGAAATAGGACATATAACAGTCCAATCGTCCATGTTTGAAGATCGATTTTGATCGATCTAATGCTGTAGTATAAATTCTAATTGAAAAAAATTCTTAGACAACCTATAGGGCTTCATAACCCTTTTCGTAGAATTGGATTTCATCGACTGAGCGTCGAGAAATCAAATTCCCAAAACCAAAAAAAACCTGTTTAAAAATCAATAAAATCTTTCGATACGACGTACGTCCCGCCAATCCGGGCGACGTGGTCACGAACCGAAGGCATCGAAAGGTGCATAACGACTTCGTGGTCGTGTGGACTTTGACAGAATTCAAATTGGTCGCGTATGCGTGACGAATTTGATGAGTATCCGCCAAAATTCACCGTATCGGTCTCTGTGCAAATTTTCTAATTACTTTATGCACGTTCGTCAGATCGAGACGAAACTTGCGCCAACAGGTCCGTATCATTTTTCTGGTCCTGTATGCCAAGTTTGGTCCAATTCTGAGACAGTTGATTGGATCGCCGTTTTGCGGGCCCTACGGTCCGATTCAATGGGCGATTTTGTGCACGGCCCGCCGGAATCCAACTCTGGACATACGGTTGGGTTCGTATCGGAAAACTAGATCCGTAGACATGTAGTTTGATGACTTTAGAGATCGTTGACTCTAGCATGCTTTTTGGTGCAAAGCGGGTCCAACGGCGGACACCGTTTTGGCCCAAAATTACCGTTTTGCCCCTGTATCCAAAATTGGACTTAAGGACAGGCGATTCTTGCTAATTTGACTATTCTAAGAACATTGGTAATGTTTATTTTAGCTTTCGGGGACTATTGTATGAGTTTTGACTATTGTGACATTCTGAGTGGTTCAGATTATCGGTTACACCAGCACAGGACCACAGGCGAGTACAGTTTATTGTCTGCATTTCAATATTGATCTTTACTATATTTCATTGATTGGCCATTGGTTATGTAATTTTTATACTCTATTATAAATTATTGAGTCGGGAATGAGAAGTACCAAGGATGTGTGATCCGACCGTAGACAGTGTTTATTTTTCTGCAGTAGACCTCGTAGACAGTGCTTATTTTTTTGCAAGTAGATCTCATAGACAGTGCTTATTTTTCTGCAAGTAGACCTCGTAGACAGTGCTTATTTTTCTGCAGTAGACCTCGTAGACAGTGCTTATTTTTCATGCAAGTAGACCTCGTAGACAATGCTTATTTTTCATGTAAGTAGACCTCGTAGACCGTGCGGTATAGTATCCCAGACCGATCACATATCAAAGGTACTTCTAACAGTTGGGGAAAGTATTTTGTGTCAATTTATTTGCTATTGGTTTTCCGTATTTCCTATTTATTTTCAAAAACATGTAATTGATGTCTAACCTCTATTGTATAGTCATTTTCTTTATTTGAAATTGCATTCTTTGAATTATGCTCGTTCCATTCCTGACTGGAAACCATATTTTTTAGGTTAGCCGTAGATTCACTAAGCATGGGTAATACGGGTGTACTTGCAGCCAAAGCCTAGAGACTAGCTAGATAGTTGAGTTGTAGTCATTATATATTTGTACAAGTTTATATTTTTCTACAAATGTAAAACTTGTGATCATTGTAAATTAAATTAATTTTGTGAATGAGCAATACTTGTGATTTTGGGCATTGTGGCTATACAGCGTTCTACCGCCGACATTGCGGCGTAGGCTGGCTTGGACACGTCTCGTTTCCGTTTAAAAAAAATGGGTGCAGGTCGTGACAAGTTTTTGTGGTGGCCCATGCAGGTCTGTTTTTGCAAATCATGCGAACTCGTGATAGTACTTAAGTTATTTGTGCTATTGCGAGCCCGTGACTAGGAAATGCTCATTCGCGAATTAGGGATTACTTTAATTTAAGAGAATGACTAGGACTAGGAGTCCCTTGTTCAAATTGACCGTCGGGTAGTTAAGGTTGTTAGATAGGCCATACAATTTAGAATTATTAAATTCAGATAGCTTGCTAGATCCCTATAGACACACTATTGCTTTTGATGTGATGATATGATCCAATGTGGATCCACTATTCACTGGTAAGTTAGGCTTATCTATAATTAAGGCTTTAATCGTGATAAACTGTTCGATTTTTCTTTTGCTCTATTTAGATATAAACATCATATCATAAATTAGAACTGTCTATTTAAATTCTATTTTTCTGTAAGGAAGTGATTTATAATTCATGATTCTGTTATTTGTATGCGAATCTTGAGGTAGATTGATTTGAGATTTTCCCTCAACCATAGAAATGCATATAAAATAGATACTCGAATGTTTGTATTCCTTTCATCTTTAGTTAATTCCTCCATGTTAACACTTTTGTTTTAGGTGTTGTGACTGACAGGACGAATACCTACGCCTTATTTTTAGTCAACTTGTTGAATCTCTAGAAGCTCATGAATTTTTACAGATATAGTTAAAGGAATGGTTAGACAGCAGCGCACTGTCGTCAATTATTTGAGAGTGGAGAATGTGGGTTCACTGCAGCCAGCAGCGCACTGGCAAGGCACAATCCACATAATTGAAATCCTTTCGATGAATTGTAGTTTATGGAACATTGCTAAAACTATGTCCTCATTGACCTCTTTAGATCTTAGATACCCCACCTGATAGCTTATCACACCTGAATCACGGAACCAAGGGTTTGTCACAGCCAGAGTATACGGACGAGGCATAATTCTCGGTAAAATGATTTCAGACGTGATTACAAGTTTATGATACTATAGAGGGTAGAAAAATGCCATGTGTGTCCCATAAGACCCAAAGCCAAAAATAGTGAAAGTTTTGCCAGTTGAATAGCGTGTCTCCCAACCTAGCATCCCGTAGTCCTTGTGATCTATTAATAAGGTAATTGACTGACAATAATAGGCTTATCCAGATTATAGAATTTAGAGTTCCATAACCCATTAGTCGACCCAGGCCTTATGGATAGAAAGATAGTAGGAAGACTGTATAAGCAAGAGCACCTGGTAAGGTTTTGACTCTCTCAAAACTCGAACTACTTATTTTCTCCTTCCAATAATCTCGCATACTTGTATTTTGACTATCTTGACCAACGCTGCTATTCCAGCCTAGTTTTTGCAAGCTTACTCTTTTATCGAGCTTGATTCGAGACATATGTTTATTGGGGACGCCCGCTAACATATTGTCTAATAAGAATCGATGTATTACGGTCTGATCAACCGTAGTGCACCTGGTTCGCTCTTCCTCTGATTAACCTACGTGGATTGAGATGTAGATGTCTCTAGGATCTCATCCGCGACTGCATTGACAATTTCTCTTGAATTATAATTCGCCTTTGAATCACGTAATTGTATTCAGTGACATCTCCCTTGAACTCTTTATGATTTTTGTCCTTCATTGATTTGGAAAGACGAAAGCTCGTAACTGGTAGAGAGATACAGAGTATCCCCATGGCTATGATAGTGGTATACACAAGTGTAGCTACCATCGGCCAGTCATGTGATTGAGTTACTCGTTCTCCCCTCGATCCCTCAAACTATTTTGAGACTTTCAAGCCATCTGAATTTGAGAATGAGTATGGCTTTACCCCTAGTCAAAATGCCAACCTAGGGACTATCTCTTCTCAAGAAACCAATTGTCGTGAGTCTCTAACTATCTGCTTGAAGCTTGCTTTAATTAGCAACCCTTGTGCCTTGACTCAACCGTCCCTCGACCAAAGCCCACAGTTTAGACATGAGATTAATAGACAAGGGTAAGGACAATCATTTACCGTGACTATGGTAGATACTCATCCCGAGATTGGTTTCCAACAAATATTACCCTAGTTATGTAAATTTTGATATTAAGACCTAATTAGTGTTGGAACACCACAGTCACTAGCTTAGCTAATACCATATATTAAATACCCTGTCAATTGTGATCTACCAGTTGTCAACAACAATGCATGATCACTACAGCCCATACTACTAGAACCCTTATGACAATAGTCTGACAGGTTTGACACAACTAGAGTTTCACGACTCAGTTGTTAGAAATCTTTTTAGATGATGTGCCTTAGAGTTGGTTACCCCGTCGATAACTCTTGTATACTGTGGACCTGTAGGTCATACTATTTTATCGACCATGTATCATTGTACACACTCATTTTCCATTTAGTGAGGAGCGATCCCTTACTCGACTTATAACTACCGTACCCCGCTACGCCGTGTCAGATTCTTTACTAACAGGAGTCGAGGTACGATATCCGGACTTTGAAATTCTTCTAACCTCATTTTTCCTAAAACCACGTCCTAGCCTTCTAAATTTTGGGATATACGAGGACTTCCGATGGATTAGAATGATTTTTATTAGGATGATAATTAGTGCCCCGTGGACTCCCACCTTCTATTTAGATCATTTGATGTCCCCGTCCGTGACATTAATATTCGGAGCACGAGACCAGCTGTTACCTTCCAACAAATTTTAGATGCAAAATTTAGACGAGTCCACCTTTATCTAGGTATATCATGTCCCACTTAAACACGTCCTCTTGTGCTCTATTTTTATGGTACGATTTTCAGGTCAAAAGGACTAGCTATAACCCTTACCATAATACCGGTAAATTTTCCGACTACAATTAGAGACTCAACCTCGACTCAAACCTTTCGACCCAATATATGGTGGTGATTTACTTGAAACCCACTATGCACCTGTCACTAGTGTGCCACTCAATTGTGTCTTCTCGTGCTACTTAAACACAAAAGTCACTGAAGGCACATTTTTGGGCTTTAAGGACCTAGCAAATCAATCTGACAGGCAACTAGCTCAACCACTTGGATGAAAATCTATTCTAGGTTACCCTAACCTAGTAGAAATAGTTTATCATTGGGACCTTATTCAGTCAATATAGATTAAAATCCGAGGTTCATCCAACCAACTAGTGATGTCCAGATAGGGAACCCATTAAGACCCAGTACAACCCATCTAGGCATACCCCCATATTTGGACTATGAAATTGAACTATTTGAAATAGGTCCCTATACCTATTATGTAGTCTCTACCTCTTAGAATGTGAAGTCATTCGTAACCCTTATTCTGTCTGCCGAGAAGTCACAATACGATCTGGTATTGCATTTATATCCCTTGCTTGTGTGTTTAAATAACCACGAAAAAGATCACAATCTTGATTTCTCAAATTCCGTCCTATTATGGAACCTGTTCAGAATTTCGAGAATGGAATTTTCGTATCGCACGGAGTGCAAGCCCCTCTAAAAAATAAGTGTTTTTCGAGTTAGAAAGTGACTAGACTAGAGTAGCCCAATCTAGCAAATAAGATAATAGGTTCATAAATTTTCTTTCTATCTGCATCATTGGATACCCTCCACGGCTCTTAAAATTTCATATTCGTTCTCGATTATTTTTCCTTATCTTCCTGTCCTCCCTACTTCGGAGCGACGAATAGTCATGCTTACTAGAAACTACCAATAATCTTTAGTTACTTGTATAAAATGGTTGCTTGTTAAATTTTGGGTTGCTTGATAGATAAGAGAGGATTATAGATGCCATGTTCAGTAGATATCTATTGGTAGAAATTTTAGCAGTTAGTTGGAAGATTATAAAGTTTAACGACAGAAGAGGTGATAGAATAGTGCGACCAAAGGTGGGTAGAAGTCCTCAAGTATTCGGAGATACAAATGACTAGAAGGAGGATACAACTATTTTGAGAAATTAAATTTGAGGAGATTAAGGAAATAGTATACTTTGATTTTAGGAATAATTACGAATTAGAATTTCGAGGACAAAATTATTTTAAGGTGGGTAGATTTGTAGCTTCCCTTCCCGGAAATTTTGAAATTATTTTTAATATTTATTTTATGGAAATGGTAATTTTTAGAATAATTGTACGAAGTCTAGGACTAAATAAAGATGGGGTATGATATGTTCACCAAGAACTCTTAGTGGACATTTTAGTTGGTTATTATTATCATTATTATTATTGTTATCATTATATTATTCTTATTATTATTATTATTATTATTATTATTATTATTATTGTATTATTCTCATTCCTATTGTTATTGTTATTATTATAATATCCTTATTATTATTATTATTATTATTATTATTATTGTTATTCTTATATTATTCTTAAGACTATTATTATTGGCATTATTGTATATTTCTCAAAATAATATAAATAGTATTCATTTATTCTTCAAATGAATTATATATATATTTTGGCTATGGAATATTCATTTAGGTATATAGGGCATTATCACATGGTTATATATAGACACAAATACATATTTATATGAATATAGAAATATATACATAAACATCTATATATATAGCTAATGAAATAGAAATAATATATATATATATATATATATATATATATATATATATATATATATATATATATATATATATATATATATATATATATATATAGAAATACATAATCAATAACATATGTGTATTGTATATATATAAATATATATAGTGATATATATAATAGATATATATATATATATAGTAATATATATGGTGATATAAATATGCATAATAGGCCACAGGCCAGCACTTGGATGCAACCATGCCGAGCAACCCCATGCAAACCCCAGGGGGGCTTACCAAGCCAGGCTGAGCCCAGCGCCCTCTAAACCGAGAGCAACAGCTCGGTTACACATATAAATAGGTTATAAAAACAAACCGATAACGAGAGAACAGAGGAAACAACTCGAAACCCTAATCCAACACCCCGCCACGTTCCTCGCTGCCTGGGCGTACCCTCGCGTGCGCGTGCGCCGCCGCGAGCCGCCGTCGGCCGGCCAAAACCGCGCGCAGGAGGCGACTGCAACAGCAGCTATGGTTGGGCGAGGAGCCACCTTCGCGACGCAAAATCTTAACGATCGCTCGATCGTTTTGAGTTCCGTAGACCCTGGTATGATCCTGATATGACCCTCTTTAATCCCTATTAATTAGTTTAGATTCTACTGATCCGAAACTCGAGATAATTCGAGTTGAAATTGCCGAAAAACCTATTTGGAAACAGGACATATAACAGTCCAATCGTCCATGTTTGAAGATCGATTCTGATCGATCTAATGCTGTAGTAGAAATTCTAATTAAATAAATTCTTAGACAACCTATAGTGCTTCATAACCCTTTTCGTAGAATTGGTTTTCGTCGACTGAGCGTCGAGAAATCAGATTCCCAAAACCAAGAAAAACCTGTTTAAAAATCAATAAAATCTCTCGATACGACGTGCGTCCCGCCAATCCGGGCGACATGGTCACGAACCGAAGGCATCGAAAGGTGCGTAACGGCTTTGTGGTCGTGTGGACTTTGACGGAATTCAAATTGGTCGCGTGTGCGCGACGAATTTGCTACGTATCCGCCAAAATTCACCGTATCGGCCTCTGTGCAAATTTTTTAATTACTTTGTGCACGTTCGTCAGATCGAGACAAAACTTACGCCAACAGGTCCGTAACGTTTTTCTGGTCCTGTATGCCAAGTTTGGTCCAATTCTGAGACAGTTGATTGGATCGCCGTTTTGCGGGCCCCACGGTCCGATTTAATGGGCGATTTTGTGCACGGCCCGCCGGAATCCAACTCTGGACATACGGTTGGGTTCGTATTGGAAAACTGGATCCGTAGACATGTAGTTTGATGACTTTAGAGACCGTTGACTCTGGCACGCTTTTCGGTGCAAAGCGGGTCCAACAGCGGACACCGTTTTGGCCCGAAATTACCATTTTGCCCCTGTGTCCAGAATTGGACTTAAGGACAGGCAATCCTAACTAATTTGACTATTCTAAGAACATTGGTAATATTTATTTCAACTTTCGGGGACTGTTGTACGAGTTTTGACTATTGTGGCATTCTGAGTGGTTCAGATTATCGGTTACACCAGCACAGGACCACAGGCGAGTACAGTTTATTGTCTGCATTTCGATATTGATCTTTACTATATTTCATTGATTGGCTATTGGTTATGTGATTTTTATACTCTATTATAAATTATTGAGTCGGGAATGAGAAGTACCAAGGATGTGTGATCCGACCGTAGACAGTGTTTATTTTTCTGCAGTAGACCTCGTAGATAGTGCTTATTTTTCTGCAAGTAGACCTCGTAGACAGTGCTTATTTTTCTACAAGTAGACCTCGTAGACAGTGCTTATTTTTTATGCAAGTAGACCTCGTAGACAGTGCTTATTTTTTATGCAAGTAGACCTCGTAGACAGTGCTTATTTTTCATGCAAGTAGACCGTGCGGTGTAGTGTCCCAGACTGATCATATATCAAAGGTACTTCTAACAGTTGGACAAAGTATTTTGTGTCTATTTATTTGCTATTGGTTTTTCGTATTTCCTGTTTATTTTTAAAAATATGTAATTGATGTCTAACCTCTGTTGTATAGTCATTTTCTTTATTTGAAATTGCATTCAGTGAATTGTGCTTGTTCCATTCCTGACTGGAAATCATATTTTTCAGGTTAGCCGTGGATTCACTTAGCATAGGAAATACGGGTGTACTTGCAGCCGAAGCCTAGAGACTAGCTAGATAGTTGAGTTGTAGTCATTATATATTTGTACAAGTTTATATTTTTCTGGAAATATAAAACTTGTGATCATTGTAAATTAAATTAATTTTTTGAATGAGCAATACTTGTGATTTTGACCATTGTGGCTATACAGCGTTCTACCGTCAACACTGCGACGTAGGCTGGCTTGGACATGTCTCGTATCCGTTTAAAAAAAACGGGTGTGGGTCGTGACAGTGTTAGACTCTACTACTTCATCGAGGATTTTGTTGTAGAGTTTGGAAGATTCTGGCACCGGATGAGCTGCCAGGAAATCAGCTAATGCTTGGCCTTTTACTGCCTTCTGAAGAATGAAGAGCATATCATATGGAGTCAATAGCATTGCCCATGTAGCTAAACGGAAATTGAGAGAACCCGGTTTAGTCATGAGTATTCTGAGAGGATTGACTTTAGATATGATGTGGATAGTCTGCCCTGACACATAGTGGTGTGTCTTCTGGATGGCAAATACCAGTATAAAATATTCATTCTCTACCGGTGTGTATCTATGTTCGGCACCCACCATTGTGCGACTGAGGTAGTAGATTGCATGTTCATGGCTGCCTTCATTCTTCTGAGCTAAGAGGACGCCAAGAGAATGGTCCATAATACGGACATATAGTAAGAAAGGCTTCCCCATTATTGGAGCTACTAATACTGGAGGGCTTGTAAGATACGCCTTGATGTCGTCGAATGCGCGTTGACATTATTCAGTGTAGACGAAAGATACGCCTTTTTTCATGAGCTGAGTGAATGGTTGACACCTTCCAGAGAGGTTCGAAATGAATCGTCTGATGTAGGCTAGCCTTCCTTGTAGTTCGTATAGCTCTTTGAGGTTTCTTGGAGGATGCATATCGAGGATAGCCTTCACTTTCTTTGGGTCCAGATGTATACCCTTTGAAGTGATGACGAAACCAAGGAACTTACCGCTGGAGACTCCCAGAAAAGACTTGGTTGGGTTCATCTTGAGTTGGTATGCACGCATTAGTTTGAACACCGTTCTCAAGTCTTGGAGGTGGTTACCCTTGAGACGATTTTTAACTGCGATATCGTCTACGTAGCACTCCACAGTTTTGTGCAAATGATCGCAAAAAATTATGTTCATGGCTCGCTGGTATGTCGCCCCTGCATTTTTCAATTCGAAGGGCATCACAGTATAGTAGTATACCCCTAACGATATTCAAAAAGATGTGTACTTCTCGTCGTCGGGGAACATCTTGATCTGGTTGTAGCCTTAGAACCCATCCATGAAGGACATCCGCTTGAAGTCGCAAGTATTGTCAATCATTACGTCGGTGATCGGTAAAGGAAACTCGTCCTTCGGGCATGCAAAGTTCAAATCACGATAATCGATATAGACTCGAACTTTACCATTCTTTTTCATGACTGGAACGATGTTGGCAACCCAGTCTGGGTATTGTTCTTCGCGGATGAATCCACTGGCAATGAGCTTCTTGACTTTATTCTCGATGGTCTCCATGACGTCTGGTCGGAATTGTCGTTGTTGCTGCTTCACTGGCTTAGCTTTAGACAAAATATTCAGGCGGTGCATGGCGACTTTAGGGTCCAAGCCTGGAATGTCTTCATAGCTCCATGCGAAGACGTCGATGTATTCTCTTATAAGCTTTATAAAAGATTGACGTTCATCGTTAGATAGGCTTTTGCTGATGAAGATTGGTTTTAAAGATAATTCATCTCCTAAATTGACTTGGATGACTTCGTCTTCAGTAGGTGATTTACGTTGTTCGAAGCGCAGCTCCCACCTAGTGTCCATATTTTGAGCCCATTGTTCGAGCTCGATTGATTGGACATCGTCTGCAATTTGGAAAACGGAAACCATGTTGACGGACAGAGTTATCTTGAACATGTTGCCAATGCTGGAGTCTGAGTCCCAGAGAAAGGAATCAGAAGAATGAGAACAACGATCTACTTCATAATCTGATCTTTCGGGAGTTGTTGGGGGAGTGACATAACCCAAACCAATACTGCTTCGTTGATAGTAGTTCTCGGGTTTGCGGGAGGAGAAAAGTGTCGTATTGGCAACCGTCGTCTTCGGCCGTAATTTAGCTCCTGGTCGCTTTTGATGTCATATCCCATGTTCTGGATGATATTCTTGGCATGCCAACTATACCGAAAAAGTTACATTTTTTTCAGAGTTATAGTCAGCTTCTATGTTGTGCTTGGGAGAAGTAGAGTCTGGAACGAACTTTCTCTCGCCAATTATATGACCGAAGATGATTAGTTCTTCATCCTTATTTCTGGCTGGAACGATGAAGTAGAGGATATCTTCTGGGTAAACTTTTTCTCGCAGGTGAGGCATCGTGATCGGCATGCAGAGGTGTGGTCCTATGCCGTGCTCTAGAGCGTATATCGTATCTATGTAGTGGTTTACAGATTGATCGACATCAGAGTAATTCAAAGATAAAACTTTACTAAAGAAATACACAAGTTCTTCTTTAGGGATAATATCATCTGTTGAAGGTACATTATTATGAGTATTGATATACTCATTGAGAGGATCATCATCTGGAAGAGGAGCCATAGTCTTGGCCGAGTTCACCACGTAGGGTAATTCTTCAGGATTAGGAGGATGGGCATCAGTAGGTTCCTCCCGGGGTGTCTTGCTGAGAGTGATGGTCAATGGTTTGACCTTGTCAGGTTTCTTCTTTTTTACCCAGATTGTGAGAGGTTTCGGAGTACTTTTTAGAGTAGTACGTCCTTTGACTTGGATGATCAGGGGACCATCATTGGAGGATGAACTTGCTTCAGCTTTATTGTCAGCTTCATTGCTGTCATCCTTGGGGGACTAAGATTGGTAAAGTACCGAATCTCCATAGTAGGCCTCGATGCCCTTAAAAGGATCGACATCGGCAAACTCCGTCTTCACGACACCGTCGCTATTGACGTACTTGAAACACTGGTGAAGTATGGAAGGAACGATCATGTTCTCATGTATCCATGGATGTCCCAACAAGATGTTGTAGGATACATTGGCATCGATCACATAGCAGGAAACCTCCGTTCGGAGATCACCGATCTGGCACTTGAGACAGATCTTGCCCAACGGGTGGCTTCGACCCACATTGAAAGCCATGATAGTTGTGTTGGTTGCAGATAGCTTGTGCAGTGGGATCCCCAAAATTTGAAACAAACTTCTAGGAATGATGCTGAGGGAGGATCCCGGATCGATGTGCATGCGGTCCACCTTGATCGCCCCAATATACCCTGTATAGTACAGGGGTCTATCATGACGATTATTTTTTAGTAGCATGTCCTCCTGTGAAAAGGTGATGTTGGGCACCACTTCTATAGTACTATGGCAGTGAGGACAGGAGACAAGTCTTCAGCAGGGGCTTTGACTTCAGCGAGATAAGAGTCGGCATGTAGTAATGCCTCACTTAAGGCCTTCCGTATTTCTTTGGAGAGTCGTAATAGATCGAACAGAGACAACCTGACAGGTGTATTGGCTAGCTGTGCCAGTATGTCAAAGTTGTAGGGCCGATCTATGCCTTCGGAAGCTGGAGCCTTCAGAGACTTGTCAAACTGCGTCTCCTTCTGCTTGGCTTTGTCCGTAGTTGAAGGCTTAGACGGGCCGGCTTCTGAGCTTGTGGGGGTAGCAGGAGCTTGAGAAGGCACTGCTTCTTCTTGTGCGGGATCGTATGTCCGAAGATAAGTCTTCTCCGATCGTGTCTCGCCAGATAGAACCTCGTAGATGGGAGAGGATACCATATGTCATGACTTGTATTTTTTGCCCCTTTTTGCTTTGGTTGGTACTACCCCCTGCGTCACTTCTTGCACAAGGTCCGGATGGACCCACAGGATCTCACCACGTTCAGTCGTGAGTAGCACCAAGGCTGAGTTGCGAGCTGGCGGTAGGTTGATGACTTCCATTATTGCCTTGGGAATCGGGACCACGCCGTCTGGGACTTCTGTGGGAGGAAAGTCACCAAACTGAAGAGAGATCATGTTAGAAGATACGACATTGTCTTCAGCTTCGAGGTTTATCACTTGGCTGTCGATAAGCTGTTGTATCTTCTTTTTCAGGACGATGCAGTCCTTGGTGGAATGATGCACGTACTGATGATAGAGACAGTACTTGGGATCGTTGAGCTGGTTCGCCTCTGCAGGACGTCGTGGTGGAGGCAATGTCAGCTTATTACCCTTCGTCAATGTGTGAAAGATGGTAATGACATCGTCTTCGTCAAAGGAGAAGGTCTTCTTAGGCTTGTCGGAGGCGCCCTGAGAATTTGAAGCTTCTTTGGATGTGTCGACCTTCAGGACTTCTTTTCCTTTACCCCCATGAACAGGGATAGTTTGAGGATGCTTGCCCTTGTCTTCGAATTTGGGTGTTTTCAACCCAACTAGTTCCAAGTTAGGAACATCATTTTCAGCAGCATCAGCGGCTCCAATGAAAGCGGACCATGTATCATACTTATGTATACCCAGACAAAACTTCACTTTAAGAAGGAAGTTATGTCGACAAGTATCCATAAGTTCTGAGTCTGGTATGCCGAAGGGCATCTTCAGTGCTAGCCGCCTGAAGCGTTCGATGAAGGCGATGACAGACTCAGTCCTCCTTTGCTTAGTCTCGATGAGGGTGGACATACTAACATGCATGCCACTATCGTAAAACCTGTTGAGGAATAACCTCTCCAAGTCTTTAAATAAATTGATACATCCGTCAGGCAAACTGTAGAACCATTCGAAAGCTACCCCATACAAGGTGCTAATAAACATCTTCGACAAGAACGGATCATCTATGGGCAAGTGTAGGGTCTGCGTGTTGAAGTATGTCACGTGTTGACGAGGAGAAGTCAACCCGTCAAATGAATTCAGCATCAGCGACTTGTAGTTAGGAGGGCAAGTAGCGTTCTCCCACTTAGGGGGATACGGTTGAGATATCCCCATCTTCTGAAGCACGTCTTCGTGTGAGATGGTGTCGAGACGGTCGACCAGGGAATCAATTACATCCTGTTGATTGAGCAGGTGTTGGGAAACGGTTGCTGAACGGTTGCTAGGCGTCATTGGCGAAGGACCACCCCCAGTATTCGTAAGATTTAGAGGAGGCACAACAAAATGATACTCCTTTTGTAGTAAAAGAGGGTTGTTGCTATGAGCCGGACTAGCGTGGGTCGAGACATTTTGTTGAGGTGAAGGAACAGCCCCAGCAGCTTGAACCGCCATGATACTGGTAAGCATATCAGTAATCTTGGCGAATGCTGTTTCAAGACCCTCTAGCTGTTTGCTGGTCTGATCACTGGCTTCTTCAAGTCTTTCTCTGTCCGCCATGTATGTAGATAACATGCGAGGATGAACAGAGGAAATAGTACAACTGGTGCTAATACTGTTTATCTCCGAGTGAACAAGTCCTTCATCTTCAGGTAGATGAGGTAGATAGTCGCCATCAGATTCGGAGGGATCATAGTCCTCTGGAAGGCTACCCCCAGTGTGGAGGTCATCCGCTTCAAACTCTGAGGGAATACTACCCCCAGATTGGGATTCTTCATCGTCCATACAGAATCTTGCCTTTGACCGAGTACCCATATAGTCTCCTTCAGATGTGACAGCCTGCTGGCCAACTGTTGGTAGACTTCTTCTTCTTCTTCTTCTCACGGAACTGAGAGAGAAAGTTGTGTTCGTAGTCCACCGTCTTTGATTGGGTCTTCCGTAAGGGGGAACCCATGAAGCCATGTTGGATGAAACACACAGTAGATTTTTATCGTCTGAGAAATGCAGCCGTCGAAACACGGACTTTCTCTGAGGTACTCTTGTTGCTTTGAAGCAGCAACAGTTGATAACAATACTGGTGCACGGATGTGCACTATGAATTATTATGTCCTCCTTCGCTTTACGCCTATGATTTATCATGTCGTACAAGTCAACAGAAGGGAGTTTTGCCTTACAACCCATGTTGCATGCATCGCCAAGCTTTGCATGCGGGTTCGTAAGGAGAGTTGGCGCATCCAGACTTAGTTCACGTGCAGGGGCAACCCCTACACCTAAGTTCTGTGACGTCCTTGAAGCCCCGTGCTATACGCGTTGGGGCCTGTCTTTTTATTGTGGGCGATAGGCCTTGGAGGCTGGCCTTGGGCGCATGCTCCTTGACAGCATGTCTGAGCCTCCTTGATGTGGGCACATACTATGGATCCAGCGAGCCTGGACGCATAGCTTTGGGCGCATGACCCTGGATGTCCAGTCTGTTGAAGACAGAAGCATTCTAGTTGGGGTTATGCGCCCAAACATCCCCTTGGGTGCATGGCTTTGGGCACAAGCTTGGTGGAGCAGTGTTGTTTTCTTCCAGTTTTGCCTTCTTCGTTTGTGAGCCTCGCCAGGTTTGCCCAGAGTGTCATACACCCCGATTCTTGGCATCGTAGTGTTTTCCTTTGCCAAGTCTCGAACGTCGACAATTCTGTTGTTGGTTGTGCAGAAAAGAAGTCACTGGGCTAGTAGAGCCCGGAACGATGTGAGCCTTCTCTATTTGGAGAACTTCTGTGGCAGAGTCATGCGCCCATGTGACAGAGTCCTCCAGTTGCATATCTGCTATAACACTAGCAGGATATGCACAGCGAGCATTCGGAAGCCAAGTCTTGCGAGACTTGTTTGGCTTCGCTAATTTTGAGGGAGTAGAGCCATCCCTCGAGAGCATCTCTTCGAACGCCTGCTGATCGAACTTTACGATCAGCATCTTATGAGTGCTCCCCACTTTGTCGGTATCGAATTGCGTCACCACCTTCTCGTCAGAGGAAAAGGTAGTCCCCCGCAGAGTCGCCATTTTTGTGGACACACACAAAAAAGAAGAAAAAAATGATGTCTTTTCTTTATTGGCGCAAGGCACCACAAATCGAGTACGCTTGAGAGATCCTGTGCTGAGGATTCCCGAGTACAAAAAAGGATTCTGGGGAATGGGACGATGGAGATCGAGCGACAGTTGCTCCTTTACTCCGTTGACACTCCGATTACAAAAGTGGAAGAAAACCTAAAAAAATTGCTAACTCTCGGCTCAATGGCAAGATGTGCAGTAATTTGGCTCTTGAAAATGCTCTCCGTTCTGTGTTTTGAAGAGGGATGAGGCCCCTTTTTATAGTCGTTCTTGAGTTGGAATGATCTTATGCGCCCATATAAGGAAAACACACTGGTTTTCATGTAGGCGCATAGTCCTGCTTTGGGCGCATAGGATGTAGGCGCATGCAGGCTGCGTAGTCGTGGGTTGATCGTGGTGCTGACGTAGCCGCATGCTTTGGTGCATAATTGCTCTTGGAGGCTGACGTGGCCATACACTTTGGTGCACGTTTTGATCATGGCTTTGACTGAGTCAGGCTTGGGTGCATAGCCATGTCTCAGCTATGCGCCCTCCTTTTGGGGGAGCTATCCTTGGGCACATGGAACTTCACTGGCTGGGCGCATAGAGCTTCACTAGCTGGGCGCATAGAGCTTCACTGGCTGGACGCATAGAGTTCCACTGGCTGGGCGCATAGAGCTTCACTGGCTTGGACGCATAAGGCTTCATTGCTGAAATTTTTTCATGCTTCTACATCAAGTAAATCTCATGTCATGTCAAGTTCAAGTAATGCGGAGACATGTGATCAAGTCAAGTCGATTGTACAAGTATACGAAATCTAAATGACTACGGTATACCAATGATCAAACACGTGACAAGAAAAACAGACACGCAAGATATATGGAACATAAAAAAAGTTTTATGAAACATGTACAAGAAACATATGATATGACAAGCAAGAAATAGACATGAACATAATCAAGCAAAACTAACATGCATAAATACTATACAAGTTGGCAATTTATACTTGGCTTATTTTTTGATTCATGAGGTATTACTACTGACAGCTTCATATCATGTAATCCACGATGCCCATAATTTCGATCTAATCGAATTCCATAATTCCATATAACACAAACAAAGCAATGATCAATATCTAACAACCCACAATAGACACACTACGTTTTCTAGGGTTTAAACCTACTTTTGGGATTTCTAGGTTGTCCATCCGACTTTTAGAAATTCTTAAATACTGTCAAAATATTCATATAAATTCTGAAAAATAGTTTTATGTTCTTATATATCCTCATTATATATATATATATATATATATATATATATATATATATATATATATATATATATATATATATATATATATATATATATATATATATATTTTCCAGCATCTAATTCTCACAAAATATTAGTAATTATATTTTCCTATGAATTAATTCGTTCAAACAGGGACAATAGTTAAAGGAAAAATTATTTATCCTAAACCGTTAATCCATTAACTCTAGAATTAATGCATAAACTAATAACATATTCATTATAGATATACTAAAATTTTATACCGAATTACTAAGCCAATTCAGAGTTACGATATTTCCAATTTGAGTAAATTATGAATATATCAAAACATGAAATGATGTATTGCAAAAATTATAATTAATTATAGAAAAATCATTTTAGTGATCTACTTCAGATTCTAGTAGCACTATATGTTAGGTTTCCTACAAAATTTGTTTCAATGAAAAATAATGAATAATATAGGAGGAGATATTAAAATATTGCTAGAGACAAATATTGCTAAAATACATATTTTTGTACGAATTATTTTAGGGGACAAACAAAGTCTATTTCGGGATTGGGGATATGTTTGGAAAGCTAAGAGGGAGAAGATCATACCTAAAGTTTTAGAATCAAATTCCTTCATTTGGTTCCTCAAAAGCGTCTTGCAACACACAATTCTTCTTCTGGTTGCTGCTAAAATCTTCTCCAAAAAGAACCACTAACCCTAAAATTAAATGTCTTTATAAAAGAAAATGGGAAGGCACAATACGGGTCAAACTTGGGTTTGACCCGTGGGCCTCTCATATGGTTGCGAATTTGGTAATTTTTTGGGTTTTGTTGAAAATGAAGTACTATTTCGGGATTGGGGATATGTTTTGGAAAGCTAAGAGGGAGAAGATCATACCTAAAGTTTCAGAATCAAATTCCTTCATTTGGTTCCTCAAAAGCGTCTTGCAACACGCAATTCTTCTTCTGGTTGCTGCTAAAATCTTCTCCAAAAAGAACCACTAACCCTAAAATTAAATGTCTTTATAAAATAAAATGGGAAGGCACATTCTGGGTCAAACTTGGGTTTGACCCGTGGGCCTCTCATATGGGTGCGAATTTGGTAATTTTTTTGGTTTTGTTGAAAATGAAGTATTGGTTTGGATATATATATATATATATATATATATATATATATATATATATATATATATATATATATATATATATTCTTTTTTTTTCTTTTTTTTGAAAGAAGGTAATTGTGGCGAACGCTCCCACCGCTTTGCACGTATTTTATTAGAATATTTTCGTCTTTTTCAGGTGACTATTCATGTACTTGTGCTTTCTTTTTTAATTTTTTATTGAGAATAATAACCTTTGAAAAATGGTAAGGACAACAAAATTATTACCATTGGAACATGAAGAGTTGTATGAAAAAAAATTACGTGCAAACTTTATTGACTTGACTTTTAAACATAAATGACATGCAAGTTGACATAATAACATCATGTTTATAAAATACTCAAGGGTATTTTAGGAATTCAAAAGCTTCACCACTAAGTTTTCATATATATATATATATATATATATATATATATATATATATATATATATATATATATATATATTATATTTATGGAAACTTGAAGATATATGATTATATCTATGTACATATCATTTGGATGTGCATATTGATTAGGAAGCATGGCATGACTAGTATAGACATATTCCATGGTTAGTGTATTAGGCATGAAATGATTTGAATAGACATAGTCATATGATATTATATTTATGGAAACTTGAAGATATATGATTATATCTATGTACATATCATTGCATATATGAGATAGGAAATGATTTAGTTTAGATTGGATTTAAATATACATGGTGGTATATCTAAATATGAAGCCTTACATACATATATAAAGATATTTATATATCAATATTTATGAGATATGCCATATTTTGACTTGGTTTTACATATGTGACATTAATATGACTATGTCTATTCAAATCATTTCATGCCTAATACACTAACCATGGAATATGACTATACTAGTCATGCCATGCTTCCTAATCAATATGCACATCCAATTTATCCATGATTAAGGCTAATCATATATAATAATTTTTTTTAAAAATAATAAAAAAGAATTTCACAAATATGTTAATTAAGCCAAAATATAAATTTAAAAAGTTTGGGAGTTTACAAGGATAACTGGTCAATCATGCCATAGAACTCACTCAAGTGATCCATAATGGACGAACCATTCTTTGCTTGCTCAATATTGACGATGTGATCCACAGCTCCGATACCAATTTGTCAAGGATTGCAGCTTCTCCTACAAAGTCTTTGCATGCTCAATGTTGACGATATAATTATACACATATGCATTTACTAACAACCTAATATACCCACACACTTGTATATGCTCAAAATATCAATTCTCATCGAGTTATTTACTAGACTTTTCAGAGGCGACTTTTTGACGAACAACAAATATTTTATCTTGCTTCACAAATAGTAATAATTGGAACGGTTCAGGCTTATCATGCGCACTGACTTCGCATCCATCTCTTCAACTCAGTTTGACTGTCAACCCCTGACACCTGTAAACCTATGCTCTGACACTATTATGTTAACCACAACTCTGATACCACTCTGTTGGTATTAGCAGAGTTAGCTCTAATACCAATGAACGAAATACAAAAACCGTTTCCCGAAACCAGTAGGACCTGACGAGGACTGAAGGTTTCGCAAACCAAATATTCCAAAATCACAAAAAATGCAACGCAAATACAATAATATTTATGTGAAAAAAGTTGGACGAAAAAAACTATGGCACGATTAGAGTCCAACATGGAAGAGCTTCCACTAATAAAATAAGAAGATACACTAACTCCTTACAAACTTCTCTCATGATCCACATGGATCACAATGCTTCAATAAATGAAAATATATTACAATAGTAGAATGAAGATTATCAAAGACAAGATGATGAGGAAGAACCTATGAAGAACTCCTCAAAACGATCTCTCCTCGAAACAATCTCCAAAACTTCCAATCTCTTTCTTCATCTCTTAAAAAGTTGTAACCTTTGAGAAACCTCTCATTTTGATCTTATGATAATGAATTATGATTAGGAAACACCTATTTAAAGTATGCCAATTATGAACAAATATGGACCATTGGTCACAATCCAATGGTAATAAATTTTCAAATTGGGCCTTCAGTCCCGACAACGGTATATCGACAATATAACGGTTTTAGTATACCGGTGGTATACCAAACATTGCCCACTTTGAATCAGAACCTATTCTCAAACAAAATGTTATCATACCAGTATATCGTAGACTCTAATATTGTACTTTCTAATAACTTTCGATACACACTGTAATTAAGCCACCTTTGTCACCTTCGACCTTCCGAACTTCTCCGACATACGAATGTCACTTATTACACTCTGGAGTATTCTCCATATAGATTGAAAACTCCATCCAACATCAACACATTTGAAGTACTTGAACTCCTTTTATCTTCTACGAAGCTCATATTAGTACGAGATACGACCTTTTATGCTTAAACGGAGAGGGATTTATACAATGGAAATTAAATTCTTTTGCACTCAAAATACCATCTACTTGGTCATTTTTTAATTACTTAAATACCATGAAGCTCATAAAATTGTCAAGAATAAAAGTAAAGCAATATTTATACCTAAATCAATCAAAATGATGCATTCCAAGAAGATTGATATTAATTGTTTTATGATTTATGGAGGTGAAGAAAGATTGTGGTGATGGGATAGAATTTAGACATAAAAAATCAAGAAAATAGTAATAACAAATTAGGACTTGGGATGTAACAATTTTGTTTTTCAGCAGTATCCAAAAGCATAGACATCAGGTTATGGTTTGAGATTGTCAGGCTTTTCAGAAAGCGACACAAGCAATTATCGAAAGCAACCTCTCATTTGTTTTGGAAAGCTTATCCAAAATTTAAACCTCTTAGACGCATAACAAAGTCGATCGAAAGCATGTATGTTTATCTTTGATTGAGTAGTCTGATTTGCCTATGGCTTGAACCACCGAGACAAGACCCAAGCATGTTGCAACTCTATTTGTGTGAAGAAGTTTTTTTTTTAAATGTGAAAGCTTGGCGAAATTAATTCTAGAATTTTGCAAATTCCAAACCCATTCAAATAAGCCCAAATACGAGTTGAAATGGGCTTCTACAAAATAATAATAATAATAATAATAATAATATAAAAAAAATAGACCAACATAGGAAAAAGAGAAATCACCAACATCAGGACAGCCAAATGATCATCAATATCCGTATCTTCAACAAACACGCTTCCCAACCGTCCGCATAACAAATCCACATCATCAACATTTTATTTATTTCTTATTTATTATTAAACTATTTTCTTCACTTCTACATTCTCCTCTTTCCATATTAAAACATAAATTAATTAGTGTTTAGATCCTGCATTTTATATCAACTTATATCTCGTTTGGTTCTAAATTTTTTTTTTCTCCTCTTGCTTAGAAATTTTTAATATTTATACAATTTTATTTCAGTGTTTTTAAAAGACAAGAAAATTGAAAGGAGTAAATATTTAGGATAAAAAAAGTAAACGACAGTGCTACGTTGTCTGTGGATTTGGTCCGCAGTTCTGATCCGCTGACCACGTATCGCACGTCCATTGGCGACGGCGGGGGATGGTTGAGACGTGAGCACGCACGCGGTCACCTCCGCGGACAAAATTTTTTTTTTTCGAAAAAGAAATCCTTGTGATGAGTGGAAAACTTCTATTTTTTTTGGACATCCCATTAGAGAAAATAAATATTTTTTTTCACGGGTCTTGATTCCGGAAACTAAATGTGGCTTTAGAATTTAAGAAAAGTTTGGACCATAAAATTTTATTTTATTTTTGGTTTTCGTTTTTTTTTTTCCTATTATATCCGAAATACGAGTACAAAGGAGACACAATTAAAATAAAATAAGAAATAAAAAATTTAAATTCAGGATTCAACTATAAAATCTAGAATCTGGACTTGGCTCTTATAAAACAAACGAACTCCCACCCTGCAAAAAAAAAAAAAAAAAAAAAAAAAAAAAAAAAAAAAAAAATCCTCACTTTGATCTCTTCTTCCACTTTCGATCCCACTCCTTTTCTTCATTAACGATGAAGCCGAGTCCAGATTTTTCTCAGCGCATAGCGAGGATCTCCGGCCATCTCAACCCTCCCAAACTCCAGGTTCCTTCCTTCATTTTTCTCGGATTTCTTTTTTTAATATGTATTTTGGTTTCTGGGCATTATTGGGTTTTCGATTTTTTGCTGGTTTCTGGAAGAAAGACTGGATCTTGGCGCTAGTAGTTTACATAAGATTCGAATTTCTTTATTTGGGAAGTTAGGGTTTTCTTTTTGTATGTTTTTTTCTCCTGTTTTGGTTTCTTGGTATCAGTGGGTTTCCAGTTTTATGCTGTTTTCTGTAGGAAAGATAGAATCTTGAATTGGGAATTAGTTTTTTTTTTTTTTTTTTTCCTGAAGCTCTGATCCCAGAGTTTCTATGTAGCAGTTTAGTGTGTTGATTTCTATTACTATCGTCTCTCGATTGTATAGGTGGGGGAGAGCTCTTTGCTGAAGCTTGCGAATTGCCGATCGAAAGGAGGGGCACCTGGATTCAAAGTGGCGGTACTGGGCGCCGCAGGCGGGATCGGCCAGCCGCTGGCGATGCTGATGAAGATGAACCCTCTCGTGTCGGTTCTTCATCTGTACGACGTCGTCAACGCGCCCGGCGTCACTGCTGATATCAGTCATATGAACACCGGTGCTGTGGTAACTTTTCTCAATCTCCCCCCTCTTTCTTTTGAAGTAATTAGGAATATGGCATTTCCAGTGAACTGATATATATATTAGTAGGGATCGGTATCTCCCTAGAATGTCCAATATATATGTATTGAGGAGTGATCTAGAAGACTAGAACCACCGGGTGGTTTAATACTATAGAACTACTCTATCTCTATGTTATATCAATTCAATCTATAACAAATCCTAATTAAAATATAAACGTACATATAGCAAATTTTTATCAAATATTTAAACTATTTTTCAACAATATCATAAAGAAAAAAAATATATTTTACGTTCAACACAATATATATATGTAGCCCCTATATATATAGCCCCTTTACATAAATGTATTGAATAATTACGGGATGATTTAACAAATCCAAATATTTTATTGAAAGAAAAGAAAAGAAAAAAAAACCTTTGGTCAAATTTTTTCTCTGCTGCCCTCTTTCTCAAAAAATTTCTCTACTTCCCTTTTTCTCCTTCTAAACACACCATCAGCCTCTCCTTCTAAACCAAAAAATGCCACCTCCGACCGCCAAGTATTCGACCATCCCAACCCCCCTTGAACTCGAGCCACGACCACCACCTCCGACCGCAACCTGCCTCCAACACCGGTCTCCCTCGTTGCAACCTGCCTCCACGTCTACCATCTCTGACGCTCTCCTAAATACTGCGCTCAGACTCATCCGGCCGACTCCCGCATCAGAATTCGACGTCCCTTCACTGTTGCAATACTCGGACCTCCATGCCTCTAAACTCAAGGTACTATTAAACCCCAATACTTTTAGGGCTTTAATTTTTTCCCAATTATAATAGATGGTTTTTTAAGTCTTTCTGGAATTTTCCTTTATTTTGTAGCATTGGAGCTATAAGATGTCCCTATATAAGCCCGAACACCAAATTCACTCAATGCCTAAAAACTAAGCCTAACTACCAAGATTATTTAACCATGATGATCAAATGAAGTATTGATCTTTGGATATAAGGACTTTCAAGACTAGATGTGTAAAATTTGATGGATGTGAGAAAACTAATTAGTTGGTTCTTGCAAGTCTTGTAATCCTGATAGATCCATGTAAATTATCATGTCAGCTTACAGTTATTTATTAGGTTGTTCAGTCTGACACTACCTGTTTGTTTGAACTTTCAGGATGATGATGGATCAATTATGTATTTGGTATTCACAATATGAAAACCTCATAAACCGAAGCCATAAATCTGAACATCATAAAATTACTTTGTTATTCATGAGTAATGGTAGCATTATTGGCCATAAACTTGAACATCATCTCATAGTCATACAGTTAGCTTCTTCTGTCAATCAAATAATTAGTGCTATTTGAATTTCATCAAGCTAGTTTTTTTATAGATTATATCTATTTGTCCATTTTGATATGTTTTCAAAGATTAATGAAGCTTGTTTTGTATCAGTTGTAGGCTATTACCTAAGCTCCAAATGATTACATGACATACCAAATTATACATCTCCCAGGAAATGGTATCATTGCATTCACGGCATATTTCTTCGAATTCAGTGTCACGTCTTATATATTTTTGATATTTCATGTCTAATGAGGACTATATATCATTACTTCATGATATGACTATCAAGATACATTCTAATAACTTCAGAATTCGTATTTCCCAAATATTATCACAACTATATACATGTACGATGTAAAAATCACCAATTATCCCTTGGACAATCTCCACTTTGGTGCCAATTCAGAATTCAATCATATGCGGAGAATATTTTATTGAAACCATTTATGTGAAACCTAGTCCGTATATTTTTTTAGGAAAAAAATATTGTAAAAAAAATACATGAAACCATTTATGTGAGCACATCTCCTGGATTTTGTATTAGATTGCAATGCATTCTAAGTTTATTGGAAAAGAATTTCTTGCATTCCATGTTTTTTTAAAAGTACACTTATTATGTCTATATTATTTTCAGGAAAAAATTGAGATATTTGATTTTGGTGTAGGGATTAGTGGGGATAATAACATGAATATTGATTTAAAGAATATGCACAATTTGAAATACAACAGGATAGTGAAAGTGCAAATTCACAATCTAGTCCAAATAGTAAATCATATAACATCGTAAACTATCCGCAAGTCCCGGAGGAGGTGAAGCCTAAATTGAGCCAAGTGTTTGAAACATTAGATGATGTATATAATTTTTACAATACATATGCTAAACGATATGGGTTTAATGTACGTAAATGGAGTACCAAAAAAGAGAGGGAGCGGTGTGATTTTGCGGAAAGGGGTATGTGTGTTTTAAAGAAGGAAATAGAACAGTAATCGTCGAGGACTAGTGAAAGTGGGTTGTGGTGCTAGACTTATTGTTGTTAGGTCACCTACCGACAAGTATGTTGTCCATGTATTTGATGAAGGAAACAATCGCTCATTGTCAACCCCAAGTAAGACACATTTATTGAGATATCACCATCAACTTACATATGCCCAAAAGTATTTGACTCAACAACTTGGGACAATAAATATTCCAACATATCAATAATATAATTTGCTTGATTTACAGCAGGGTGGGTTTGAAAATGTTGGTTATACACAACAAGATTTGTACAATCATGAAAGAAATATAAAGAAAGCGAGAGAGAGAGAGAGAGAGAGAGAGTCATGATGGAGACATGTTTCACGAGTATCTAACACTCGAAAAAGTCGTTCACTTTTGTGATTAAATCTGATGAGGAGCACAAGATTACTCATTGGTTTTTGGTCGATGCGACTTCCCGACGTTCCTACAATGATTTATGGTGACATTGTGGCTTTTGATACAACTTATAATACTAATCAGTATGGTTTGATTTTTGCATCACTTATGGGAGGTAAATATCCACAATGAAACCATTGTATTTGGTAGTGCATTTTTAATAGATGAGATAGTTAATTTTTTGTTAATTGGACCGACCTCTCGAGGCTATGTCGGGTGACGTCCCTATAATTATCACCAATCAAGATCCGGCAATGGCAAAGGCAATATTGGAGACTCTTCCCAATACCTTTCATAGGTATTGTAGTTGGCATATTTTAAAAAAGTTCTTTGAAAAGATTGATGTTGTTAAGTATGGTCTATATTATAAAGAATTTTTAAATTGTATTTAGAAAACGGAGATCAAGGAAGAGTTTGACACAAAGTGGAGAGAGCTTGTTGAAAAGAGTGACTTGAGTTCCAATGGGCGGCTACAAAGAATGTTTAATATACATGACAATGTGTACCTTGTTATATACTTATACGAACTATTTTTTTCGACTAACATGTCTAGTAGCCAACGAGCGAAAAGTGCTCACTTGTTCTTTAAAGGCTATGTCAAAAAAAAATTATTGGTTGATTTTATGATCCAATTTGGTAGGGGTCTTGAGCACCCAAGTCAAAATGGGTATCGGATCACAAAGACATAGTAGAGAGGCCTATGTTGAAATTACAAAATGATATGGTAGTTCAAATGGTTGACATCTACACGAACGATATATTTTACAAATTTCAAGAGGAAATATGTGTTTGCTCCATCTAATTACAAATTTGAGGTTGTAAATGATGAGGGCATTAGAATTGGTATAAAATCAAAAGGAACATTTTTGATAATCACAAATCCCGAGAAATTGTGTATGATAAGGAATTTGATTTCGCGTGTACATACAAAATGTTTGAGTTTAGGAATCCCATATCGACATGTGTTATCTTCTTTGCAAAAATTTCATAATTTTGAATCATTGCCTAGTCAATACATCTTAAAGAGGTGGACAAAATGGCAAAATAAGTTAACGTTATTCTCGAGGGTGGCACAGAGATGACTGATGACAAATTCTGTTTTCAAAACCGAGTCGTTTGATTCAACAAGCCTTGAATTTGGTTGATAGGGCCCTTACAAATCAAGAACCATGAAGGCGTACTCCCATGTATTGGATGGTGCAAATGATAGAGTCGATAAAATTATTAGTGGTGTTGTAGTTGGTGATTAGATTGTCGAGCCAATAGTCGGAGGTGTCATATTATCGGGACAAATGAATTATAATATTAAACATGCTTATACCGAACCAATCCAAATACGTGTTAAAGGATACAGGAAAAGGCTCAATGGAGGAAGAGTGCATTAAAGAAGGCAAAAACCTCCAAAGGCCGTAAATGTAATGGGTGTGGATTGTATTAGACAAAAAACATGACAAGAGAAATGTTCGAATCCAATTAAAATGGGTACATATTGTCTGTATATATAGATACTTCTTTTATTTTTTTAAAAAAAATTGTCTGGTCCTAAATAATTATATTCATTGAATTTAATTTGTCTTTTGTTCAGTTCTTCTTTAGCCACCATGACAGAGACAAGTTGTGATAAACTTGATAAACTTTCAAGTACAACAATAACAAATGTTTAAAAGGAACAAACAAAATTAAGTTGTTCAATTTTAACCATAATACTTGATAAACTTCCAAAACGTCAGTTCTCTTTTACAATAATCAAACAAGCATTGAATGTATTGTGTAGCATGCAACACTTTTTGCTCTAGTTCCAATTAAATAATATTAGATAACACTCGAACACAATTAACAGTGTATTAGATAAAATACAAATTAATAGTGCTTTTATTCCTTCTACATATTATTCCTCGTCTCCGTCATGGTGGCTTGAGAAGATCTAAACAAGATATAAATTAAATTCAGTGAATACAATTATTAGGACTGGAGAATTTTTAAGAAAATAAAAGATATATATATATATAATATATATATATTATAATATATATATATAGAGAGAGAGAGAGAGAGAGAGAGAGAGAGAGAGAGAATGCATACCCATTTTTAATTATATTCTGACAATTTCTTTTGTCATGGTTTTGTCTATACAATCCACACTCATTACATTTCAGCCATCGGAGGTTTTTGCCTTCTTTAATGCATTCTCTTCCCTCCTTGAGCCTTTTTCCCTCATCGTTTAGCACTTACTTGGATTTGTTCCTTATAAGTAGGTATTACAACTCATCTGCCCCGACAATGGGACGCCCCAAACTCTTGGGTCGACAATCTCATCACCAACTACAACACATTAATAATTTCATCGATTTTATCCGTTGCACCAACCAAAGCATCTTAGTACGCCTTCATGGTTCTTGATTTATAAGAGCCCTATCAACCAAAATTAAGGCTTGTTGAATCAAACGACTCAGATTTAAAAAATAGGATTTATCATCACTTATCTCCATGCCACCCTCGAGAATGACGTTTACTTATTTTGCCATTTTTGTCCACCTCTTTAAAATGTATTGGCCTAGGCAATCATTCGAAATTATAAAATGCTACAAATAAGAACATATGTCGATATGGGATCCCGAAACTCTCAAACATCTTGTATGTAAACGTTGTGAAATCCAATTCCTTATCATACACAATTTCTCAGGATTTGTGATTATCAAAAAATTCTTTTGATTTTATACACAATTTTAATGCCCTCATCATTTACCACCTCAAATTTGTAATTGGTGCAAACACACCTCTTCTTGAAATTTGTAAAATATTTCATTCGTGTAGATGTCAACCATTTGGACCACCACATCATTTTGTAATTTCAACTTAGGCCTTTTCACTATGTCTTTGTGATTCGATACCTTCTTATTCTAACTTAGGCGCTCAAGATCCCTACCAAATTGAATCATAAAATCCACCAATAAATTTTTCTCTTAACATAACCTTTAAACAAGGTCCGCAGTATCGGTATCAGACCATTCCTATGGGTATCGGGATTGACAGTATCGGCAGTGTCAGATCGGAGTATGGAATTTTTTGGTATCGGGAATCAAATAGCTATTAACAAATTATTAATCTTTTAGAAAGTATTTTATACATTTAGACATAATTTTAAGTATTTCTAGTGTTGTTGTTAGGAGTTTTGAAATTGAATGAAATAGTGGTTACTCTTGGCAATTGGTTTACATGTGATAGATAAGTTTTCATATTTTACATTCTTTTACAACCTTACTATATTTTTACGCCCTTGCTAATTGATTTTTTTTTCGTTCAATTTTCTTTGCCGAATTGACCAGAAAGGAGATCCCTAATGTCAGTATTGGTCAATATCGGGTATCGGTCGGTATCAGATCGGGATATGTCAAACTGCATCGGTATCGGACGTATCGGATTGGTATCGGCCGATACTGCAAACAATGCTTTAAAGAATGACTGAGTGAGCACTTTTCGCTTGTTGGCTACTAGACATGTTAGCCAAAAAGATATGGTTCATATAACAAGGTACCCATTTGTCATGTATATTAAACATTCTTTGTAGGCTGTAGCTATTTATTGGAACTCAAGTCACTCTTTTCAACATGCACTTTCCACTTTGTTTCAAACTCTTCCTTGACCTCTTGTTTTACAAATATAGTTTGAAAATTCTTTATAATATACACTATACTTTATAGCATCAATATTTTCTGAGGACTTTTTCAAAATATGCCAACTACAATACCTATGAAAGCTATTGGGAGACTCTTTGCTATTCTCTTTTGCCATTGGTGAATCTTGATCGGTGATAATCATTGTAGGGACATCACCCGGCATAGCCTCGAGAAATCGGTGAAATAACCAATCAAAAGAATCAATTATCTCATCTACCAAAAATACTACCAAATACAATGGTTTCATTATGGTTATTTACCCCCATAGTGGTACAAAATCAACCATACGGATTAGTACTATAAGGTGTTTCAAATACCACAATGTCAACATAAAACTTATAAGCTTGTCGGGAAGTCGCATCGGTCCAAAAACAATGAGTTATCTTGTGCTTCTCATCAAATTTAATCTCAAAAGTGAATGACGGGTTCTTAACTTTTTTCGCGTTTTAAATACTCGTTTTAAATACTCGTGAAACATGTCTCCATCATGACCCTCTTTCGCTTTCTTCATATTCCTTTCATGATTGTACAAATCTTGTCGTCTACAACCAACATTTCCAAACTCATCTGCCTGTAAACCAAGCAAATTATATTGTTGATATATTAGAATATTTACTGTTCCAAGTTGTTGAGTCAAAACACTTTTGGGCATCTGTAATTTGATAGTGAGATCTCATTAAATGTCTGACTTGTGATTGACAATGAGTGATTATGCCCATCGTCAAATATATGGACGACATACTTGTCGGTGAGTGACCTAACAGCAATAAGTTTAGCACCACAACCCTCTCTCGCTACTCCTCAACGACGAATTGTGTCGGAATCTGCTATCGTCGTCTCATTTCCTTCTTTAAAACACACATGCTCCTTTCGCAAAATCACACAACTTGCTCTTTCTTTTTTGGTATTCCATTTACGCACACTAATCTCACATCGTTTAGTATATGTATTATAAAAATTGTAGACATCATCTAATGTTTCAAACTCTTAGCTCAATTTAGGCTTCACTTCCTCCGGGACTTGTGGATAGTGTAAAATGTTATCTGATTTATTATTTGGACTAAATTGTGAATTTTCACTTTTACTATTCACTTGTATTTCCAAATTGTGCCTACTCTCTAAATCAATATTCACGTCATTATTCCCACTAATCCCTACACCAAAAATCAAATATCTCCATTTTTTCCGAAATAATATAGACACAATAAGTACACTTCTAAAACAACATGAATACAAGGAAACATTATCAATAAAATTAGAATGCATTGCAATCTAATACAAATCCAGGAGACGTGTTCATATGAATGGTTTCATATATTTTATAATATTTTTTTCCTAAAAAAATATGGACTAGGTTTTACATAAATGGTTTCAATAAAATTTCCTCCGCATATGATTGAATTCTGAATGTGGCACCAAAGTGGAGATTGTGCAACGGATAATTGGTTATTTTTACATACATCTATATAGTTGTGATATATTTTGGAAATACGAATTCTAAAGTTATTAGAATGTATCTTGATGGTAATATCACGAAGTAAAAATAAAATAAAAAATTATATATATATATATATATATATATATATATATATATATATATATATATATAGTCCTCATTAGACATGAAATATCAAAAATATATAAGGAGGCATGGCACAGAATTCGAAAACATATATTCTAAATGCGATGATACAATTTCCTGGGATATGTATAATTTGGTATGTCGGATCATGTAATCATTTGGAGCTTATGTAACATCCTGCAACTGATACAAAGTAAGCTCCATTAATCTTTGAAAACATATTAAAATGGACAAATAGATATAATCTGAAAAAACTAGCTTGATGAAATTCCAAATACACTAATTATTTGATTGACAGAAGAAGCTAGTTGTATGACTATGTGATGATGTTCAAGTTTATAGCCAGTAAAGCTACCATTACTCATGAATAACAGTAATTTTATGATGCTCAAGTTTATGGCTTCGGTTATGAGGTTTTCATATTGTGAACACCAAAGACATAATTGATCCATCATTATCCTGAACATACAAACAAACAGGTGGCGTCAGACTGAATAACTTAACAAATTATGTAAGCTGACATGATAATTTATAGGGATCTATCAGGATTACAAGACTTGTAAGAACCAACTAATTAGTTTTCTCATGGCCATTAATTTTACACATCTAGTCTTGACAGTTCTCACATCCAAAGATCAATACTTCATTTGACCATCATAATTAAATAATCTTGGATTTTTGGCTTAGTTTTTTAGGTGAGCGAAAAAAAATATGGTGTCGGGCTTAAATAGGGACACCTTATAGCTCTGATTCTACAAAATAATGGAAAATCTGTAAAGTCTTTAGAAAACCATCAATTATAATTGGAAAAAAAGTAAAACCCTAAAAATATTGGGGTTCAATAGTACCTTGAGTTTAGAGGCGTGGAGGTCCGAGTGTTGCAACGACGTACATCGGGTTCTGACGCGGGAGTTAGCTGGAAGAGTCTGAGCGCGGTGTTTGGGAGAGCTTTGATCGGTGGTGGACGTGGAGGCACGTTGCGATGTTGGAGACCGGCGGTCGGAGGCAGGGGGTCGTGGAGGTAGGTTGCGGCATAGGAGACCGGCGGTGGGGGCAGGTTGCGGTCAGAGATCGTGGTTGTGGCTTGGGTTGAAGGGGGCATTGGGATGGTCGAATACTTGACGGTTGAAGGTGGTATTTTTGGTTTAGAAGGAGAGGCTGATGGTGTGTTAAGAAGAAGAAAGATGAAGCACAGAGACTAGTTTAGGCTTGTTAAAGAGGAAGCAGAGAAATTTTTTGAGAAAGAGGAAAGCAGAGAAATTTTTTGACGGGAGATATCATTTTTTTCCTTTTCTTTCCGTAAGAAATTTGGTTTCGTTAAATCATCCCGTAAGCCACTCCCATTTGGTAAGGGGCTGAGCCACTCCCGTATGGGAAGGAGGCTGTATATATATATTCATTTTCAATTAGGTCTTGCCCTAGCCTCTTCGGGGGTTATTACTTCCTTAGTAGATCAACACATGTACTCTTTACTGCTTATGCATTCATCGCACAAGTCTTTACTACTCAAGCTGCGTTATACACTACATTGCAGGATTCATCATGTCATGAGCTTTTTCTCATGGAGCTATATTCTTCATTAGAGATTACATACATCGCAGGATTCATCATGACATGAGCTATTTCTCGTGGAGCTATTCTTCATTAGAGATTACAATCCAGAGCAAAATGAGGATAACGTATTGGCAAGAATTGTAGACCATAAAGTATCATATCTCATTTAAGTTGGGCCATGTTTATGGGGTTCCATACCTTGGACATTTATGTTAATAATGACGTCATGCTCGCTTTTGGTACTCCGAAAAAAATAAATCTTGATCGAACCCATATTTGCCCAATGGATACAATCCACTCATGCGGCGTGTGTAGGTGGGATCGGGATTCCCGCTATTAAACATCTTCGAATGTCCCTGAATGTCTCCGAAATAGCAGTCATTGGATTATCTTTTTTAATCGCACAAATTAGTTTAAAATTTTGCGAAAAATTGAGTACTTTAATGATCTAGTCTATACCATCAAAAAAGACAGATCATGGCTGCTATTTTAGAAAGTAAAAACATTCAGGGATGCTTATAAGGGGATCACGATCCCTCCTTTATATTATGAATTATTAAAAAAGACGATCCAATGACTCTTATTTCGGAGGCATTCAGAAATTTTCATATAGGATAAAGAAGTTTATCTAAATTCTGAAAAAAGGAGAAGTTTGAGATATTTATAAATGGAATAACAGAACGTCAACTGACTTAGCGTGCTAGGGCAGAAATGGGGAGAGAGAGAGAAAGGGGGAGCCAACTGAGTTGGCGCCCCCTCCCACGCGCCAACTCTTGGCGCCTGCCCCTCTTCCGTCTCTCTCCCGTACTCTCTCTCTCTCTCTCTCTCTCTTGTTAGATTATTTGTTATTATCTACTCATAATATTTTTTTGATTTAAAATAAAATAATTAAATAAATAACTATATATATATAATTCAAATAAATAAATAAATAACTATATATATATATGGATAATACCAACAAATTCAAATAAATAATGTTCTTAAAAATAATTGGTATTCTATTTTAGATCATAACAAATATGGTATTATCTGTTTGTTGATTTTTTTGTTACCATTATATTATAGGAAAATAAAATCAAAGTTACCATTATATTTAAGAACATTATTTATTTGAATTTGTTGTATTATCCATATATATAGTTATTTATTTAATTAATTGATTTTAAATCAATAATATTGCGAATAGATAATAACGAATTATCTATTAGTATATATTAAATCAAAATATATTGTGAATAGATAAATCATATTTGTTATTGTTGAGGTTGTTTGATGAATTTTATTGATAATCTCATAGGCTTTATATAGCCTTTATATGATAGAATATCCAATGGAATATCCTGTGGCATATTCTGGCATCCCAAATATGTCCTCAGGATATTCCCATACTAAATATAACATATTCTCATTCGAAATATATCAACACTCCCCCTCAAGATGGACGAAAGATATTCACTAAGCCCATCTTGTCACATCCTCTCATCATGCTGATAGAGTTAAGCCCCTTGGTCAATCCGTCTGCTACTTGATATTTGGTTGGAACATAGCCCAGCTCTAGTAGTCCACCATCCGGCTTTTCTTTGATGAAGAATCTGTCAAATCTCGATATGCTTGGTCCTGTCATGCTGTACAGGATTGTTGACAATACTAATAGCTGACTGGTTGTCACACCATAGCTTCATCTTGGCTCCCTGGTCCAGCTTCAGCTCTATCAGCATATTCTTCAACCATAATAGCTCTGTGACTCCCAAGGCCATAGCTCTATATTCTGCTTCAGATGTTGATCTGGCAACCACTGACTGCTTCTTACTCCTCCAAGAGACCAAGTTGTCTCCTACAAATATGCAATATCCCGATGTAGATCTCCTGTCGTCAGCACAACTAGCTCAGTCAGAATCACAATAGCCCTCGATGCTTACATGATTATTTCTTCTGAAAATCAGTCCAGCACAGCTAGCTCAGTCAGAATCACAATAGCCCTCGATGCTCACATGATTATTTCTTCTGAAAATCAGTCCCTTCTCAGGGGCTCCCTTCAAGTACCTCAGAATCTGGTACACTGCGTCCATATGACCCTTCCGGGGTCATGCATATAGCGGCTCACTATTCTGACCGCAAAGCTGATATCGGGTCGAGTGTGGCTCAAATAGATCAACTTGCCCACCAATCTCTGATATCTATCCAGGTCAACTGGTTCTTCAGATTCAACATCCAGTTTGAACTTCTGGTCTATCGGTGTCGTAGCTGGTTTGCATCCCATCATCCCTGTTTCCGTAAGCAGGTCCAGTGCGTACTTCCTCTGAGAAAGAACAATTCCCTCTTATCTCGAGCAATCTCAATCCCGATGAAGTATCGAAGAGGGCTAAGATCCTTCACCTCGAACTTCTTGCCAAGCTTTCCTTTGAGTTGTACGATCTCCTGCTCATCATTGCCTGTAATAATCATATCATCTACATACACCGCAAGCATGGTGATGTAGCCTCCACTTCGTCTGAAGAAGACAGTATAATCAGCATTGATCTGCTGATATTCCATCCCTATCATTGCTCTCCTGAACCTGTCAAATCATGCTCGAGGAGACTGCTTCAGTTCATAGAGGGACTTCTTCAGTCTGCAGACCTTGCCTTATGTCTGATTGGTGCCGAATTCTGGTGGTATCTCCATGTACACCTCCTCCACTAGATCCCCATGAAGAAATGCATTCTTCACATCCAGTTGGTGTAGCTTCCACTCCATTGGCTGCTAGAGAGATCAAGGTCCTGACAGTGCTCATCTTTGCCACTGGTACAAATGTCTCATCATAGTCAATGTCGTACGTCTGACTGTATCCTTTTGCCACCAGTCGAGCTTTGTAGCGCTCAACCTGTCCATCTGGGTTCTGCTTCACCGTGAAAACTCATTTGTATCCGATTGCTCTCTTTCCTTTTGGCAGCCTCACCAGCTCCCAAGTGTGGTTCTTCTCAAGAGCTCCCAACTCGTGCATCGACGCTTTCCACTTTGGATCGTTCTTGGCAACCTGCCAATTGTTAGGTACAGTAATACTATCCAAAGATGCTATAAATGCTCCATGAGAAGAAGAGATATTGTTATAAGAAACAAACTTAGCAAGATTCCAACTATATCTGTTCGGAAGATTTTCTGCATTACTGCGAGTAGTCCTTCGTGTATATAGTGGTGTGGAAGATGTAGGAGGAATGATATCACCTGAGGAGGATGGTGGTTTAGATGAGGATGGCAGTATAGGTGTCTCAGGAGTTGGGACAGACGCAGGCAGGGGACTTAGCATTGGCACTGTAGGTACTGGTCCTGCAGTTTGCTTCTCTCTTCTGCTATAGGTAAGTAACTCACCATGAGCCGTAGACCTAACACTTCATCTCCTCCCTGTTCCGCTTCACCTTCATGTTCCTCCTCAACCGTGCCTCTGTGCCAAACTTCTAAATCGGTTACCACCAAGTTCTCCATCTCCCCCTCTCGCCTTATACTGGTAGTATTAGGCGTGTTGAGTTGTTGAGTAGCCCACAAAGATGCACTTGACCGTTCTAGGGTCAAGTTTTCCAACTGATGGTCTGTTGTCTTTCATAAAACACAGACATCCGAACACCTTCAGTGGAAGTATCCCACTATTATTCTCGCAATACTTCACATGGAGACTTCCATCCCAGGATTTTTGAAGACATCCTGTTGATAAGTTGAGCTGCTGTCAACACTGCATGTCCCCATAGATTTTGTGGGACATTCATGTCGATCATCATACTTCTTACGGTCTCCAGAAGGTGTCGGTTCTTCTTTTCTGCTATTCCATTTTGTGCTGGTGTGTATGCACAAGTGGCCTGATGCTGTATTCCGTGTGCTGACAAGTACTCTGCAAGCGTCTTGTTAGTATACTCTGTTCCATTGTCAGACCTCAGTACCTTCACTACTGCATTGTACTGAGTCTGGACATGCTTATGAAAATTCCAAAAACAGGCAGATACATCACTCTTATTTTTCATCAGACAGCCAGGTGACACGAGATGCACAATCAATAAAGAAAACAAAGTACTTATACCCATTCATAGTGTTAGTAGCACATGGATCCCAAACATCAGAATGTACTACCTCAAAAGCAAAAGAGCTCTTATAACCTGTATCAACATATGAGCTTCTAGTAAGTTTTTCTAACTCACATGCATCACATACTAATTTCTGTTTATTTGTTTTTGCATAAATCTCTGGATACAACTTACTTAGAGTATCAAAGGAAGAATGTCCCATCCTCCTATGATGAAGTATCAAAGTATCTTCAGTCCTTTGCTGTAGCTCTCCCATTCCAGCCTTCTCTGCCATAGATACCAATGCTGAGTCCAGTCCTTCTCGATCTAGGTACCACAGTCCCTCATGCCAAGTGCCAGTCCCAAGTCTTCGTTCCGTCCCTTTCTCCTGGAAGATCACCTTAGGAATATCAAAAGAAACAATGCATTTAAGTTGAAGAATTATAGAACTAATAGACAAAAGACTGACTGGAAATGATGGAGCATGTAAAACATTGGATAATCTTATTGAACTTGTACAATTAACAGTACCCTTACCGACCAATGGCTGGAAAGTGTCGTCTGCAGTCTGAAGGTGTCTGCTGATGCTAGGTGAGTATATGAAGAAAACTCACTAGCATTTTCGGTCACATGTCGAGATGCTCCTGAGTCGATAATCCAGTATGACGTTTTAAGGGAAGACAGATGTAAGAGCAAGTGACTCGTCAGTACCTTTTGATGGGTGGGCATACATAGCGGCGCTGCCTCCAACGAAGAATGGGGTGGATACCTCCTCTGTTCCACTCCTGTCTCCCTCGGCTGATGCTCTCTGCTTTCTCTCCAGCATGTCCAACAGTGCCTGATCCTCCTCAGTAATGGTGTCAGCAGCTCCTCTATTCCCTTCTGCTACTAGCAGGTTTGCCCGATACCCTCCTCGGCCGCCTCGTCGACCCCTCGACCACGACCACGTCCAATATCCTCGTCCACGTCCACCACCTGAGTCTCCCTCCTTAGGTGGTTTGGTACAAGCATACCGATGATGGCCCATCTTTCCGCAGTTGTAGCACTGCCGATTGTGTTGCCAGAGCTCTCCCTTGGATCCTGTATCGCCCGAGCTAGTAACCGCTAGTGCTGACTTTGCTTCGTGGGGACCACCTGTCCCCGCCTGTAGTCTGATGCACGTCTCCTCCTGGATCATGGCTGAGATAGCCTCCTCGAGACTAGGAATCTCTGGTTGGGCGAGGAGTAAGGCTGTCCTCTGTGCGAATGTTGTCGTCAGCCCTTTGAGAAATTTCATCGTCCTCTCCTGCAGACACACATGTCTCTCCTTACACTTTGGGTCCCCGCAGCTTGTCCGTTTTGAGGAGTGATCATAATCCAGCCAGAGACGCTCCAACTCTGTGGCGTACTCCTGCACCGTCTTCTCTCCCTGTACGGTGTCGTCGATCTTTCCTTTTATCTGGAAGATCCGTAAGTTGTTTCCCACCACATCATAGGTTCTCCTCAACTTCTCCCACACGTCTTTCACCATCTCAATGCCATCTACTGTGGAGGCAATAGACTGGACTAAGGAATTGAGAAGCCAGATGTAAATCACCATATGAGTGGATTTTCACTCGTCGCGTCCTGTCGAGCCCTCGTCCGGCTCTGTCTTCTCACCCGTCAAGAATTCCTCCAGGTTCTTTCCTGCAAGGATTCTTCTCACCCGTCGTGACCAACTCAGATAGGTGGCTGGACCGTCCAGCTTCAGATCGATGGAGGGAAGTTCCAACTTTGGCGACATTCGTGTCGTGCTCTCACCAGCCGACATCTTCATCAACGTCGCAACATCTGTAGCATCCAGCTTCTTGAGGATCGCCTCCATCGATGCTTCTTCTCCGATCACGTCACGCTTGCTCCACGGCTCACGCTCGTTCTCGTCGTCCTCTCCTAGATCCGAACATGTCTGGTTTCATCAGATCTAGGCATCGACGTCTCCTTCGTCCTCGTCGTCCTCTCTTACGTGCGGGGAGGGGGGGTGGCGCGCACAGCGGCAGCCACAGCAGCAGCAGCGGCAGCAGTAGCCGCAGCAGGGAGCGGCAACGGTAGCGGGGTGGGAGAGGGGGGGAGGGGGGAAAGGTTAGGTTAGAGTTTTGGTGGCGGTTAGGGTTAGGGTTTGTGGAAAGGTGGCTCTGATACTATGTTGAGATTGATTGATGAATTTCATTGATAATCTCATAGGCTTTATATAGCCTTTACATGATAGAATATCTAATGTAATATCCTGTGATATATTCTGGCATCCCAAATGTCCTCAGGATATTCCCATACTAAATATAACATATTCTCATTCTAAATATATCAACATTTATCATCATAAAATTAATTTGATTTAAATAATAGATAATAACATAGATAATTTTATTTCATAAATAATATAAATTTCGACAAGAGTGGATAAAAATGAGAGAGCATTATCTCAAGTATCAGCTTTCTATATAACTGAATATGGATAATACCAACAAATTCAAATAAATAATATTCTTAAGAAACTTTTTTGGTATTATATTTTAGATAACAAATATGGTATTATCTATTTATTGATTTTTTTTGTTACCATTATATAATAGATAACAAAATATAATGGTAACAAAAAATATAGTTATTTATTTATAAATATAATGGTAACTTTTTTTTAATCTATAAATATAATGGTAACTTTGATTTTTTTTCTAAATATAATGGTAATAAAAAAATCAACAAATAGATAATACCATATTTGTTATCATCTAAAATAGAATACCAAATATATTTTTAAGAACATTATTTTTTTGAATTTGTTGATATTATCCATATATATATATGTTATTATTTATTATATTATATATATATATATATATATATCAAATCAAATAAATATTGTGAGTAGATAATAACAAATCATCTAACAAGAAAGAGAGAGAGAGAGGAGAGAGTACGGGAGAGGGGTAGGCGCCAACTGAGTTGGCGGCGTGGGAGGGGGGGCGCCAACTTAGTTGGCTCCCCCTCTCTCTCTCTCTCCATTTCTGCCCTAGCACGCCAAGTCAATTGACGTTCTGTTATCCCATTTACAAATATTCCAAACTTCTCCTTTTTTTAGAATTTAGATAATTTTTTTTACCTTATATGAAAATTTCCGTTTGGAGATATATAGTACTAGTAGTTAGTGAAGTTGCTAAGGCGAATATATATATATATATATATATATATATATATGTGTGTGTGTGTGGTGTGTGTGTGTGTGTGTGCGCGCGCGCGTGTGTGTGTGTGTGTGTGAAGTTGCTAAACGTCACAAGGATCATCTCTTGCATTCGTAATCTTTCAAAAACAAGTATAGGTGCATTTTCAGCATCCACATTAATTGGAGTTCCTTCCATCCGTTCGTCACACTTTATAAGAACTACTGCATATTGCCTTCTTTTGGATCATCATCATTGTTTAAGCCTTCTCCCTTCAGGATGGGGTTGGCAATGGAGCATAAGCAAGCCTAATAAAATAGTTGACAAGTTCTTATGACCGGCCGTCAACTTAACATCACACCTTTGTCTTGGTGCCAAATTTCCTAGCCAATCTAGCTAGGAGTATGAGAGTGTTGTACTATAAAATGTAGATGGCCAGTTGGTTTCTTGGATATGCAGTTTAAGCTCATGCAATCAATGTGCACGCCCTTAGTTCCCCTAGACTATGAAGAGTCTAAACGAAGAATATTTATATTATTCAGAAATATAAATAATTGGCGGGGGATAGATATCATTATCCCCTTCTTCTCCTAAGTTTAGAAGTGAAGTTTGTCGTCTTCTGTTGATACTAAATTTGATTGTTTGGTAGGACAAATAGAAAGCTGAAGCTGAAGTCCTTTTATTTTATTTTTTTATTGCATCTAATTATGAAATATTGTGCTTCTTGGCTTGTTTCCTGTATCATGATTACCTGGAAACATTTGGGGTCTAGCATTCTTGTAGGTTATCTGTTAGTACTTGTTGATATAGTTAACATTGGGATCTTTCAGGTGCGTGGCTTTCTAGGGCAGCAACAACTAGAGAATGCTTTAACAGGAATGGACCTTGTGATTATTCCTGCTGGTGTCCCTAGGAAACCTGGAATGACTAGGGATGATTTGTTTAACATAAATGCTGGAATTGTTCGAACGCTCTGTGAGGGAATTGCTAAATGCTGTCCCGATGCTATTGTGAATGTGATCAGCAATCCAGTGAACTCCACTGTTCCTATTGCAGCCGAAGTGTTCAAGAAGGCAGGCACTTATAATCCCAAGCGTCTTTTAGGAGTAACAACACTCGATGTAGTCAGGGCCAATACTTTTGTGGTAAGGATCTATTTTGTTGAACAGCTCTAATATGAGAATTTTGGTAATTTTAATTGCCACGTTACATTTTCAGACCCTTCTGGTCATGGTGCTGGAAAATCGATTGATCTTTGTTGTCTCTTGTTATATTGCTGTCAAATAATCATTTGCTTATCTAATTCATGGTATTCTCAGGCCGAAGTGTTGGGAATTGACCCCAGGGAGGTCAATGTTCCTGTGGTTGGTGGACACGCAGGGGTTACAATATTACCCCTATTGTCGCAGGTGAAAAAACATATTATATCTTCTTTTTCACTGATTTTAATTGTGTCCATTCTCATGACTCCTATCAGTGTTATGTTCCTAGATGTATCGAGTCTTAAAAATTACCATATGAAAGCTTTATAATAATGGATTTGTATCTATGTAGGTCAAACCGCCATGTTCCTTCACTTATGAAGAAATTAGTTATCTGACTGACCGCATACAAAATGGGGGAACAGAAGTAGTTGAGGTAAATTAGCAGTTCCCCACAAACATATAAATAGAAACTGTTGTTTTATTCCATCTCTTCTAGATTATAGCTTCTTCTTTAACATAATTATCAATCTGCATGCTTGTCTTTGTTCGTAGATATTGGATTGATAACCTTGACTTTATTATCAATCTGCATGCTTGTCTTTGTTCGTAGATATTGGATTGATAACCTTGACTTTTTGCTTATTTTTAATGACATTCACTCGACAGCTTTGCATACATAAAACACTATTGTTTCAGTATCAAAGTACTTGCACCTGTGAAGCAAGGTGCAAAGTTGTACCTATAGCAAATTTTCTGATGTTCTATACATGTAGACAATTCTAGCATGAAGTCCATTCATAACATGTACATAATCTAAGCTGTCAGATGCATGAATTGTTTCCGTTAGATAAAACTAGTGATTGGATATTATTCTGTTTATTTACCAGGAGGAAAGATATAGTAACCCGTGGATGAACATTTTTGTATAGGAATTGTCCAAGGCGCCTTTGCGGGATTGGGATGAGATGATGAGTTAATTTATTGATCAAAGACACCTGGGTCTAGAAGTTACAAAATGTTGAATGTAGTTGAAAGGCTAGTCTAAACAGAATTGTATTAAATGATTTCATTATGCAAGCAGTCCAGGTCAGGTGACCTGTTGATTGGATTAAATGGTGATTTAGTGCGGGTGCATGGAAATTCTGCTTATTTGACAGCCAATTAATGATCAATTACTTTGCTCATCAATCTTTTCTTAATCCGTTCTCTAGGACATTGAGACAAAATGATGCAAAAATAGGTACATGGTTCATGATATTCAAACGTGAAAGTTGTACATTATTTAAAAAAAATTGTTATCGAAATAGTTGACTTTGTGCTATAAGCTAGAATGTCAACATTGTTTCATAATGAACTATGAACCATCTTGGAAATAGTCTCTCATTTTGCTGTTGTAGGAAACAACCTATAAAGTGGGTACTAGGAAAAGTGCCGGTTTCATAAGAGGATTGGTGTAGGGCACTCGAAACTGGAGAAGACCACCCGAAGATGACCCAACAGTATATACAGGTCGCGTTCTTGAATCTAGACTGCTCTTATCTTTCATGTTCCAATTGTAGGCCCACATAGCCAGGTGTGTTGGCCCATTCGGTCTAAAGTTGACTTGATTTTGATAGTTAACTAAACCATGTTTTGATATGTTGCAATATGACTCATCTGACGATACAATAATGTTGTGTTGCTTGAAGGTTGTTTGGTCATCTCTATGTAATTTTACATATTATTGAATCTAGGACTTATGTACATCGAGTCGCACTCGGTACCAGAAGTCCACTCAAATATAAACTCAACAGTCCACTTATACAGCCGAAAGTCTATCTACAAAAGTCCAACCATTCAAACTAAAAGATTCGTAAAGTACAACAACTATGACTCCGACGAAAAGTACAACCACTTGGCAAGGAGTACAACAACCACAAAAAGATTCAAAAAGTACTCAGAGAACTTACCAAGAACTGGAATCCCAAGGTCACAACAATCATTGAAGGAAATGATCTTACCGTAATGACCCTCGAGACGTTTATGGACAAACTCATGACTCACGAGCTAGATCTCAAAGAATTTAAAGATCCCAGACCAAAGGAAAAACGATTGCATTCAAGACATATCACAAGAAGAACGTCAACTATGACTCTGACGACGATGACTCTCAAGACGAAGAAGTTGTCCTAATCACCAGGAACTTCAGAAAATTTTTAAAGTTCGAAAGATCAAAAAAGGAACAGAATGACGACAGTAACGAAGCGCCGGTGTGCTACAGTTGTAAGAAGACATGTCATATAAAGAGGGACTGTCCGACAGTAAAGAAAGGAAATCCCCATGATCGTCCATCCAGGAGAATTTTATCAAAGAAGTATGCTAACACAAGCATCTAGCATGAGAGCTAGGCAAGTGATTCTGAAGAACAGTCTCGAAACTCAGCAAATCTATGCTTCATGGCAGTAGACAATCAGGTAACAATAACTCTCACTATGATGACTTTACTTTTGATGAACTATCTGATGCCTGCAGTGATTTACTTGAGGATTATAGAAAGTTTAGAGATAAGTGTAAGCATGCTAGAAAAGATATTCAATCTTATCAGACTGAGATTGAAAGACTTACAATTATATTAAGAGAAGCAAAGGATGCGTCTTCTTGTGTTAATCAAGACGAGATATGCAAACTTAAGCTTAGTCATCATGAGGCTCTTGACTGCATCTGCATTGACAAGAAATCTCAAGAGATTACTAAACTCAAGGAGAAACTCGAATCCGAAAAGAAGAAATACTCTATTGCTACTTTTAGGACGGATGCTTTAACTAATAAGTATAATGAAGTTTACGCGACCTCTAAAAAATTAGAGATATTGGACAAACAGGTTGTACAACCAAGTACCCAACTTAACACGAGATACGTAGCTAAACAAATGAGCACGCACAGCAAGAATTATCCTAGAAAGGATAGATCTCATAATCATGCATAAAAAACACAACATAACAAATCACATGATCATGCATGTAAGACACAACGCACCCTGTCATACAATCACGCATTCTATTATAAATATCTACATAAACCACATAGCATGACTTCACACAAACATGTCTATCATGTTGCACCTAGTACTAATAATTCTACTATATGTCATTATTGCGGTAGAAAGGGACACATTTCTAGATTTTGCAGAACTAGAAAATTAGTAGACAAATGTTTATGCATGGGTACCAAGGACTAACTTAGCAAGAGCCACAAGAAAATAGATACCAAAGGTTACATCTACAACTCATTTTGTAGGTGGAACCTCCCTCTCATTCTAGGAACAAATTGATTCTCGATAGCGGTTGCTCACAACATATGGCATGTGGCGCCAACTTATTTGCAACGCTATCGATAAAAAGAGAATGATGTCTTATTCGGTATCTTAAGGGCTATATTATTGGTAATGTAGGTATTACTTCATATCATGTTATACAAGATGTTTGTCTAGTTACGGAATTAAAAACATAACCTACTCAGCATCAGTCATTTAGCTGACCACGGCTATGGTATTAACTTCGTAAAAGACAAATGTTCGATTTATGAAAGATATACTGGCAATATCATTATCAAAGGGATTAGGGAAGATAATAATATATTTTATTTGTTAAAAGATACAAACAATGCAGGCAGATATCTATACGTCAACAAGGATGAAAGCAGGCTATGGCATACGCGTCTAGGACACGCAAATATGGACACCACTACAAGACTCTCCACAAAGAAGCTGGTAAGCGGTTTACCGGATATACTTTTAAGAACATGGTATGTGCCGACTGTGAAAAGAATAAAGCAACTTAGTTTTCTTTTAAGTCAATAAACGTTACAAGTACCTCCAGACCACTGTAACTCATACACATGGACTTATTTGCACCAAGTAAGGTCGCCAGTCTTGGCGGTAAGCTTTATGCATATGTAATTGTTGATGTTTTTTCTAGATATACTTGGGTATATTTTTTTGTAAATAAAAATGAGATATTTTCTGAATTCGCTACTTTTTGCAAAAATATTTAATACGAAAAAGGTTTCATGATTACTTGCCTCCGAAGTGATTAGGGAGGCGAATTCGAAAATTGTGATTTCAAAAACTTTTGCAATTGAAATGGCTTCTCTTATGAATTTTCTTGTCATAGAACTTCTCAACAAAATGGTGTTGTGGAGCGGAAGAACAGAACTGTTGGCGATATGGCTAGAGTTATGCTAAATTTGCACAATCTTCCGAAATACATTTGGGTTGAAGCTGTAAATATAGCATGCCATATTTTGAATAGGATTCTTATTCGACCTATATCGAAAAAGACTCCCTATGAGCTTTGGTTTTATAGAACTTCCACAATTAGTTACTTCAAGGTTTTTGGATACAAATGATTTATTCTTAATACTAAAGATAATCTAGAAAAATTTGACTCCAAGGCCGATGAAGGTATTTTCCTAGATTATACGGCCAAAAGCAAAGGATACCGGTTGTTCAAGCAAACACTAACTATTGAAGAGTCTATCAACGTCACTTTCGATGAACTCAACAAGCAAATACCAAATGCAAGTGACGATGATGCTATCATGCAAACAATTGACGACAACCCTAAAGATACAAGCACATCAAGTCATCTGGATGGTCTGCCTAAAAGCTTGAGATTCTCTACAGATCATCCAAAGGACTTGGTAATAGATGAGGTATCCAAGGTGTAAGTACACGTTCTTCCAATAAAGATATCATTGCTAATGTTGCCTTCATTTCTAAGATAGAACCTAAGAATATAGAAGAGACTTTTACTGATAAATTTTGGATTTCTGCTATGCAAGAGGAACTCAACCAATTTTATCGTAATTAAGTTTGGAATTTTTCCTAAACCTAATGATTTCAGATTATTGGTGCCAAATGTGTTTTCCAAAAAAATTAGATGATGATGGTTAAGTCACACGCAACAAGACACGTCTCATAGCTCAAGGCTATAACCAAGAGGAAGGTATTGACTACGATGAAACGTATGCTCCAGTTGCTAAACTCGAGTCCATTCGAATGCTTTGCGTTTTTGCTAGCTTCCGTAATTTCAAACTCTTTCAAATGGATGTTAAAAGTGCTTTTCTAAATGATTTTATCAAAAAAGAGGTTTTTGTAAGCAATCCCCTGGTTTTGAAATTTTCGAACACCCTGACCACGTATTCAAGATAAGAATGGCTCTATATGGACTCAAACAAGCCCCACGTGCTTGGTAGGAGCGCCTAAGCTCCTTTCTACTTGACAACGGTTTTTCAAAAGGCAAAGTTGATATGACCCTTCTCATAAAATCTTCTGTTGATTCTATGCTTTTAGTACAGATTTGTGTTGATGATGTCATATTTGGATCCACTAATGAGATGCTATGTAACGAGTTTGCTAACTGTATGCAGGAAGAATTTGAAATGAGCATGATGGGAGAACTCACCTTCTTTCTCGGCCTGCAAATCAAGCAAACATCACAAGGAATATTCATCAATCAGGCTAAGTACACAAAGGAGTTGCTCAAAAAGTTTGATATGGATAATTCCGAACCTATCGGAACTCCTATGGCTACTTCAACCAAGGCTTGGTCTTGACGAAAGTGGAAAACATGCAAATATACGTAAGTATCAAGGTATGATTGTTAGTTTGCTATACCTAATGCTAGTCGCCTATATATCATGTTCTCTGTGTGTCTATGTGCTAGATATCAGGCTAATCCTAAGGAATCACATCTGAGCGCGGTTAAGCGTATCCTCAGTTACCTTAAAGGTACTTTAACGACCGGTCTATGGTATCCCAAAACCACATCCTATGATCTTATTGGCTATTCGGATGTTGATTTTGTTGGATGCAAGATCGATAGGAAAAGTACTAGTGGCACATGTCATTTCCTAGAAAAGCCTATAGTCTCCTGGTTTAGCAAGAAGCAAAATTTTGTCGCTCTATCAACAACAGAAGCTGAGTATATCGCCGCAGGACGTTGTTGTGCATAAATTTCGTGGATGAAGCAAACTTTGGAAGACTTTGATCTGTACTACAAGAACATTTATATATTTTGTGATAAGACTAGCACTATTAATCTTACAAAGAATTCAATGTCACTCACGTACTAAGCACATAGAAATTAGATATCATTTCTTAAGGGATCATAAAAGTACGGAGACATACTTACAATATGTCGACATATAATATCAGTTAGCAGACATCTTTACAAAACCTCTGGCTGAAGATCGTTTCAATTTTATCCATCGAGAATTAAGACTTCTTGATTCAGATACAATGTAAGACTATACAGTGCTTTAAATTCTTACATCAATCTAAGTTCCTAAAAGTAATGACGATTTTGGAAACAAGCTGAAAGGACCCTTCCGTCACACATGCATACATAGCCTGAAACGACACGGTGTCAAGTGTCTTCGGACTACCGCTAGCTGGGATCCGGTCTCTATAACCACTCAAAGATTGTCGGTACTTACAAAACCTTATAATTTCATAAAGCCCATTTGGTACTTATAGCTCATATATTCTAAGTCTAGAAATCTAATGCCTCGAATAAAGTTGACATTGGAAGTCATTTTTCATATGCTAACCGACCTCGGGCCGAACTCGGTCTATGATCGAACTCGGATCGAACTCGGTTCCGCATATATCAGCATCTTTTGAGATTTGGCCGACCATCTTAGGGTTATTGCTGCTATATATTCATGATTTTTCGTGAATCTCGAACAAACCCACAAAAGTTCTCTAACCTAGCCTTCAAAATCCTTTTTTTAAATCCTGATTTTGTGGCTGGCTTGCCTCCTTTGAAGAATTTCTTTCTCTTCCATCTCTTTCACCTCAAAGGCAAATCAAATGGCTCCTAAGAGAAAATTTTCTTTTGATCATCTTTTCTCTCCCATGATGCCAAACATTGGAGAATTCGATGATTTTCTATTCGATCTCTCGAAAACTCCAATGAATGGTTCAATGATTTCTCTCATAGATCTATTTGTTCAGGACACTACATTGATTTTCTGAAGTACAATAATTTTTTGCCTCTTTTTCAAAATCTTTAACTTGAAGAACTAGTTGCAACTCGTACTCGTATTTGATAAATGCTATTCGCATGTTTTACTACAACTTATCTTTTAAAAATGGCAAAATTTCTTCAAGGGTACGTGAAGTTAACATTGAATTCAATGTGACTGACTTAAGGGACATCCTACGCATTCCTGCTGAAGGCAAACCCTTACTATCATGCAAGTTCAATTTACCAACAATATAACTCTGGAATCATTCAGAAACGTTCTCTGTGCCCCACACAATTGTCCTCCTAGAAGATTTCATGCTCGATATCTTAATCAACATTTTTATGAAATGCATCGTATTCTATTCTCTACGTTTCTACCTAAGCAGACCCAATTTGATGAAGTCTCTTATCTAGAAATGCCAGCTTCACCATCTGCATTTCTCTATACCATTCAATCTTCCACAAACAATCATGTCTCAAATGGTAACTTGTCGCAAGAAATGACGTCCGTTGCTGTACGCTATGTATTTGCTACTTATCTTTGGCTTCTTCGAGATACCTTATGACAGTCGTCCTTATACTGATGAGCCTACCCCTCTAAATCGAGTTCGTAGGATTGAGCTAAATTTACTTCTTCCATACAACTCATCCTCAAACTCCAACACCAATGATGCTGATCTCTACCTTCTACTTCTGAGCCACCTCTACTTTCGATTCCATCCTAAGATTGTTGCATGACCGCTTCAAAAAGGATGATGATCGCTACAAAACTTTTGACTTCCGTCAGACCCTCCAGACACAAGATCTTGGCAATACCTTGATTGATATTTAGTACACCTTATCTCAGCATCATGTCAGACCATTTTCGATTGTCCGTAATCCGACACGCCATGGCTATCGCATCTATGATGACTACGTTCAGAGATATATGGGTCCCAATGATGCATTCTATGATCCAAACCGAGTTATTGATCCTGATACTGACGATGATGACAATTAATGGATTTTGCTGCTTAGTAGATTTGTCTAGATGGCTCTGATGTTCTATTACTCATGCATTTTTGGACTACTGTATTTTTGGTTTTTAACTTAGTAAATGAATAAATAACAACAATGTTATCTCTTCTTTTGCACTTACAGTTATATATTATTGCTATTAGTTTGTGCACTTTAACTCTCTTGTTTCTTTGTCAATCAAATTACTCCACTCAGGAGAGCATGTCATTTTGATCAAATGACAAAGGGGAGAAAATATGCACAAATATGACATCTCATCACATTGTTGCATCAAATCGCTCCACATGTTGCGGAGGAGCTGTGCTATTCAAAGAGAGTCTCATATCATTCATAGTTTGTCAATTATCAAAATGGAAGAGATTGTTGGTCCATTCGGTCTCAGTCGACTTGATTTTGATAGTTAACTAAACCATGTTTCGATATGTCACAATATGACTCATCTGACGATCCAACGATGCTATGTTGCTTGAAGGTTGTATTGGTTATCTCTATGTAATTTTACATTTTATTGAGTCTATGACTTATGTATATCGAGTCGCACTTGGTACCAGAAGTCCACTCAAATATAAACTTAACAGTCCACTTATACAGCCCAAAGTCTATCTACAAAAAACCCAACCATTCAAACTAAATCATGCCAAAACAAGCCATGAAACCTTTTCATTTACTTCTTTTAATATAGTCTTTCATCTCAGTCTCATAAGATTGAATATCTTTTCTAGCATGCTTAAACTTATCTCTAAGCTTTCTATAATCCTCAAGTAAATCACTGAAGGCATCAGATAGTTCATTAAAAGTAAAGTCATCATAGTGAGAGTTATTTGTTACCTGATTGTCTACTGTGAAACAAAAGTAAAGTCATCATAGTGAGAGTTATTTGTTACCTGATTGTCTACTGTGAAGCATAGATTTGTTGAGTTTCGAGACTTTTCTTCTTCTTCTTCAAAATTACTTGCCTCGCACTCATGTCAGATGCTTGTGTTAGCATACTTCTTTGATGAAATTCTCCTGGATGGGTGATCGTGGTGGTTTCCTTTCTTTACGGTCGGGCATTCCCACTTTATATGACCCGTCTTCTTACAGTTGTAGCACACCGGCTCTTCGTCACTGTCGTCATTTTGCTCCTTCTTTGATCTCTCGAACTTTAAAAAATTCTTAAGTTTCTGGTGATTAGGACAAGTTCTTCGTCTTGAGAGCCATCATCGTCAGAGTCATAGTTGATGGTCTTCTTGTGATGTGCCTTGAATGCAATCGTCTTTTCCTTTGGTGTGGGATCTTCAATTTCCTTGAGATCTAGCTCGTGAGTCATCTATTTGCCCGTAAGCGTCTCGAGGGTCATTAAGGTAAGATCATTACCTTCAATGATTGTTGCGGCCTTGGGATTCCAGTTCTTGGTAAGTCTTTATTGGATGTTTTCGTGGTTGTTGTACTCCTTGCCAAGAGGATAGAGGGTTGCCGATGTCTAGGAATCGTTTGAACATCTAAGTAACCGTCTTGTTCTGCTTCATCTTTAATGCTTCATACTCGTGTTAGACGACTGATCTTTGATTCCTTTACTTGCTTGGTTACTTCATGAGTGACCTCAAGAAGCTTCCAGACTTTGTTTGAAGTGTACCAAGTAGAGACCATGTTGAATTCAGTTCTGTCTAAAACACAAAATAAAGCGTTTATAGCTTTAGCATCAAGATTGATGTGTTCTTTTCTGTGTCTGTGTATTTGTCATGAGGTTTTTGGGTAAGGTTGTCGTCTATGATTTTTCTAGGTGGTTTATGATAACCATCTACTACAACAGACCACATCAAAATCAAGAGACTTCAGGTAGAAACTCATACGTGGCTTCCAGTATGTATAGTTGGTACCGTCAAATAGGGGTAGTATATTTGTTGATTGTCCTTCACTATTGTTCGTGTGGATAGATCTGATAGTTGTCATAACTCTAGGGATAGTCCGATAATAAGAGGCTGTGCTCTGATAACAATTGAAGGACTGTTAGGCAACTCTGGAGGGAGGTGAATAGAGTGCAGCGGAAAGTTCTTATATAATTAAAAATTATTCTGCATAAAGGCTTTGACCAACAATATATGAGTGTATATGTGTAAATAAGACGAGTATTAAAAACAATGTAGTTTATAGAGCAAACACAATCACCGATATTTTTATCCTGCTATCCCTTTGAGAGGACTAGTCCAGGCCCGAGAACTCTTGCTTGTAGTTGAATTCACTATAGTCACAATAGTGAAACATAAGCTTTGAATTCGAAGTGCTTGCAACTCCTACAACTTGTGCTTTGAATTCGAAGTGTTTGCAACTCCTACAACTTGTGCTTTGATCCGAAGGACACAACGACTTCTAGAGAGAGAAACTTTTTGAGCCAAGTTTTGTACAACTCTTTCAAACTTCTTGGAACTAGAAGACTGAGGAGTTGATCTTGGAGATAAGAAAATTAAGGCTCTTTAGTATCACTCACTATAGGATAAAAAGATCGAGAGAAGAGGAGTAAGAATGTGGAAATCCATGCCTATTTATAGGATTTTTGTGGACAGAGTTCGGCCAAAATTATGTGCTATATTTGAAATTTTTCTAACATTGGGAGCCACAATATCAGGGATTTCACAACTGTCTGGAATATCCAAATATACCAAGCCCGAGTTCGGCCAGAGTTCGGTGTACAGAAGTGGGAATGTTTCATGGCTTGTTTTAGCATAATTTTAGTTTGAATGGTTGGACTTTTGTAGATAGGCTTTGGGCTGTATAAGTGGACTGTTGGGTTTATATTTGAGTGGACTTCTGGTACCAAGTGCGACTCGATGTACATAAGTCCTAAACTCAATAAAATGTAAAATTACATAGAGATGATCAATACAGCATTCAAAGCACTCTATTCCAAATTGGGTTCGGGTAAAATATTTGAATTTATGAGTGTATTTGAATTTATTTGACTTCATGTGTTGGTTAATACTTGATGTTTTTTTGTTCCTAATAGGTAGTCGATCAGAAATTAGTTAATGGAAAATATTAGAAAACAAAAAAGCTTGGTCAAGTCAATGGGTCATTGTGATCTTTAAGTGGATTGTCATCACTGATGATCTTAATCTACTCATAATCTGTCATTGTAGGCCATTGCAAAGCATTGTGCAAATTTGATTCTAGTCCTTGAGCGTAGTTAATAAGTACTTTATCTTTTTCACTTGTCTTATAGGCTTATAACCTATTCAGAGAGACTACTCTTTCATGAAAGTGACTGATAACGTCTGAAAACTTGTGGCATTTCCTGATGCAGGCAAAAGCTGGGGCTGGCTCGGCAACATTGTCAATGGTTAGTCTCCTTGTTTTCTTTGCATGTGATGGACTTCTGTCCAGGAACTCCTTGTTTAACTTCTTGAGGGTTTTGCTCCAGGCATATGCAGCTTCTAAATTTGCCGATGCCTGCTTGCGAGGATTGAGAGGTGATGCTGATGTTGTAGAGTGCTCATTCGTGGCTTCTCAGGTTCTTGTGCTCAATCAACTTACTCCATTATATATCTTCTTCTCCGTAATTATTTTTGTAAACTGTTTTTCATATTTGTTCTCTTTTTACAGGTGACAGAACTACCATTTTTTGCAACAAAAGTACGACTAGGTCGTAGCGGAGCTGAGGAAATCTTCCCTCTTGGACCACTGAATGAGTCGGAAAGGTCTGATTTTCTAATCTAACTGCATCTTCTATTACTAGTCCTGTCTGGCTATCCTGTGTTCATGTTTGACATTCAAAACTTGAGGCCTAAACCTTGGATTGGTCCTCATCTAAGTTTTGGGCAGTTTGCTAGTAAAAGTTTGGGTTCAAATTTGTATTTCTAGCCATACACCTCTGATTAGATGTGATTTCCTAACCTGAAATAAAACCTCCCGTTAGTGAACTCTATTTGTTTTCTCCCTACATAACCTAACTTGCTCGAACAAAGTTATGACACTAGTCAGGCTCTAACCCTGCCCATCCTAGTGTCGCCTGGTACAGAAAAAGGTTAGGACTCTCCCCCAAGGTTCGTAGAATCGGAATCGGACCCTTCCTATGAGTATTGGCGGTATCGACGGTATCGGCGGTTTTAGATCGGGGTACCGGATTTTTTGGTTTCGGAAAACAAATAATTATTAATACATTATTAAATTTTTAGGAAAAGCATTTATATATTTAGGCATAATTTTAAGTATTTCTTGTGTTTTTTCTTAGTAATTTTGAATTAAATGAAATAGTAGTCACCATTACCAATTGGTTATAGATTTTTCTTTTACATGCTTTTACAGCCATACTATGCTTTTGCACTCGTCCTTATTGGTCTTTTTCATTCAATTTTCTTTGCCAAATTGACTGAAAAAGAGATTCCCGATGTTGGTATTGGTCAGTATCTGTATCTATCGGTATCGAATCGGGACATGCCAAATCGTATCAATATCGGCCGTATTGAATCGGTATCGGCCGATACTATAAACTGTGCTCTCCCCAAACAGTAACATACTAGTATTAACTGTCACATTCCTCGGCAACCATTATTGGTGGTCTACCAAAATCTCGGCCACTGGTACGAGAGTACGTTAAAATATGCATCAAATTTTTAGATCACTTTCCCCAGCTTTTCTTGAAACATGCTTTTAGATTTTCATTAGATGCTTCAATTGTCACAGGGTTGGCTTGGAAAAGGCAAAGAAAGAGTTGGCAGGAAGCATTCAGAAGGGGGTTTCTTTCATTACAAAATGACACAAGGAAAATATGGACCAAGTGCTGAAGATATAAATCTGAAAGCATGTACAAGCCCTTGTATACCGTTTTGCCCTGTTCTGAAATACCAACAACTGCGGCAGTTCTCAGCTTTCGTGTACCGGAAAAATAATGTACCGAAAATAATATCCCAAAACATACAGATTTACTGAAATATATTATGTCGTGTCCGTCGATTCTTTTATTTTTATTTTTATGCTCCATTTCACTAATTAATTTTCCTATCCATCTGTACTATTATAATGTGGCTTAGAACCGGCTCCAAATTAAGTCGTCTAAGTCATATGCATATCATCAATCAATTAATTTAAAATTTAAAAAAAGTACAATAAGTGCAGTTGTTTCCTCACGTAGTTGAAAAAAAAAAAAACATAAAATCCTCCCAACTACGTAAACATTTGTAAATTCTAAACATTTTAAAATTTAATTTATATTTAAATTAAAATATTTAGTAAATCATAACTAAAATGTATTCAAATTATATTTAAAATATTATAACATAATTTAAATTTCTATATCTCAATAATATCATAGAATTTTTTTTCTCCTTTTTAACGCACGCTACGTGAAAGTAAATAGTGTATGTAAATATTCTCCACTCCATTACTTTGTGAATGATAAAAGGACCCAAAGGAGGTTTTAATTGTTGATGTTACAAAGTCCAAAAACTCCAGATTTTAGGCGAGTATAACTGAGAATCCCAATACGTTCCTTCAGTTCATGGTTCCATTCTATGAATTAAAAGCTAGATCACACTTTTTTCCCCCTTTCAAATACGCTTAAAATATGTTGTTTTGATAACGGTAAAGACCTTATAACTGCTGAAGAACTCAAGAAGATCTTAGAATTATATACTTATTATTCCAATCACGGATGACAGACATGACAAAATATTATCCCCGGATGCCCACGGCAAAAATAAATATCAATATTTCGTAATTTTTCATAATGTCAATACAAATAATGGGGACTACGATCTGCTGATGATATAACAATGAGGAATTGTCAACATCTCATAAGGTCCCTCTATTTGTATTGGCATTAAGAAACTGAACCCGAAGTTGTCCAGTAATAAACTCCAGTATACCAAAACCTTTTAAGCAGGGGGCGGAGCCCACCCCAAAATTTTTTTTTTATTTTTTTTCCATATAAATGTTTTTTTATATGAATTAATCTTCCAGCCCATCTAAATTTTTGGTAGCCAACCCAGCTATAGTTTCTGGATCCGCCCCGGGAAAGAGAGCACTCTTCTAGCATGATACCTGTTAAATTGCACGCTTTTCTATTGCTCAAGCAACAAGTAATGCCAGCAAACTGAAGTTTAAACTGTATCTCTAAGGCCTTGTTTGGTTTGGAAAAGGAAAGCCCAGAAAATTTGGAAGTAAAAGTGAATCCTTGGAGTGAAAAAACTGAATCATTGTTGGGGATGGGGATAACCATTTTTTTTTCCCCCTATTTTCTTTCTTTTGGGAATAAATCTTCCCTGCTCTTTTCATTTGGCATCTAAACATAGAAAAAATAAATGATTTCCCAAGGTCCTGATTCCGCGAACCAAACATAGCCTAAAAGGATATGAAACTAGTCAAGTAGCATAGGCACCCAGAGAAGGAGACGATTATAATCTAACAATGGTGTCACGATCAGTCTTTCGGTCATGGGCCACCTTATGAGCACAGACTTAACAACAGGTGTTACTGAGCGTGGACGGAGTCCGTTACAGGTCTAAGGTTTGGAGGTTAGGACTAAACCACTGAGTGACTAAAGCCGGGATTTCCAATTTCACTCCACCCAAAGGGTCGAGAAAGGACTTATGTATCGCCCCATTGGCCATTGTTCAAGTAAAGGCGGGATTCTTGCTTGCTTGAAAACTCATGAAAAAGGATATATATAGGTATATTATCAAGATTGACTCAATATCACTTTCATTGGTCCCCGAAAGCAATTCTTTCATAGGAAATTGCGTGGGTTTTTGCTGTGTAAAAAAATTTGGGTAAGGTCAACAGGAAAGAAAGTTGTATTCTGGAAATATAACTCCACTCAAGTGAGCATTCCATGGAGAGAAACAGCAGAACTCACAAAACACAGGACTGTAATATGGTTCCTAATCAAAAACTTTATATCTGATATTGCTATTTTGAGTTCCAACTCTACTCCCAGAAGCGCATACAGGGGTTTTAGGCATGTCTTATGGCAAAAAAAAAGAGGAAAAAAAAGACACGAGTCACTCAGCCAGGATCACTAACATAGACCTGTATTGGGAAAAAAAAAGGAATTGGAGAAAAGAGTTGCAGCTGCAGAAAAGGCTCAGCTTAAAGTGGTGAGCAATGCGGATCCAATCCCACACACATCGCTCCAGTTTTCGATAACCACATTGTCCGAAAATGTGCCTCGAAGCATTTCCTTCACACCGCTGTGCAGATAAGTTCGGAAGAGGCGGTAGTGCTCATAGAGTCCACCCCCACCACCACTACGGCCTTCCTATCAGTTCCATCCCTCTCAATCTTCTTGAGAATTCCCACGATACCAGCCGCAGCCAATCGTGCTGCACGCATTGTGACGGCATCACATACCTCAATAACGAGCCTTCTCATCCTCCAAGTAGTATTAGGAATCTGTGATTACATAAAAGAGAACACGAGAAAGGATATCATGTAAAAGAATCAATGTTGTTTTTGTCTCGCAAATGAATCAGTCATCACCCATGGGGAAAAAATACCAACACCAAGGATGAACTCATGAAAAAGTGAAAGATGGTACCTCTTAGTTAAAATAACTTATGACAAGCAAGAACTATTAGGGAATAGAAATTCGATTTTTAAAAATCATTGTCACAGGATTATTAGAATTGACATAAATTACTTAGAAAAATTTTAGTTCATAAAAACCAAGATGTCATGACTCAAAGGTCTTGTTTGGTTTGAGAGAAAAAGGACGAAACGAAAAGAAAAGAAAAAGGAAATCAGTTTTGCATGTTTGGTTAGGGGAAAGAGTGAAAAAGAAAATGAAAGTGGGAGAAACCCATCTTTTTTCCTCAAATTGAAGGGATTCAATTTTCTCTCTCTCAATTTATCCCTCTCTCCTCCCGATCCCGATTTTCGCTATCTTTTTCCTCAAATTGGAGTCTCAAATTGGAGAGATTTCCCTATTTGTTCTCAAAAAAATTATCGCAATTTCTTTCTAAATTTCTCATCAACAAAACAATCAAAACATTTTCTTTCTTTGCCTTTTCTTCTCTTTTTCATTTTCTCTTTCCTTTCACCCATTTTCTTACAAACCAAACACACAGAGTTTCTTATATACTAAAGATGTATTGTTTTTGTTGATAGTAGTGAAATGACAAATAAACAATTTTGTCAAATCTTAAAGAGGATTCGCTCAATCACATTCTACATAAATCTTAATCTATTTGGACATAAAGGGCTGAGATGCTTGCAGTACATGAGGGATTGACAATCGATCTGAAAAATATGGAAAGCTCTCGAAGGTTCAACTCCCTACACCCCATGCCCACCCACTCCAAACCCATGCAGAAAGGAAAAAAAAAACAGTTTGGTTTGGGATGCTCCAATTCGGGTTTGTTTAATCAACAAACAACAGTGAAAAAGATTTCACATTTCATTTCATAAGCAAAACTATACTGTAAAATTTTATATACATACCCCTAAAGATCTTTCCAAGATCTCTCCAACCACAGCAAGATCTGCAGATGTATCTTGATGCATGGACGCAACATCAGAAGTTCTGCATAAGATATATATGTATATATGTTAAACACTTTAGTAGCCATGTTATATATGTGAACAACTTCTAAAACAGCAGTAGAAAAATGATAGTTCGCGGCTGCAAAGTATAGAGGGACAAGAACAAGGGAACTACAAAGTGTGTTTGTGTTAGAGAAGTGGACTACAGATTAAGAACACAAATATTTTATTAGGGAACCATCTGGTATTATGATAGAGAAGGCTATCTGGTAATAGGCAGCCCCCTCCCAACATAGAACAAGTACTTAGCCCTCCACACTCTCTTGCTACTGGCAGGCCCCTCCCAACATAGAACAAGTACTTAGCCCTCCACACTATCTTGGTAAAAGGTGTACCGAGGAGGTTAATTTTACCTCTTCCTCTTAGAAGGATATCTTTATTCCTGTTGATGATACAGAATAATGGATCAGATGGGCAAAGTACTTCTAGATCATTTCAGGACTGATCTGCTGATGAAAAATTCTGGCATTAGCATTAATGACCAGCCTTTACTGAACTCAGATGAACGTTATCTTCAAGATGATTTCACTTTTTCATCCTGTTCTTTGATTGTATAATTCTAAAGGGGCACCTGATTCAGAAAGATAATCATTTGACACTCTTTTCCACTTAATGCGAAGCAGAAGTGCTCTGTTTACTGTTCAGACAGCTTGCTTGATGATTTATAGTCAATGCTTTTTCATGACAGAAATATTCAACATTAACTAGACTCTAAAGTTCTCGCTCTCGTCTTCAAGATCCTATGATCTTCGCCTTGAAAAGTACCAAGTTTTGAGATAATGTGACTAATGTCATATTTCCTAAACAATACATATGTACCATTCGTATGTAGACACAAGTCTTCGCAACTAAGCTGAAAATGGATTCAAGAGAAATGGCATTTAGAACAGAAGTGTTGGCTGGGTATATATATAACATAACTCCAGTAGCAACAGTATCAAGATTGGAGCCAACAAACAAAAGCTAATAAGATTTACAATATTACAGCTGAGCTGTTTTAGAACTTCCAGGAGAACTAAGATAGCCAGCCTTGAAACTCTTTGGTCGTCCATGCTCACAGGATTATGTATCATGCTAGAGTTAAATTAGCCAAAATGTAGGTCTAATGCATGCCAACTAGCCGTCTAGATTAGGAATTTGGCACAAACATAGAGCTTTCTTATGCTCCATAAGAAAACAAATGTGTCAACTCTTTTATGGTTGACAACAAGTCGACTGCTGGTCAAAAACAAATGTGTCAACTCTTTTATGGAGCTTTCTTATGCTCCATAGCTGACCCCATTCTGATGGGAGTAGGCTCGGATGATGGTGTTGACTATTCATTTCATAAGATTTGACTGACCATAAGTAAGCCCTCAATTTCTGAGTTAGTAGCATGTCAATGGTTTTACAAGATAGCATTCTGATTATTTGGCATTGTAAACTAGAGAAGGCATACCTTAAAACAAATGGTATTCTTAGCTTTAGAGGGACAATGTCCCCAAATAGAGCAGTTTTTTTCGACCATTTTTAAAAGAACCCTTCTAACAATGTCTCCCAAGTATGCTCCAGATATGAGCTTCTCAAAGATCTGAAAAAGAAGCAGGATTAGAATTCGGTGGGAAAATCAGAAAATTGTTTATATTTTATGTGCATAGAACAAAAGTGAAAAATTCATACATATTTCCCAGGCCTTGGACTTTCAGCATCTAAGTGAACATCATATTCTGTGACAGGAAGATGAGACGACAGGAAATCTCCCCATTCCATGTCAATGACCTGGAAAAGGAGGAAGAACAGAAAGATTATTGTGTCAGATCATTGATAAAGAATCACAGTTGACCATCGATACTACAGTGTTTCGATTGACTACATTAAAACCAAATGCCAACAGGGAAAGAAGATTCATCATTAACTGCTAGATTACACTGACCAGTTCTCCATGCTTAGGTTGAGGTCCACGCCACTTGGGAACAGAATCAAAACGCTCCAAGTACGCAGCATTTGTCCCATCACCTAAAATGACAGCAGCAACAATGTCTCTGCTGCAGTACTTACCTCCTACCAATGTTCCCACCGCATCATTAACCTTAGTGAAAATGTAAGACAGAAAAACGTTATTTGTCCATATACATAGCTAAAAAGCAGTTTAATAAAATACATTAACTCAAAAGGGTGGAGATGTTACCAGGGAAGAAGCACGCATTTCAGAACCATGTTTCTCCATGGCATCATTAATCATTGTCAAAGCATCCCTTTTCACCTGATTCCATTACTAAGGTTTAAAATCTTTACCAGGTCATCAAATGGAAAGAAAGGCACTTATTTTATGCTTCTTTCAACACAAAAGGGCACTATTTGAATAATTAATGTAGAGAAAATAAATGTCATGATCAGACTAATATGTACTTTAAATCAACTCCTATATGCCATTTGGCTTATCGTTGCCTTGGCTAGTTGATAGCAAATTGATGGTTTATCACAAAATGATTAGTTAACTCTCTGTGGAGTTATGACATGCATAGCTAACCTTTTTGGATGGAAAAAGTACTGGATTATAATGATCAGTCTGAGTCAGTATTTTGGTTACAAATATGCACAGAAAAGTTGGTCAGAGAAACATACACACATAGAATCAGAAAGAGAGGAAGGTTTTGAATCTTTTGATAGCTTCTATTTTATATAATTGCATATTGTTGGTTTTCTTAACTTTTTCTTCTTTTCAACTCCTTACATTTGTTTCTTTTCTTCCTTTCCACTCACAGTATTGCCAAGTGTCCTAGAAGAAGACAGTTCATATGCTAGTCAGGTTTTGTGCACATGTGCAATTGCTACTGCTAACAAATGAATATCACATGAAAATACTGCCATGAAGAATGGATACTCCAAAGATGTAGGCATGCCTGATATTCATTGCCTACCAGATAGTTCAATGCTGAATAAAAATATAAACATTTTTCTAACTTGAAATTTTGAAACCCTTAATTTACTCATCCTAGACATATCAATCCTTACTCGTTACGATTTTCCTTCTTTATGATTGATATAAGCTATTTACTTGGGATGTAGAGCAATTATTAGTTAATATATTTTCAAGTAAAGTGTAATTTAAACCTTTTAGTATAGTAACTATGTTTTAGATATATTTATCACTACAAGCCACATGAGTGAGCATACACATGTTCGCAGGCACAAATTCGATATCTCCAAGTTTTATAGTATCTTAAGTTTCTCAAATTTCCTTATCAGTGTGTTTGTTTATACAATATCACTCTACTAGTGTTCGTGCACGTGCCATGCCCCAGCCCAGGCACATCATGACAGAGACTCATGAATGGGCTACATGTGCATTATCGTTTGGCTTACTTGCAAATGGTTATATAGATGTACACGTGAGACTCGAACACTCAAAAACAAAATAATCAAACTCTCATCTCATATTCGATGTGGGACTAAATCTTGGGTTTCACCGTTTCATACTCCCCCAAGTCATATATATGGCGTCCCCGTCGCAGGCCATGCAAATGACGCATTCTCACCCAGGGGAATACACATTCACATAGGTCGCTCCAATACCATTTGTCATGTTCCACCCCACAGCCCTGTCAGAACATGTCCCTTGCATTGGCTACATGTGCATCACCCGTTCACCCACTTGGAAATTGGTTAACCGGGATGTCCGCATGAGATCCAAGGAGTCAAATGTAAACTAATCAAACTCTCATCCCATATCCAACTAATTGAACTCTCATCCCATATCCAGTATGGGCCTAAATCTTGGGGTTTCACAAGATCGAGTGTTGGTATTAGTTGTAAGTTTCACAATTTCATTTTAGTGTTCTTTTAGTGGATGATACATAGTGGACTAATCAAGAATGTGACAATTTACTTCTCCATAAAAGTTATGAGTAGTCCACTAATTTTGAATTGTATGTTTACTTGGATATAAAAAATTAGACTGAGATAGTATTATAGTTTCACAAGGATCAATATTGCTGTTGCTTTTGCTAATGAAACTTTTTTATTTTGAGATAAAAGGGTGGAATAAACTTGATGAAACTTTTGAACGAGCCACAAGTCCATGGCAGGTAAGGTCTGTGTGTGCAAGCATCAGCTTTCTCTTCAAAATGAAACACATTCACTTCTTAGCATAACAACTATAATCAGATCCCCTACATGTTGATACAATATTATAACCACTTATAGCAACATGAATCATCACAGAGCAACAGTTAAAGAAGAAACTTACAGTCTCCTTAATATTAAAAACCCTATTCCATTCAACAAAAACCCCTTCGGATGCAGAGTTATGGATAACAGGAAATGCAAATGTAACCCCAATTTCCTTGGATTGTACATCTGGAGCACTGGAACTTCCATGACTTGCTGAAATAAATTTTACTACTTGTTCAGCAAGATAGTTATATAGTTCCTGAAATTAGTACAAGACTTCTACTTAGTATATGTTTGATACATTTTGCTTGAAACTTAGAACTGAGTCAACATACACAGAAAATAGTCTCTCACCTCTGAATTACCAACCATCAGATATGATGGTAGGTCCACTTCCATAAGTTCTTTCTTAGCAACACCAAGAGTCTTTCCTCCAAGTTGCACACGCAACACGCGGACCTTTGTTCGGCCTAGCTCTAGTCCATAGAATTGCCCTTCTTCATTTCTGCATTTAAAACAATGATCATGTCTGGATAAAAGTGTATCACCTCCAATAGAGGAGTTGAATTGAATCTAATTCATCTGTTTCCAGATCAGTGACATGCTGCTATAAGTATATAGTTTAATCGTACAATTACATAAATCCAGAAAGTACTCAAGCTAAAACCTAAACTGCCTTATATATATATATATATATATATATATATATATATATATATATATATATATATATATACACTAACCAGTTGCGAAGATCCTTCAGACATGAGGAAGAAGCCAAAAAAGAAAATGCACATCTTTCGAGCAAAAAAAAACCCATGTGGAAGGAAGAATTCTTAGTTTGGTTGCAGGAAGCCTAATTTACCTTCTTATCTCTTCATAAGCCATTCTTACCACCTGGCTTCAAGCCTTAAACAACAAATAGCATTCTTAAATTTACTAGTACAATTTGTGCTGCTTGTAAGAATTTCCCTAAAAGGCTTGAAGCCTTATTTGATTGTCTCATTTTCCAATTTGAATTATCTACAATCATTTTCAACTAAACCCAATCACCACTTCACTTAGGGATGCATACTGAATAAGAACAAGATTTAATCAATCGAGTATAAATTATATCCTTATTCAATATGAGCAAGATATTAAGGCAGTCGGTAGAAGTAAAGGTTGAATGATTATAGTGAGATTATTTATCCAACTGAGCTATAACTGGATAAAATAATCTAACTGGATTCTTATTACACTGATTCAATTAAGGGATTCATAGATCATTGGTGCCTGATGACATCCAACAATTGTCTGATGAAATATTGCTTGTCCATGCCCTTTAGGGAGTGCTTGGTTGGTTGGAGGGAGGTGGAGAATTGTTTGAAGTGAGGCTCTTTCAAGTCACTTCAATGTCTTCCATGGTTTTGGCGCTCAAAAGCTGAACATTATCGCACTTCTAAAATTTACATGACAACTATATTTGCCCTGAAAGATTTCCTTGTCACAGCTTGCAAAAAAGAAAACAAAAAAGAAACGATGAAAAAGGAAAAGATGAAACGAAGTGGAGATAAAAGGATATAGAAGATACTTCTGTCTACCATGGTTGTAGATGTCGGCCGACATGTCGGTTTCGTAGGTAAATGATAAGATTTTGCCCCAGAAAAAGTCATTTTGTAATATGTCGGCCAACATATCGAGTCCAACCCGAATCGTTGAGCAACACGATTTTTTAAGATGTACATTTGGGTTTATCGGGTTTCTGTAAAGGGTTTAAAGTATTAAACTGAGTTGTTAAAAGCACGCGAGGCTCAAACCTTAGCTCCTCAATGTATAGAAGCCTCTCTTCACAAGGCTCTTCGCCACTGGTGCCTCCAAGTGAATCTCATGCCAAACTTAGGTGTGCCTCATGCATATACTACATTACTTTGTTTTAATATGCTTATTTACTAATTTGTGTGAACAAGGATCACCTTTGGATCTGTCAGGTAATGTCTTTTCTAAGAAAAGAATCTGAAACAACTATCACGATCAAAAGAAGAAAAAAAAAACTATAATCTTCTTCTTACACTTTGTAGATTGGCAATTTTGTTTGCTCTGAGTTTTTTTTTTCTTTTTTCAATTTTGCCCTGTTTTTTCCCATGCTCTATTTTATTTTTCAATTTTGCACATCATTCTCTAATTCCCCTCTTCTTCTTCTTTCATATTCTTGTTATGTACTCTATACATCTAGTACTTTCTTGTTTTTTACTTGTCTTTTTTCCATGCTTTTCTTCTTATTGTTCTTTTGTTTTTATATTATTTTCTTCTTGTTCTGTTTCGTTTTTCTATTCGTTGCTGCTTTTAACACACAAGGTCCCTTTTACTTCTCTATTTGCAACAGTACCACCAGGAGTCCTTGTTGTCCTTCTTCGTTGACCTATCATCACCCTCCCCTTCCATGAGTAACACAACCTCAAGTAGTTGGTTGTTGCCATCTAAATATAGTCATATATGAATTATAAATATTTATTAATATATTTTTGAATATTTTTCACCTCGTTTCATAGGCTCATGCTTTTGCATTGCACCTCTGACATCCTATACACCCTTCCGTCACGTTGCACTGTGCGCCTTTAATAACATTGGTGTTAAATTATTGGACTCCTAATTAGATTATTAAATTACTTGGCCTCTTAATTTACTTGTTTATTTTAAGTGTTAAATTAATTAGATTAATAAATTGGTTTTTTATTTTGTAGTTATGGTTTTAATTTAACTCTTAAATTACTTGATATGGCATTTTAAAACTAATAGTTCTCTATTTTTTTATATTTATACTTCTAGTTGTTAGTTTTAGGACACGTAGATAGTGCATTTAGTATAAGTAATATATATACTTAAAGCCAGTCCAACATTTTAATATGTTTATGACATATCCTGACATCTAGAATTTCAAAACCCAATCCGACATGAACCCAACATCAGACATCTACAATCTTCTTGTTTACAATGAAGATTGATGATAGGTTTAGACCTCTTTCCATCTAGGGCATGACTGGGTGGAGAGAGGTGGCTTGAAAAATCAAAATTCATTTGCGAAAAGTGCAATATTAATATGAAACTTCTTGTTTCATCTTGTTTGGTTTGTAGTAACGTTGTCACCATAGAAGTGTAAATCTTTCTAGTTGTGTTTGGCTACATGAATGGATTTCAGAGTAAAAGGAAAAATACAAACCTGTCTTCAAGTCCTTCACGAGATGAATGATTTAAAATTACTGTTTTAAAAAATATTTTAAAAGATAGTATTTTACTCAAAAATCCTTTGCTCATGCAAACAAAAATAGTTTGGATTCAAGAAGAGCCAATTTTGAGTGAAAGGTAAAAAGTGGAGTCAAACAATAGTGCCCAAATATTTGAATAATATATGCATGATACGATTATAATCAGTGTCCAAATCCATCTACGCTTTTAACTAAATATGAACATTCAATTCAAATATACACTATCCGCTACTATTACAATTAAAAGACAGTGAATATCTAACTACAGTATCTCCCTATGTTGCACTGACACATATACTAGCCAACATAAATGATACTGGCACGGCAATACTGCATGTGTTTTGGAGTGTCCATGTCACATACGATACGTGTCAGACATGTCAGACACGACATCAACAAGGGCACGGCACCGATTTCTGGAGAGTCTGTGCTTCCTAGATCACTCCGCAAGTTATGATTCTAGATTCGTCCAACTGTCCTATCTACAACCAAATATACAGTCTAAAATTGTCCAACTTTAACCAAATATATATGCCGTCCCATCTCCTATAAAAATGTAGGTCCCACTAATTATTTTAAAAAATAAAACACAATCAGTGGGACCCACATTAATTACACTAACTACCCCTAAGTTTTGGGTTTATAACACGGGGTATATCTACTTTTAAACTAATTATACCGACCACCCGTATGTTTTATGTTTATTACACGGATTACCCCTACTTTAAGATAAAAATAAAAAGTTATAACACTAATTGCCCCTATTTTTAAATTTTTTTTTCTAAAGGGAGGGGATGGTTAGTGTAATTAGTTAAAAGTAGGGGCACCCCGTGTTATAAATCCAAAACTTAAGGATATTTAGTGTAAATAATCAATTTTATTTTTATAGGAGACGTAACATGCATGGTACACCGGTTTTGTGGACAGATCTGCTCTCCTAATTCGGTATCCAAACACTTTCCGATATGATAAAAAATAAAATAAAAGCAAGGTGAATATATATATATATATATATACCAAAATATTTGGATGATGTCATCTCCCATTATGTGGCATCTGACATGGCAGATGATATAACAACTGACATGGCAAATTTTAACCCAAAAAATTAATTATCCAAATTTTTTTAATGTTAATGTTAATATTAATATTAATATTAATGTTAGTGTTAATGTTAATGTTACTATTACTATTACTATTACTATTAATGTTAATGTTAATATTAATTTTAATTTTAATATTAATGTTAATGTTAATTTATGTTAAGGTTAATCTTAATGTTAATTATCATGTTAATTTATTAATTTACTTTTAATTTTAATTTTAATATTAATTTTGTTGTTAAATTTTGCCATGTCAGCTGTCATGTCAACAACCATGTCATCTGCCACATAATGGGAGATGATATCACCCAAAATTGTTGGGAGCCAAATAGCATTTTTGATATATATATATATATATATATATATATATATATATATATATATATATATATATATACAATCCCTCCCACGGAACACGAGTACGAAGAGTCGGGTGTTATGTTACTACTGTGTCCCGTGTCCGACACGATGCAATATGGACACCGCAGATATTTAAGCTATAAATTGGAGGGAGGGAGGGAGAGATTCGGAACTCGCCCGGTGGGGAAAGAGGGGATGGGACAGACGAGCATCCTGAGGCTGCTGATGGCGTCGTCGGCGAGGCCGGCCCTCATCTCGGCCTCCATGGCGTCGGCGACGTCCCACAGCCCCTCCGGAGGGGTCCGGCACGCCTTCCTCAGCTCGCGGAGGATGCGGTCGGCGCGCCTCCACCGCCGGTAGCTCCTCCGGTACCACACCGCCCCGATCGCGCATCCCGCCGCCGCCGCGACGGCCAACGCCACCACCGCTTGCTTCCTCATCGTCTCCTGACGGTTGTGATGCTTCGGTTCTGTTGAAGAGAGTGCTGGGGTTAGGGTTAGGGTTTGGCTTCTTCTTTTCTGCCATTTTGCTGTGATGATGAGAAAGGAGCGGCAACGGACTCCCGAGTTTTTCTGCGGAGAGGGAGAGGAGCGTGTATTTCTCCCCTCGCTCCCCAACTTTTTTGGGTGAGTCGTGGTTTTGAACCGATATCTTCTTCTTAGTTATGTAAAGTAGAAGACAGTTGTTGTCATTATCATAATTTTTATTAATATTACTTTGAAAAACTAAAAAATCAGATGTATTAATTATTTTATTTTATTTTTGAGATGTCCGACGATACGCACAAATTTTGTACACGCTGCATTGCTACCTATTGGGTCTACTGTCCCCCAACTCCCACAAAATAAATGGAAGGAATAACACGTCCCCGTGGGGCTCGATCAACTGATCTTCCGCTACCCAGCCAGGATTTTATACCTCTTCTCGGTAACCACAAGTATCACTCGAGTTCTTTAATTATTCTAAACTAGTAAGAGCACGAAAAATAATTTTTCTTCTTTCTAATATTAACAAAATATTAATTAAATATAAATTAAGAATGGGTGTCGTCATTGGCACTCCTAAAATATTATCTTACACGCTTCTTTAATTTTTATCATTCAAATTCAAAATCTACCCATGCATTAACATTATTGGCACTCATAAAGGGTCTGCTTGGATTGAGGGAAAAAAAATAAGCAGAGTTAAGTGGGGTTAAATGGGGAGGAGTAGAGTGAGGGGGAGTAGAGTCGATACATAGAATCTTGTTTGGATTGGAGGGAGAGTTAAGTGGGAGGTATTTAATAATTCTTGTTTGGATTGGAGGTTTTGAGTGAGCGGAGGATTAATAAAAATATGATAGTTACAGAAATAGCCTTATTACATATGTCATAATATTAAATTTGATTGAAATTTTGATTAGAACTTGTCAAAATATCTTCACAAATTAGAAAGGTACGGAGCAACATGTTGAAAAAAAAAATTGAGAAAAAAAATCATGATATTTTATAGCACAAATAAGGGATATTTATGACTTTTTAAACAAAACCTCCCAATCCCCCTCGTTAACCCCCCGAATTGGGGGGTTAAAAAAAATGGACAAAAGAGGGTGAAATAAACCCCCACTTAACCCTCTATAACCCTCCCTCCTAAACCCCACCCTCAAACCAAGCATGATTTTATTTTTCCCTCACTTAACTTCCCCTCACTTAACCCTCTTAACCCTCAATCCAAGCGGACCCAAAATGTCAAATTAATGTCAGATTTAATGCATGGATAGATTAAAAAATTGAATTAGGGCCTGTTTGGTTGGATGTAGGTGCATGAAAGTGTGAAAGTGGGAGTTTCATGAAGGTGTAACTCATTTGAGTTACAATACATTTCACTTTCCAAAAAGTGTTTGGATACAAAAGTTTTTGTCCTCCCGCAAGTGGAGACTTACAATGTAGTTTGTTTGGATGACCACTTGAAAGTGGCTTTCATGGACTGTGTGTTTGGTTTGGACATTGCAAGTGATATAATCACCCTCATGAAGAATGGTATGGTTACCAAAACCAAAAATTTTCAACATTTCCAACCGAATTTGGCAGCAGAGAAACGGTTTCACAACCGAAAAACAGTATGAAACATGTTCCCAGCAAGATGACTTGTTCCCAGCAAAATGATATATAATTTTGCAAGATTATATTTTTCCAGCAAATATGATACATGTTCCCAACAAATATGATACATGTTCGCAGCAAGATGGCATGTTCCCAGAAATTAACACATTTTTCCAACAAATATGATATGTTCCCAGCAAGTATTCATGTTCCCAGCAAATATGATACATGTTCCCATCAAATATGATACACGTTTCCAGCAAATATGATATGTTCCCAGCAAGTGACATGTTCCCAGCAATACGACATGTTCCCAACAAATATTACATGTTCCCAGCAATGGGAAATGTTCCCAGCAATATGACATGTTCCCAGCAATATGATACAATGAAACAAAATCTTGTTCACAAGACATTATGGGCTCAGAGTATGAAATCTGAAAATAAATAAAACTTGTTCAGGAGAACATTATGGGCTCAGAATGTAGCGAAATCTTCTTCAAAAAATATCATCATACGAAGAACATATCAAAAATGAAAATTCCTTTGTACAAAAAATAGGGCCGGCCAACCCATCAAGTAGGATACATGTTCTCTGCAAATATGATACATGTTCCCTGCAAATATGATACAGAAACCAGCAAGATGACATGTTCGCAACAATATGACATGTTCCCAGCAAATATGACATGTTCCCAGCAATATGATACAATGAAACAAAATCTTGTTCACAAGGACATTATGGGCTCAGAGTATGAAAACTGAAAATAATTAAAACTTGTTCAGGAGAACATTATGGGCTCAGAATGTAGCAAAATCTTCTTCAAAAAATATCATCATACGAAGAACATATCAAAAATGAAAATTCCTCTGTACAAAAAATAGGGCCGGCCAACCCATCAAATAGGATACATGTTCTCTGTAAATATGATACATGTTCCCTGCAAATATGATACAGAAAACCAGCAAGATGACATGTTCGCAGCAATATGACATGTTCCCAGCAAATATGACATGTTCCCAGCAAATATTATATGTTTCCAGCAATACGACATGTTCCCCGCAAATATTACATGTTCCCAGCAATAGGAAATGTTCCCAGCCATATGACATGTTCCCAGCAATATGATACAACGAAACAAAATCTTGTTCACAAGGACATTATGGGCTCAGAGTATGAAAGCTGAAAATAATTCAAACTTGTTCAGGAGAACATTATGGGCTAAGAATATAGCGAAATCTTCTTCAAAAAATATCATCATACGAAGAACATATCAAAAATAAAAATTCCTGAGTAACATAAAATTGACACATGTACCATATTTGCTGGGAACATGTATCATATTTGCTGGGAACATGTACCATTATTTGTTTCACAATGAAACACAAGTCATCATAGCCCATAATAAGTTCTCATCATAGCCCATATATTATAAGAAAATAAGACCAACTTATGCTGCAGTAACCAGAAACTGCCCCAAAATTGAAGTCACCAAAAACTGGAAGGAAGAAGAAGATACTGAAACTCATCACAGGAAAAATTGAAGTCACCAAAAACTGGAAGGAAGAAGAAGATACTGAAACTCATCACAGGGAAAATTGAAGTCACCAAGTTATGCATTGTCATCATAGCCCAAAATATCATTATTTGTTTCACAAAGAAACACAAGTCAGCATAGGCCAGTAGGAGATACTGAAACTCATCACAGCCCATATAAGATTTCAAAAAACCAAAACTCATCAGTAACCCAAAACTGAAATTGAAGTGCTGCTCCTTTGTAGTTACCAAAAAATAAAACACAAACTGGGGACAAAGGGCAGTAAGCAAATATGGGAAGTAACAAAAAACTGAAACACAAGACTGAAAATATCAACAACTAAAGCACAAGTTTGGAAAAAAAAATTATTGGCTCAAAGGATTCACCATCCCACTCATCATCGCCAATTTAAAAACTTGGCTACCTCCATCCATCACCAAATTGGTGGGGGAGGCCATCAAGTTTTGGTTCTCATCGTGGGGCACCTTCCTCATTTGTGTTATCGGGACATAAATAGCATTTTAGACTCAAAGGTTGCACCTTCCTCATCATTGTCTAAAAGCATGCTACAAGTTGTGTAACGCCCCAGTCCCAATATACGTAGGACTAAGTACGTAAACATGCCAGCTGTACTTATACGAAGAATACACCAATATATGGTAATCTCCGTGTTGGTACATAAGCTGTAATAATAATACATGATAAGCCACAATAATATAACTAATCTCATCCACAGCTCAACACAGAGAATATGATAAGTCCACTAAAATAAGATAAATAATGGTATCAAAATATAGCCGGGTAGACATTCCCACCCAAACAGCTATGAAAAATAGTCTCAACTAAATGGAGTCCAACCTCCTCAATCAGCAAGAAAGATGATAAAAGATGTCCAATACATGGTCTCAGATAGTAAGAATAAACTAAGTAAGAGCGGAAGGTGCCTCGTCACCGATGTATGCTGGATCCAATACGGCACCGTACTCCTCTGGATAGTCCTGCTCGTCTAACCCTGGAGAGATCACCAGGTCCTCAGAGGGACGTAACAAGATACAGAAAACACGCCAAGTAACTGAATGTGCCAAATAAAATATGCATCTATAACTCTACAGGATCTCCTAACCGTCTATGTGAGATGCACTTTGAGGACAACGTTCTACGCAGGGGCTGTAAGATCAGCAGAGTAATAAGAGTGGCCGTCAAGTAGCGCTCATCCGAGACGCTATCGGCCGGGACAGAAAGTAGTACTCATAAGAGTCACTCTCGGCCCCAAAAGTGTGTAAAAATAAATGTAGCCCCTACGCTAGTAGCTGTCCCCTCCCCCCAACTGCTCCTGTCCAAGATGTATCCACAGCCTGTCCAGTTGGCAACTGCTACGGCTTCTAACTCGACACACTAGTAGCAGTTACCTCCTAACCGTCGTACGCCCCGTACGTATCGATGGCCAGTCGAGTACGCAGGTCCGTGTCCTATATATCTCACTCATCACGTGATACACATGTGTCAAGGCCATAGGGGATATGAAAATACCCCCACATACTCATAGGGTAGTCAACTGACACAAGGCCGACATGCAAATAGAGACATAAATAAATATAACGACTAAATGTAGCCGCTTGCACCCAAGTGTGACTTGGACGCCTAATAGAAACAAATGACAAATAAGAGAAAGAAATATGCAATAATAAAATATACTGAAAATAAATGAGCACAATCAGAATCTATGGCAAGGTATACTTGCCTGCGGTGCGAGAAAGACAATCCAAGAGTAGCAAGTGTCAGCACCAAAACTCATAAATCACAGATGACTCCAAACGCTGAAACAAACATCAAAAATGATCTCGGTGAAGAAGATATACCTAGGAAACGCCTGTCCAAAAGTCCAATTCTGGAACAGGGGCAAAATCGTAATTTCGGGTCAAAACGATGTCCGCCGTTGGACCCGCCTTGCACCGAAACGCGTGCCAAAGTCTATGGTCTCTAAAGTCGTCAAACTACATGTCTACGGATTCAGTTTGAGGGGAGGAACTCAACGGTATGTCCAGTTTTGGATTCCGATGAGTCGGGTACAAAATCGCCCGTTTGAGTGGGTCGCGGGCCTGCCAAAAGTGGGTCCCGATTCGACCTTCTCATAATCGAACCAAACTTGGCATACAGGACCAGAATTTCGATCCGGACCTGTTGGCGTAAGTTTCGTCTCGATTCGACGACTGTACACAAAGTTATGGACAAGTTTGCAAAACGCCGATACGGGGGTATCTCGACGGATACGCGTTGATTTCGTCGCACACACGGGACGAAACTGAGCTCCGTCAGTTCCGACACTTCCGCAACGTCCATACGCGCCTTTCGATGCGTATAACGCGCGACCACGTCGCCCGGTTTGTCGGGGCGACGTCGTATCGGACAAAAATTTTAGAATTTTATTATTTTGAAAACAGTTTTTCGCACAACTTTAACACTGATTTAATACACACACAGAAATCGAAATACTATTCTACCAGTTAAGTTTCCATCGTGGTTAGGTTGTCTTCAAACGTGTTCAATTAGTTTTTACGAAAGGTTAATGAACAGCGAGAAAAGTGGCCGACAAGTTGGCGTTTCAAAACAGTTTTTAGAATTCAGAAAAGTGAGTTTTTCTCCAACTTCGTCTCGATTTTTCGAGCAATCCTTTGGGGTTCCCAGGATTCTACCTGAAGGGGATTGGAGAGGTTCATATGGGCTACGCACAGAAATTTATAGTTCGAGAAATCATCGAGCGTGCGCGAAGAAAAGTGGATTAGAAGAGGGGTACCTCGCTGTTCGCAAAATCTGAGTACGCTCGAATTACGAGGTCGTCGTGGGCTCTCCGGTAGCGCTCGCGCGGTGGTGCGGCGCCGCCAACGGCCTGGGGTTTGCCTGGGGTTCGAGATGGAGAGGAGATGTGGAAGACGAAAAGTTCGGGAGAGTTAGGGTTTCGGTTCTGTGTGGGTTTTAATACCTACTGCTGCCGACTTCTAATAGGTTTAGGAAAAATATGGGGGCTCGGGTTTACAAGGGTGTGGGGTCTCGGTTTTAGAGTTGCAGCTAGTTTGCTGCTTACAATTCAATGTGGGGGTCGGTTGCTAAAGAGTTGCAGCAGCTAGCATGCTGCTAAGGATTTCGTTGTGGGGGTCTCGGCTTCTAAGGGTTGCAGCTGTAGCTGCTACACAATTACTTAGGGGGTCGGGTTATTAAAAGTTGCAGCTATTGCTGCTATAAAATTTTACATTGTGGGGGGGGGGGGGGGGGGGGGGGGGGGGGGGGGGGGGGGGGGGGGGGGGGGGGGGGGGGGGGTCGGGCCCACCCCTATCCGCAGCTGTTGCTGCATGGGTTCGCCCCCCCCCCCCCCCCCCCCCCCCCACCGATTCATATATTCTTTTTTTTTTTAAACACAATAACTATATATATATATATATATATATATATGTATATATATATATATATATATAATATAATATATATATAATATATATATATATATATATATATTCACAATAAAATTTATAAAATTCATAATTAAATATCAAAATATTTGTAATAATTGTAGGGTATAATTAGTAGTATTTAAAATATACAAGCACGCAACCATACATATATGATACACACCTATAAATTCGTACAAATACCAAATAAATCAGAAAAATATAGAAAAATAATTTTTAAGGTATTAAAATAATTAGAAAAATATTGGGGTTTTACAAGTTGGCTACCTCCGTCCATCACCACAATAGTAGGGGAGGCCACCAACTTTAGCTTGTAATTAGGTTGCACCTTCATAGCTCATTCAAAGACAACTCCTGCACCCAAACAGTACATACCCCTTGTCATTACATTGTCATTACATTATAGGTGCAGACAAAAAGAACTTGGGTCTACACAAATAAGTTGGTACTACATAAAAGAGATGAAGACTAAAATCGATACAAGTAATGTTAGAAAACCCAAAGTAACAATAATGGCTAATGGGTGGCCATTGCGCACATCTTCTCCCTTAATTCCACATCGTTCATCCTTGTAATTTGAGTGGAAGTAACCCATTGCCTCCTCATAATCTTGGCACTTGAAATAACAAGCGCCTTTAAACCCATTCACTTGCATGTGACACTCAGGCCAGGTTGTGTACACCCCTGGCTTTCTTCCTTTCAAAACAACGTAGAAAGACATGCTACAAAGATATGAAAAGCATAGATGAAGCAGGGAATTAACAAAAACAACAGCATGCTACAAAGATAGAAAAGCATTCAGATAGAATATATTTGCTAATGAAAACAGCAGCAACGATATCAAAAGAGCAGGGAATTGAAGTCACACAGAAACAGCAGCCTATGGGCATCATAGGCCTTGTGGAAACAGCAGTATGTGCTGTTCCAGAGTAGTAAATATTACAGGCCAAACTTCAAATTGTTCCATCCACTTACAAAATGATACAAAATGCAGTCGATTGCTACAAGACTACTTGTCTTGCATGAAATTATCTAGCCATGCCCGTTGGAAACTCTCGGGCAACCCTATAAACTTGTTGGCCTCAAAGTTGTCAGTGCAAAGAAAGTTGTATGCATTCATAAGTACGTCTGGCTCATATCCTTCTAAGGCAAATAATTTACTACCCATTTTCTCAATTGGGGTCTTGAATCCGGTACGAAGTGCCTCGGCCATGGAAGTAACACACCCCACCAATTGAGTCATTCCTTTATTTCCCAAGCTAGCCTCTCTACGACGTTTTTCCCCCGTAGATTTCGTAGATTGGGAAGTCGCAGCATTGTGGTGTGAGCCGCTACCGGAAGGAGTATCTACTTCGACGTATTCTCTTGGGCCCCATTTCACATTGTTATCCTTCGTACGGTCCCCTCTTGCGTGGTCATCTCCACATACAATTTGCAGCAAATCAAAGTTCCTAATAGGGACGTTCACCCATTGTGCTAGTTTGGATTTAGCCTACGTAAATAATAATATTCAGTTATATTCAGATCTGAAAATAATAAATTTCCAGATATATTCAGATCTACAGGCAAAATCAAATGGGTAACATTTACCTTCTTAAGGTCATCATGTGTATCCTCGTCCATAGTCACCATCCTTTGATCTTCATCCCATCCGGCCCCCGAAAAATCTTTGGCCTTCATAATATCTAGCCACTTGGACTTCCAACCGCGCAAATGATTGGTAACATTGCTAACGCTTTAGGAAGTACCAAACTTTGCATTCACCATATTGGCCACAATTATGTAGGAACTATTTTTGAAAGCTTTGTCACATTTTTTTCCCTCTTCGGCCTCCCTAGCAAGAACCTTTAGAAGCTCATCAGTATGTTCATCCTCCCAACGCTTGTTGGGCGTTCCTCCCCCTTCCTTTTGGACATTCTTACACGAACTATTCGACGGCTTCTTGGGTTTGTTCTTTTGAGGAGATTTAGCTTGGTCCTCATTAAGTCCTAGTGGAATAGATCCCTGACTAACCACAAAGGAATATGAATCCATATTGCACCTAGGACTTTATTAAAATACCTAGAAACTGTCTCTCCGGATCAAATGAATTCAATGCCGCATACTCTATTTTTTGCCTTATGTCCTAATATGTAAAGGAATATGGCTAGTTGTTCTTCCATACAAACAGATCGTGTATCATGGAGCGACCCATTGGAACGAAAAATATTTGCGAGACTGTAGAAAGTAGCACTACTCATCCTTAGGTACTGGACACAATTATTTGGTCATGCCGTCAAAATTCGATACATGTGTGCTTGCCTCCACTGTTCTCTAATTAGGGACGGTTCCCTTGCAATGCCATGTCGGTCATTGCCCTCATTTTTCATTAAATTCATAATTATAGTTACAACAGTAAGTATACTAGTGACTGCGGCATTTAGTAACGGATCATTGGGATTCGACAAATCCATCTACATGAAAACCACAATGTAATCATGTATCATGTTATGAAACAGATAATCTATTACATATATATCAAACAGACAGATCAACATAAATATTTATAATATAAATATAAACTAAATAATATTCTACATCTACATCTAGAAAGGGCAAAGTAAATAATAGTGTAAATCAAGAAAGGGCAAAGTAAACACATCTGAAAATATCACAAATATACACATTTGCAGGAAAGACTAGTATGACAACAAAATCTGATCACAATTTGCAGGAATATGACATTTTCCCAGCAAGATAACATGCTCGCAGCAATATGACATGTTCCCAGCAACATGTTCCTAGCAATATGATACCACAAAATCGGAATATCGGATTATCTGTGAAAGCAAAAATTTATAAGCAAAAAATTCTTAAGAAAATCGGAGCAATATGACATGTTCTTAAGCAAATCTATAAGCAATATGACAAGTTCCCAGCAGATCTATAAAATCGCAGCCATGTGACATGTTCCCAGCAGATCTATAAACCAAAAATTTCTTAAGAAGATTTCTCAAAAAATGGTAGAAAATGAACGGATATACAAAGAAAATGAACGGATCTACAAAGAAAATTAACGGATCTACAAAAATGGCAGAAAATGACCGGATCTACAAATATATCCAAAAAATTGCGAAAATAATGACAGAAAATGACAGATCTACAAAGATCTAAGGGAAAAAATGGCGAAAAGAAGCAAAATTAAGAAAAAAAAGGGTTAAAAATTAACGAAAAATGGTTAAAAATAGAGGTTTACACTGTAGAAGAATGGCGGAAGAGCGGTGGTCGGACCCTATTTTTTTAGACCACTTCCTTCTCCAGAGTTTCCCTCTCTCTCCTTCCAGTTTCACTGGACTTCAACACACAAATGACTGGAACTCAAAATGGGTTTTTTTGTTAGAGACAGGAACTGGGGACCGGTCCCATCAACCCACTTGCAAGTATTAAAGCATCACAACCAAACACTAAAAGTGGCCAACAGTTCACCCGAGTTGCAACAAAATCCCCACTTTCATACCAAATGAGCATACCAAACAGGCTCTTATAGAAAATTAAACAGCAGTGCAGAATGACATTTTAAGAGTATCACTAACAGCACCCTTAAGATTTGTTATATATATACATTTATATTTTATTAAAATTTATAGAAATTTAATTTAAATTTAATTATAATTTGTTATGTATATATGTGAATTAAAAAAAGATATTCGGAGCACTCCTCCAAACCCTAAGGTTTGGATCATGCCGCCACTCTGTTCTCCTTCCTCTCCTCTGCCATCCTCCGCCTCCTACCAACCCCCCTCCCTCCCTCCCTCCTTCCCTCTTTCTTCCTCCATGCCTGTCCACCCATCCACTGTTGTCACGCCCCAGAACCAGAATACTAGAGAGCGGGGGCGAACATAGCCAGCTACGTATAATGAAATGGAATCCATCTCACCATACGGTCACGGCTGTCTAGATATATGAGGGTTTAACTACAATCTATCAGTCTCTTAAGGTCATGAACAAGCCTAGTGTCTCAATCTCAAGCAAGTAAGTAAAGTTACAAGATGTAAGATCACCAAATATACAATAGTAAGGCATCCCAAACATTACATATTCAGCTAACCATGAAGCTAGTCATTACAAAATGTGAGGACTAGCAAGAGTTTAGTCATACATGATCAACCCTAGGATTTGTCAATCATGTTACAGCCCGTAGACAGACAGTAATAAAGTGCAATCGAGCTAACACGTGCTCGTCGGCTAAATGTCTCAAAAGAATATTTTTACAATAGAGTGGGAGAGCCAAAATAAATCCGCTCGTTGCCAGGATTCCTTCTGGTGGTCACCATCTGGCTGGAAAGTTGGTAGATCCTCTGAAGCTGCTCCAAAATTTGGCCATGCAAAACCAGCTGGGTCAAACCCGAGAAAGAGCAAGTACAACAAAGGAGGCTTCACTTAGGAACTAAAACCAGCAATTAGCACAAGAATATAAATAAATAATAAGAACTGGACATACGAAAAATCAGGATGATATACGATGAGATAACCATGGGACTATTCAGATAACCAGGTTACAACCCGTAAACCAAACAAGGACCGGGGTTGTAACCCTTCATCTGAACGGAACTTAGTTTTTCACCATTTATCAATAAGGTAAACACAAGCAATCTGGTCATGTAGCAATCTGGTGCAGGATCAGGACAAGACTAGACTGATTGAACTCCATCCAACATTTCACGGCCAAGCAATGAGTACGACTTGATACTTTAACTAACTAGGGTTATCACAAGCCTAGTTACTAACAAGATACAGTGAGATTATTCCAACAGCCACAAGCCCTGCAGACCATCCAGGCTATCCGGACGTAATTAGGGGTTGAATTCAGGTGGGTACATCGTCCAGGAAACGCATGTACCCTTAAGTAGCTTGGAGGGTGCAACACATGACAGTGTGCTGGAAATATGCCCTACTCGACGGCAGGCTACAGATCCCAAGTGGGGCACCCAGATAACGGGATTGCCTGTAGCTGGAAAAATCTCTTTATGACTACTGGATTATTCTAGTAATTAGCCTTAGTCGATTTCAGTAGGTACCCCTAACCGTGGTACTCAGGGGTCCCTGTCCTAGACATGATGCAAGACAAGACGGGTTCATTTATACAAGCACAATCGTCCATGGTGTCCAGGTCATTCATTCTTGTCATGTCAAGTTAGCCGTCGCAACAGCATATCGAGATATATCATGTCAGGAGTGCGCCACGAAGGGCCACTATCATGTCATGTTACTTGTCAAGAGTACACCACTGTGGGTCACTATCGTGTTCAGGGAAACATGTGCATGATAACATAGTACAAGCATTCTATCAAGGGACCCAAGTTACACTGAGAGTTACAGGACATGGGTATAATAAAATAACTAAATCATAAAATACAAAGCTATGGAAGAGCCATGCGGTTCGGGCATATGCGGCCAAGGAAAGAAGGTAGTGTATGCGGCTCAGGAAAGTTCAGGGTACATGCGGCTGAGAACCACTGGGTCCCATGCGGCCAGCGGAAGAGAGCGCATGCGGCTCAGGAAAAAAGGGAGGGCCTCATGCGGTTGGAAATGGATGGGGCATATGTGGCTGGGTTTCATACGGTAGGAGAATCACTGGCCTTATGCGGCCAGGGAAGAATTGGGTCCCATATGGCTGGAGAACAGTTCAGGGTACATGGAGCCAGGGTTAAGTCTCATACGGCTGAAAGGACTCGGGTTCTTATGCGGCTGGGAGACTTCATGCGGCTGAAAAAGATAAAGTTCATGCTGCATAGGCCATGAGGCCAAGTCATGTAGCAAGGGCTATGTGGCCAGGAAGGAACTTACCGCATAAAAGATCATGAGGCTAAGTTCATGCAGTAAGGAACATGCGGCTGAGAATTGTTCTTCTTCTCCATTCTTCCGAGAAGAAGAACCATGCAAGCCAGGGCTCTCAAGCTCCATAAATCCTTCAACCAGAGTCCAAATCCGAACTTCCATAGGTCAAAATGGGGCAAAATAAAATTCTCTACAACATGAAACCATTAGAACTTGATAATAACCAGATTAAATAGATCAAAACCCAAGAAATCCAAAAATGAAATAAACTTAGATCTACAAGCAATGAGCCATGGAAATTAAAAATGCTAAGTACTAAAGTGTTTTGGAATGCTGTGAAGAAGAGAATGGAACAATAAAACTTGAGTTCCTCCATGAAGCAAGCTGCACTTGCCTAAGCTCTCCTGGTAGGTGGAGAGAATTAATGGAGGAAGAAGAAGAAGAAGTGAATGAGGAGAGAGAAAGGGGGTTGGTGGCTTAAATGATGGATGGTGGTAGGTGGGGTTCATGCTAACCCAAACCAAACCGAACCCAACCAAACAAAACTAAGCCAAGCTAAGCCAAGCCACACCAGGATGAGCCCAAAATAAGCTAAACCATGATCAAGACAAGCACGATAAGTCTAACTACAGGTCAGGATTTCGTACACGTATACAAAATATGTAATATGAACCACGGACATTACAACTCTACCCACCTTAAAAGAATTTTGTCCTCAGAATTTAATTAAGAGGCTAGAGGGGAAAGGACAAGCTATACTAAGCAATCAATCAAACAATCAATCATGCAAGTAAGGAATTTAAAGGCATGAGGAAGAGGGAAGACATCCTGCTAGGAACCTCTCCGTCGGTTCTGAATCTGAGCTTGGACCTGGGCATACTGCTGGGGTCTCTGCTGCTGGAAGACTTGTGCCTAAGGCGACAATGGCCTCGGAGGCTGGTATTGCTGTTGTACTAGTGCTGGTGCCCTAACCGATGGACTGGTTAGGTTCGCTGACGATGAGCTGGCCCTATTCGGGCAGGATCCTATCTTGTGATCCGGTGCCCCACAAGCCAAACACAATCTCTGTACTCTGTGACACTCCGAAACAACGTGTCCTGGCTTCCCACAATGAGTACAGCCCATTACGGATGACTGCTTCTGCTTCTGTTGCTGAGGGGACGTCGGTGTCGAGTGCTGAACCGACGAAATCGAATTCGTCCTTCGAGGAACTCCAATAGTAAAAGCCCTAGCTGCCGGGGCTGGTGCTGAAGACTGGGTCATCTGGCCGTGAGACCGCTTCCGACCTCCGGTCCTGTCCACAATCCTCTGGAAGGTATACTCATGCCTCCTAGCTGCTCTCAATACTGCATCAAAAGTCTGATGCTCAAACTGCTCTACTGCCAATAGAATCTCTAGATGGAGTTCCTGCTGAAACTGCTGGGCTCTATCGAACTCGGTCGCCACCAAGGTGGGAGCAAATCGACTAAGTCTCGAAAACTCGGTCGCATATCCGTCGATCGTCCTATCCATCTGCTTCAAATTGGTGAACCTCGTCTGTAGATCGTATCGAGCTACAACATCGAAGTACTTGGTCTGGAATCTCTCTCGGAATACTGCCCAAGCAATAGGTGCCCTTAATCCATCGGCCGGCGTCGCCCATCAGCTGCGGGCTAAATCCAATAACTGTAGGCGCACCACGGCCACCTTCTCGTTCTTTGGAGTCCTGGCTGCTTCTAGAATCACCTCTGTGTCCTGAAGCCACGCATCAGCAGCGATCGCATCTTTGCTGCCATCGAAGAATGGAGGAACTACCAAAATACAGTAAATTAGCGACGGCACATTAGCGACGGATAATTTTCGTCGGCATTAGCGACGGATTTGCGGGAAATAGCTGACGGAGTACCGACGATAAGCCGATACAATTTTTTTTTAAGGGGGAGAAAAGGTCGCTCATCCGTCGCTAGGGCGTCGGAGATATAGCGATGGATAAGTAGTCGTCGCTATGCAGTTGATTATTTGGCGGGAATTGTTGAGAGAAATGGCAGGACAATTATTCGACTACGTAGCGACGGATATTCCATCGGCAAGTATTAAAAAGAGCGACGGCGTAGCGACGGAAAATATCTGTCGCGAGTCCGTCGCTAAATAAAGGGCCCAGACTTAAATTAAAACGACGGGGGGAACTTTTTATTCCTCCCAAATTTCATTCTCTCTCCTCTCTCTCTCTCTCTCCCACGGCGGTCGGCGAGCTCACTCTCATCTCTCTCTCTCTTCCGCGGCGGTGATCGGCGACCTCTCCTCTCTCTCTCCCAAAGGTAATATCTCTCTCTCTCTCTCTCTCGGTGGTCGTGGGTGTCGTGGGCTTCCAGGGGCGTCGTGGGCTGCGAGGACGGTGGAGACTGTGGGGGTGGCACGCGCAGGGCAGCGCGGGGCTATGGCGGGCGCGCGCGGGGCTACGGCGGGCGGCTGGGGGCAGCGGGGGGGCGGCGGGGGTGGCGCGCGCGGGGCAGCGCGGGGTTGGGAGGGCGGCAGGGGGTGGTAGGGGCGGCGGGGGGTGGGAGGGGTGCTGGCGCGCACGGGGCTGCGGGAGGTGGCGGGGGGCAGCGCGCTCCTGGACAGCAGGGGGCGGCGGGGGTGGCATGCGCGGGGCAGCGCGGGGTACAAATACAATGAGTAGTATCGGCGATATGATAAACCCTAGTTTAAGAAATAGGATATCGGCGATATCGGTAGTATCGGCAGTTTCGGATCGGAGTATCGGATTTTTTTGTATTGGAAAACAAATAATTATCGGTAGTATCGGATTCTTTTACATGCTTTTACAACCTTATTATGTTTTCAACCTAGGTTCACAATATCGGTAACCAAATACCTTACCCTAATAAGGTAACCCAGTACCTTACCCTAATAAGGTAAACCCAATACCTTAGCCTACAATAGGGTAAACCACTTTACCTTAATGGTGAAGGTAAAATCAATGTAAATTCTAACATCTATCTATACACTAATTCTAACATCTACTAGCTAACTCACATCTCTAACTAACCAACATATTCTAATATACTACTTGGTATCTCAAGTTACCAAGTATCTTAACTCTAATATATGAATATCTAACTTAATCTCTAAAACTAAGATACTATACATATCCAATATATATCTATCTAAACTCTAAGCTATCATATCAAAACACATACTCTAATACACTACCATCTAACATATAAGCTATCTAACTTATATCTACTAACCTCATTCTAGACACTAACTTATTACTAACCATCTAACCGACTATCTTATACTTCTAGTATCCTTATCCCAATATATATACTAACTAGTAGTAGGATACCAACATATATTTTCGACGATATCGGTAGTATCGGACTATCGGACTATCGGTATCGGTATCGAACTATCGGTATCGGTATCGCACTATCGGTATCGGACTATCAGTATCGGTATCGTACTATCGGTATCGGTATCGAACTATTGGTATCGGTATCGAACTATCGGTATCCGTATGTACAATTAGTATCGATCGTAGCAGATTAGTATCGGTATATCGGTTTGGTATAGGTCGTATCGGATGGTATTGACCTTAGCGAATTGGTATCGTCCTATCTGATATGTATCAGCCGTATAGCTAGGATTCGTACCGGATCGATAAGGCCGGTACGAATCCTAGCTATACGGCCGATACATATCGGATAGGACGATACCAATTCGCTAAGGTCAATACCAATTTGATACGGCCTATACCAAACCTATAGACCGATACTAGTCTGATGTGGTCGATACTAAGTACATCCTGCCTATATACCAGCGGATCCACCAGTTACATGATTATATACTAATTCTGTTTAGTTTGTCTTATGATACAGATTTTTACATCCAATCTGTGATGGATCGTTATTTCGTTGATCGTACATGGATGTACAAACGACAACACGAGAGCAGAATAGGTGTGAGTGACGATTTTCAGGCAGGCGTGGAAGTGTTTCTTAAGTATGCCATGAGCAAAGCTCAGTATATGGACGGTAACAAAATCAAGTATCCATGTCGTAATTGTCGCAATAGACGTTACGAAGAAGTGGTGAGTATAAGAGATCATTTGACCCGTAAGGATTTCGTACGTGATTACGGCCTGTGGTCATCGCAAGGTGAAGTATATGCAAAAAGACAGGTTGCGAATGCTGTCACGCCCCGCTCCCGTAGGAGCGATCGTCCTCGCTAAGGCGTGATGCCGCACGAGCCTAGATTGCGCTTGTGCAAGGCAATTCCATAACGGCCGATTCCATCGGCGGCGACGGGGTCGTCGCACAGAAGTCCCAAGCAGAAGCATTGAATACATTGCAGCGGAATTTAAAGAAGAATACATGAACACAAGTAACTCAAAAGAATCTCTTTATTGATATTGAATACAAGATTACATTGTGGGCGCAAGGCCAATTACAAGTCTCTCAGGCTCACTTTTCACTCATGTTACAAGTCACTCTGCTCTCTCTCTTCTCTCGATACAATACTTGAGTCCAGCGGAAGCTTCGGAAGGCAATGTCCATACATTATGTCCTGTATAAGTCTTCGGGTCACACGGCCGCACGCTTCGACTCGCCAAGGAACTCCATGCCTCGACGCATCCAAGCGAGCTCCGCGCCACGAGCTTCTACCTGTGCCTGCACATGAAACACTATGTGGGTGTCAGTACCACTGTACTGGTGGAGTGAGCTTTTCGCCCACCCATACATAACCGACACGTTTCATTTACTTTGTGCAGCTCAAACCCTTTCAATTGTCTTTCTAGTCTTACCTTAGGATGCATTTTAGGACGAGGACGTCTCGGTCGATAACTAGCGATGCAACGACAAGGTCGTGCAATGACGGGGTCATGCTATCTTGCCAACGTGTGTTTCGATCGAGGCAGTGCCTCATCGGTTAGGTACTTGACCAAACTTCAAGGCGGGACGGCAGGGTCGTGCCACATTCTATTCCAAACTTAGACTTGTTCAAGACTGTGCTTTGTCGAGGGGCAATTCACGTGAACTCGGTCGTGCCAGGACCTTTGATTAAACTCTAGCGCCACTAGACCAATTCTTGTGCTAACGATTCAAGTGCCAAGGGACGGCAACAGGACGACTCGTGCAGGTCGTGCCTTAGACTTTACTTAGACTTTGCTCGTGCTTCGAGATTGAGGCCGCGCCTCGCAAGTTATCAAGAATTATCGTGTTCCGCCTTACGGCATTTCCTGTTAGACCAATTCTTGCTAACTTAGACAAGACTTGTCAAATACAGTTTTGACTTCATGAATGTCTCGACGCCATCTATCGTGCTAGGCACGGTGCCTATGCTGCAGCCCAGTCTTAGGCCCAACGTTGTGTTCCCGACAAGACAAGCATTCAAGTTCTAGACACAATCCAAAGGCATACACGCGGTGTGCCGCTATTGCCGACACATCTACATGAGTGGTCACTAGCAATTTCAAGCTATCTTGGACATGGCTCGGCGGGGGTATCGGTCCGCCCTTCTAAGGGTAGCTAGCCCCGGAAGCGCCGATACTCCCATGCGGTCATCCAGCATCCTACTTTGAGCCACACTCGCTTCTCCCGGGTGGATGATCCCGGTGCCCCGGAGGAGATCACCCGAGAAGACTACACCTTGTCGACAAGTTGTCCATGACCATGCAAAACTCGATCTATTCAATCTATCCAGTTCTTTCCTTAACATGACCATGCATTCCTTTATTCTATCGAGACTCCTAAGCCGCGGAACCGATCTCGTGCGAGACTTATCAAGTATTCAGGCAGGACATGACCGGGCAGGACCGGCATGCTTATTCAAGTATTCAGGCAGGACATGCCCGGACTGGACCGGCATGCTTAATCAAGTATTCGGCCGTGGCTCGTGCCTTAGACAGGCCTGGTTCTCTAGGCGACGCTAACGCTCAAGTCATAAACTTATACGACGAGCCTTGTTCTTAAGGGACTACTTGACTTGACAACCGCAGCTAGAGCGGGACAGCGCTAGGAATGGCTTCGTTAGCCTAGAGCAACACTTGTTGACTTGTACGGGCAGTGACTCGACGAGAGAAGGCTACGCCGAGCTACGCATCGAGGGAACATGCTAGGCACGGGGTCGACTTAACAACCAAGTTCTCGGGTGCCTAGACTTAAGCCAACGAGCCGTGCAAGACGACTTAACTTACGGGACGTGCAAAGGCTATTCCAAGCCTTGCGGGACCGGACCGTGCATGCTTTGTTAAGCATTCGTGCGGCGACGCCTATGACTTAAGCTTATTCAAGTATTGGGACAAGTCGACAAGACCGTGCATGCTTGGTTAAGCATTCACGCGGGCGACGCCTATGACTTAGGCTATTTCTCGTGTCGGGGCAACTTAGCAACTTAGGCCAACTTCCTTCTCCCAAGCCACGGGATCGAAGGATCGAGTGTCATTTAAAAGCACGCTGAGCCGACTTCTATGTTGACCGTGGAACCATTTTCCATATTCTAGGGCACTTCCGACCCGACGGGATTACTCCCTTAGCTATGTTGGTGCGTAGCTTTTATATTAGCCTACTTGTGCGAGTTGAAAACACGATTTATTATGTGCAAGCTAAGATGGAGTAAGTTCACCGAAACTCCCCCACCTGATCGATGTCTTCGGGCGAGCCGTTGTCGGGCTAAGTTCCAACGCCGTCGGCGTTTCGATTCCTCCGATTGACTTTGCGGGACGGGGCACTACAAATGCTGCTACTATGCTTTTGATGATAATGCTGCAACGGATTTTGTCGTCGAAGATGACGAATGCTCTGTAGATTATGGAGACCTGCAGAACCTTGCACGAGATATGGTGTACGACGCGGCAGGGCCTAATTTTGATCCGGAGGATCCTAATCCCGAGGCGAAGGAGTTCTATGATATGTTTCAGGATGCTAAAACTTTTTTATATCCTGCTTGTGAGTCACATTCCGTACTGTCAGTGACGATGCGGTTGTTGAACATAAAGTCCGATTTTAACTTGCCACAAACTTGCTATGATCGGATTATACAACTAATCAAGGAGGTGTTACTGAAGGAATCAAAAGAGCTTCCAAAAAACTTCTACAAGTCGAAGATGATGGTCCGAAAACTGGGAATGGGGTACGAGAAGATAGATTGTTGTCGCAACGGCTGCATGTTGTACTACAAGGAGAACGAGGATATAGAAAGTTGCAGCTTTTGTAATGCGGATCGTTACAAGCCAGTCAGGGGAAAAGGAAAGTCAACTAGAAAATGACGTCCTTACAAGTATATGCATTACTTGTCGATCATGAAGCGCTTGCAGAGGATGTATATGTCTCAGAATACAGCAGAACACATGACGTGGCACAACGAAGAACGCACAAAGGACGATGGAGAATTGTCACATCATTCGGATGGAGAGACATGGAAATATTTCAATTTGAGTCATCCAAATTTTGCTGCAGATCCTAGAAATGTACGTCTGGGGCTATGTTCTGATGGCTTCGTCCCTTTCGGGTATTCGGGATCTCAATATTCCTGCTGGCCGATCATTCTGACCCCTTACAATCTGCCACCATGGATGTGTATGAAGACTCCTTATATGTTGTTGACAGCTATCATACCGGGTCCCAAAAATCCGACGAAGAATATCGATATATATTTACAGTCGTTGGTGGATGAGCTGAAACAGCTGTGGGAGATCGGTGTGGCAACCTATGATATTTCCAGGAAACAAAACTTTCAGATGAGAGCTTCACTGATGTGGACAATCAATAATTTTCTCGCATACAGTATGCTGTCGGGATGGAGTACTCACGGCACTATGTCTTGTCCGATATGCATGGGAAATAGTAAGGCGTTCCGCCTTAAGCATTGAGGAAAAACTTCTTTTTTTGATTGTCATCGTCAATTTTTGCCCGCGAGTCATCCTTGGAGAAAGAACAAGGACGCGTTCAGAGCTGGAAAACAAGAATTTTCTCATCTGCCTGCCAGATTATCGGGATACGATATTTGGGAAGATGTAAAGGACTTGCCCACTGTAATGGAAGATCCATCGAACAATCGTGTCGATGGGTTCAGACAAAGCCATAACTGGACCAAATGGAGTAACTTCTGGGACTTGCCTTATTGGAAAGCTAATCTTATAAGGCATAATCTTGATGTTATGCATATTGAAAAGAATGTGTTCGATAATGTCTTCAATACCGTCATGGATATTAAAGGAAAGACGAAGGACAATTCAAAAGTAAGACAAGATATTGCCGAGATATGCAAGCGTCCTTATCTGAACTTGATACAAAGGGGAGCTGCTGGACAATTAAGTAAGCCGATAGCACAATACACATTGAGCAAGGAAGATAGATTAATAATTCGCAAGTGGGTATCTACTTTAAGATTTCCCGACGGCTATGTGTCGAATTTGTCTAGATGCGTTGATCTCAATGAACGCAAGCTAACGGGAATGAAGAGTCATGACTGCCACGTGTTTATGGAAAGATTACTGCCCATTGCTTTGAGAGAGTTGTTGCCTTCTGCTGTATGGGTTCCGTTGGCCGAACTATCTATATTCTTTAGGGATATTTGTTCAACTAAGTTGACTGTACAACACATGGTTGAACTTGAGGAGAAGATTATCTTAACAATTTGTAAGTTGAAGAAAATATTTCCTCCTGGCTTCTTCAACAACATGGAGCATCTACCGATTCATCTAGCATACGAAGCCCGTGTCGGTGCATCTGTTCATTATCGATGGATGTACCCATTTGAAAGGTACATAAAAATTGATATAATTTAAGTTGAATTTCAGTGGGTTTTAAAATTCATTCTTAATTCTCAAGATAATTTGACTCTCTAGATACCGACACCATCTAAAGAAGAAAGTTGGCAACAAGGCTCATATAGAGGCTTCGATATGCGAAGCCTATCTTATCGAAGAGGTGTCAAACTTCTGCTCCATTTATTTCGATACTCATGTTAAGACAAATCGAAATAGACCTCAAAATAATGATGAGGACGTTGAGGATGGAGGTATATTCAATGTAAGGGGCAAGCCTGTTGGGGCTAGTAAAAGACGGTGGTTGACAGACGACGAGTATGATGCCGCTCACGAATATGTCTTGTTAAACTGTGACATACAAGAAGTGAGAGATTTGGAGAAGTAAGTTAGTACACTTGCACTCGTTATAATCTCTAATTTGATGAAGTAAGTGACTACACTTATATATTCTTATTTTCTCTTATAGTGTATTTAGAGATGAAGTCAAAATGAGGACACCCGATATTACCGATGAAGGACTTCAAAGAGAGGTTGATTGTACATTTCTGTTATGATTTCGCAAATACGTAAGTAACTGAGATTATAATTGAGATTATAAATATATAAGCTAAAACATTTAAATTATAAATATTTGTTTACAGGTTTTATTGCCTGAAACAACACTCACTCATGAGAGTGTTCGTTATCTGGCATTGGAACCGAAGAAGCAAATAAAGACTTGGCCATGCTATGTCGTTAATGGCTTCAGGTTTAAGTCAACTCAGAATGCTATAAATGTCAAATTTATCAATGACGGCATCAGTACCAAGGATTCTGGTGTTTGCATAAGAGACACCATCTATGACGACGAGCCGGACTTTGACTATTATGGAGTGCTTCGAGATATTGTAGATTTACAATATACTAGCCCATATGATATGCATATTGTGATGTTCAAATGTGAGTGGTTCGATACGACATCAAATATTGGTTGAAGAATCGATAAACAATTTGGATTTATCGATATAAATCATCGCAGGAGGTATAGAGGGTCCGATACATTTGCGATAGCAAATCAGGCTGTTCAAGTCTACTATACAAGCTACCCAAGGCGTCGTAGAGATCGATTTGACTGGTGGACAGTATGCAAGATTAAATCTAGAAATACATTCAACGTTGGAGACCCAGCATACCAAGAGGACCAGATCGAAAAGTCCCAATACTTGGGACAACACTCAGATACAATGGATGTTGAAGATATTGTTGAGGAAAAATAGAGGGGAAGAAGAGGTTGATACACAAGACTTAGCTGTCAACCAGGGGAGAAAGAGGCGTCTTGTCCCAAATATTGAGGCAGAAGAAGAAGAAGACGAAGAAGAAGAAGAAGAAGAAGAAGAAGAAGAAGAAGACGAATTTGATGGGGATGAGGATACAGATGAAATCGACGATGAAGATAAGGATGAGGATGAGGATGAGGATGAGGATGAGGAGGATGATGATAATGAAGACGAGGCCGAGGATGAGAACAAAGACGATGATTATGTTAAATATTGTTGTATATTAAAAACACTTCCAATTACGTGAATTAAGTTTGACCTCATAAAAGCAATTACGTGAATTCGTGTTTTTTTATTCGATTATTTACTTATTGCAGATGGCACTCCTAGTCTTTTTCGTCGCGGCGGCACTCGTCTCCCTACTGGTGGTAGGTATATTTTAGTTTAGAATTTTATATTCATTTATACTTTTATATTGTTAATTATGTTTATGTGTTCTATTTACAGGTCATGATGGTTGGCCGTGGTCGTGGTGCTGGTGGTGGTCGTGGTGGTGGTGGTGGTGGTGGTCGTGGTCGTGGTCGTAGTGGTGCTGGTGGTCGTGGTTGCATTCAATCTTCCCGGGATGTGACCCCATCTAACGACCCCGACCCGGAGAGTACCTCGGGCACAGACGCATCCCGCCGTCGATCGACCACTTCATCGAGGCATGAGTCCGGATCTGCTAGCAGATCCGTTCCGCTATCGGACCCACCAGCAGCAGATCCACCAGTGGATCCCCCAGTTACTGCACAGTGGGCCCCGGAGTACCCCCATATTCGGTTCCATCCGGTTACTGGAGAGTACATACACGGACCCGCGGATCCTCCGATGGCACCAGAGAGGCCGAGAGGCGAGTTCCGACGAGAGCTATGGCCCGCGGGGATCTCGTAAGTAAATTTAAGATAATTTATTAAATTTCTTTCATTTATTCAAGTTAATAATCCAGTCGTTTCTTCTTTGTAGGTTTTTTCCGTTTAATGTTGCCAGGGCTCTTGGAGAAATTATCAGGGCTAACTTCCATGGTCCCTACCTCAACTTTTCGTCGGTGCCCCCAAACTTGAAGTACGCCTGGCTCGACGAGTTGAGGGTATATATCTATATCTTCTGGTTAATTATTAGTTACTCTTTAATCAACTATTTTTTAAATTACGTGATAATTGAATTTCTATGTTAGACGATATACTGGTGGCCCCCTATCGCGAGGACGCGATCCGCAGGACCTACAGAAGCACTGCCTCGAAGAAGATACGGGATATAATTCATGACCTAAAAATGGGGCATACGAGGCCGAATTGGATCCGGCAGGAGTATTATGAGGACCTCTTAGGTATGATGAATACTCCTGCGTACAAGGAGAAATCGGAGAAGGCGAAGGCGAACCGACAGGCCGCGGGGCTTCATACGGGGGGATCAAGGCCCCACGCAGCGACGCTTGCAGATCTGGTGAGATACCGTAAATTCATTTCATTATCGAATTAGGTATTATTAATATACGGAGTTAATTAAGTTCTACGGAAATTTTGTATGCAAGCCCAACGGGCGGTGAAGGAGGGAAGGGCGCCAGAATCGGTCACCATGCACGACGTATTCCAGCTTACGCACAAAAGACGGAAGGACGGAAGCTTCGTCGACGAGAGGGCCAAGGAGACTGATGTAAGTACTTATGTTTATGAGATTTACGTTAGAATTAAAAGTATTCGGACTATAACTTAGGTAAACTTATGATTCACACTTAACTTAGTGAAACATAGGATTTAGATTACAACTTAGGTAAATATTATATTATAAACACATTCATTTGATAGGCTGCGTATCGTGAGGCCCTTAGTCGGGCTCAGTTAACTGACACCGAGGATGTCGGTGAAACGACGCCCGCCCGGACGTCCTCTTCTTTTGCCGCTCGCAACGACTTGTTCGTAGATACCGTCGGCGGCTTTAAGAAAGGGCACCTGTACGGAGTCGGCTCCTTTGGGCCATTGCACATGGCGACGCAGAGATTTCTACCGACACCGCCTCCTCTCGCGACCCCGGCAGACGATGATGTTAGGTCGCAGCTTACGCAGCTGCACGAGGCGGTGTCGTCCTTGCGGGAGCAATTTGCCACGTACTTTCTGCCTCCGTCTGCTGATCCCGGTCCGTCTGCTGCTGGTGTCGGTCCGTCTTCTACTGGTGCCGGTCCGTCGACTGCTAGTGTCGGTCCTTCTTCCGTGGGTCATCTTTCTTTCAACCCTGCTGCCCCTCTGGTACCGCCTCCGACTGTGACGGCACTCCTGGATCTCATGTTGCCAGAGCAGCTACGCCGACTTCCGAGCAGTGTCTACGACGACTTGCCGCCGTACCTAGTGGAGGAGTATATTCGTCAGTCGCAGCAGGGATTACCACCACCGGGCAATCGAACTCCTCCTCCTCCTTAAAGTATTGTAATTAAGAAAATTTTGAATATTGGTGGGAATTTTGGAATATTTGTGCTATGATCGGATTATAATGACGGATATTAGGTTACTCTTCAGGATAATTGATGTCTATTTTATATTAATTTGGTTTGTTCTATGTGATTCTTGGATAATTGGTGTGCATTAAATTCGTATATGCATATTTGGTCTATGTGATTCTTGGATAATTGGTATGCATTATATATTTGGTCTATGTGATTGTTGGATAATTGGTGTGCATTATATATTGGTTTGGTTTATGCATACTTTTGTGAACAGGAAAAGTGTTGCAATTTTTTTTCAAAAAAATCTCAGTTAGCGATGGACTAGTGACCGGTTAGCGACGGATATTTCCAATTTCCGACTAGTTTTTGACGGAATTTCCGTCGCTAACTGGAGATTTGAAACTGTTTCCAGGTAGCGACGGGTGGTCGACGGAATATCCGTCGGCATAGTTCTGGTGGTATATAATTCGACGGAATAGCGACGAAAAATCCGTTGCCAAGGCGACAGATAATCAGCTACTAATCAGTCGCTCTCTCGACGGCGTAGCGACGAAAAATCCGTCGACAAGGTTCTGAAAATGCTTGACATTTCTAGAACCATGGCGACGGATAATCAGCCACTAATCAGTCGCTCTGTCGACGGTGTAGCGACGGAGTAGCGACGATTTATCCGTCGCCAAGGTTCTGGAAATGTCAAGCAATTCCAGAACATGGTCGACGGATAATCCGTTAGTATTCCGTCGCTAATCCGTCCTTTGTTAGCAACGGCGATCGACGGACTAGCGACGGAACGATACCCTCTGATACACTGTTACGACAGTTTACCGAAGGACTATCCGTCGCTAGCGTCTACACAGTTAAGTATTTAATACTTGAAATGGACGAAAGCCCGTCGGAAAGTCGTCGCTAATGCATCGTATTGTGAAGACGAAAAGCCGTCGCTATTCCGTCGCTCTTCGACTACTTAGCGACGGATCATTATTAGCGACGAGCTGATTGCCGACGGATTATTTTGGCCAAGATCCGTCAGTGATCGGTCGCTAATAATGATTGCCGACGGATGGGCGACGGATGTGGCCGTCGCTAAATGGACATATTTTGGTAGTGAGGGTTCAGGCGCTTAAAACTGTTGGCTGCACTGTTACCCTGATGACCTCCTCTGGTCAAAGCATCTGCCACTGCCTGGTGCAAGGCATCTCCTCTACGATCCTGCGATGCAAGCAACTCCCTGATAAGTCCAACCAAGGCTCCATCATCCTGCCCTGCGGGCTGGGCTGGCTGTACCGGGGGTTCTGGATCTTCGGGAGGCATGACCCGGGAGGCTGCTCCTGAATGCTGGGCTTGATCTTCTGGTTGCTGCTGGTCCACGGGAGGTGCTTCGCCTTACCGATCGGTAGGACCAGGAACAATGCCGAGGGATCAAGGGCGTGTGCTAATTGAGACATATATTCGGTAAACCCTCACATATCTTGATTTTCAAGACCTGCATGGGCCACCACTTAAACCATGTCACGCCCCAGAACCAGAATATTAGAGAGCGGGGGCGAACATAGCCAGCTACGTATAATGAAATGGAATCCATCTCACCATACGGTCACGGCTGTCTAGATATATGAGAGTTTAACTACAATCCATCAGTCTCTTAAGGTCATGAACAAGCCTAGTGTCTCAATCTCAAGCAAGTAAGTATAGTTACAAGATGTAAGATCACCAAATATATAATAGTAAGGCATCCCAAACATTACATATTCAGCTGATCATGAAGCTGGTCATTACAAAATGTGAGGACTAGCAAGAGTTTAGTCATACATGATCAACCCTAGGATTTGTCAATCATGTTACAGCCCGTAGGCAGACAGTAATAAAGTACAATCGATCTAACACGTGCTCGTTGGCTAAACACCTCAAAAGAATATTTTTACAATAGAGTGGGAGAGCCAAAATAAAATCACTCGTTGCCAGGATTCCTTCAAGTGGTCTCCATCTGGCTGGAAAGTCGATAGATCCTCTGGAGCTGCTCCAAAATCTGGCCATGCAAAACTAGCTGGGTCAGACCCCAGAAAGAGCAAGTACCACAAAGGAGGCTTCACTTAGAAACTAAAACCAGCAATTAGCACAAGAATATAAATAAATAATAAGAACTTGACATACAGAAAATCAGGATGATATACGATGAGGTAACCATGGGACTATTCAGATAACCAGGTTACAACCCGTAAACTAAACAAGGACCGGGGTTGTAACCCTTCATCTGAACGGAACTTGGTTTCTCACCATTTATCAATAAAGTAAACACAAGCAATCTGGTCATGTAGCAATCTGGTGTAGGATCAGGACAAGACTAGACTGATTGAACTCCATCCAACATTTCACGGCCAAGCAATGAGTACGGCTTGATAGTTTAACTAACTAGGGTTATCACAAGCCTAGTTACTAACAAGATGCAGTGAGATTATTCCAACAGCCACAAGCCCTGCAGACCATCCAGGCTATCCGGATGCAATTATGGGTTGAATTCAGGTAGGTACATCGTCCAGGAAATGCATGTACCCTTAAGTAGCTTGGAGGGTGCAACACATGACAGTGTGCTGGTAATGTGCCCTACTCGACGGCAGGCTACAGATCCCAAGTGGGGCGCCCAAATAACGGGATTGCCTGTAGCTGGGGAAATCTCTTCATGACTACTGGATTATTCTAGTAATTAGCCTTAGTCGATTTCAATAGGTACCCCTGACCGTGGTACTCAGGGGTCCCTGTCCTAGACATGATGCAAGATAAGACGGGTTCATTTGTACAAGCACAATCGTCCACGGTGTCCAGGTCATTCATTCTTGTCATGTCAAGTTAGCCGTCGCAACAGTATATCGAGATATATCATGCCAGGTTTATCATGTCAGGAGTGCGCCACGACGGGCCACTTTCATGTCATATTATTTGTCAAGAGTACACCAATGCGGGTCACTATCGGGTTCAGGGAAACATGTGCATGATAACATAGTACAAGCATTCTATCAAGGGACCCAAGTTATACTGAGAGTTACAGGACATGGGTATAATAAAATAACTAAATCGTAAAATACAAAGCTATGGAAGAGCCATGCGGCTCGGGCATATACGGCCAAGGAAAGAAGGGAGTGTATGCGGCTCAGGGAAGTTCAGGGTATATGCGGCTGAGAACCACTGGGTCCCATGCGGCCAGCGAAAGAGAGTGCATGCAGCTCAGGAAAAAAAGGGGGGGGCTCATGCGGCTGTGAATGGATGGGGCATATGTGGCTGGGTTTCATGCGGTAGAAGAATCACTGGCCTTATGCGGCCAGGAAAGCATTGGGTCCCATACGGCTGGAGAACAGTTCAGGGTACATGCGACCAGGGTTAAGTCTCATGCGGCTGAAAGGACTCGGGTTCTTATGCGGCTAGGAGACTTCATGCGGCTGAAAAAGATAAAGTTCATGCTGCATAGGCCATGAGGCCAAGTCATGCAGCAAGGGCTATGCGGCCAGGAAGGAACTTGCCGCATAAAAGATCATGCGGCTAAGTTCATGTAGCAAGGAACATGCGGCTGAGAACTATTCTTCTTCTCCATTCTTCCGAGAAGAAGAACCATGCAAGCCAGGGCTCTCAAGCTCCATAAATCCTTCAACCAGAGTCCAAATCCGAACTTCCATAGGTCAAAATAGAGCAGAATGAAATTCTCTACAACATGAAACCATCAGAACTTGATAATAACCAGATTAAATAGATCAAAACCCAAGAAATCCGAAAATGAAATAAACTTATATCTACAAGCAATGAGCCATGGAAATTAAAAATGCTAAGTACTAAAGTATTTTGGAATGCTGTAAAGAAGAGAATGGAACAATAAAACTTGAGTTTCTCTATGAAGTAAGCTGCACTTGCCTAAGCTCTCCTGGTAGATGGAGAGAATTAATAGAGGAAAAAGAAGAAGAAGTGAATGAGGAGAGAGAGAAAGGGGGTTGGTGGCTTAAATGATGGATGGTGGTAGGTGGGGTTCATGCTAACCCAAACCCAACCGAACCCAACCAAACAAAACTAAGCAAGCCAAGCCACACCAGGATGAGCCCAAAATAAGCTAAACCAGGATCAAGACAAGCATGACAAGTCTAACTACAGGTCGGGATTCCGTACACGTATATAAAATACATAATACGAACCACGGGCAATACAACTGTTGTCACCTCCATCCTCGCCTCCACATCGCCTCCGCTCAACACCTCCCCACTACCTCCCCTCATTGCTCAGTACCATCTCCCATATCCCCCCTCTGAATAACTGCCCCTCACCCTCCACCACAGGCATCACCATGGCCTCCTACAAGGAGGTCGTGGAGAAGATGGCGACCCTATTTAGTAGCCAAGGACATGCCGGGACAGTCGTCCTTTCTGCAAGAGATAGTACGGTTCCCCAGCATTGGGCTTCGACTATTGCTATCAAACCATATTCAACCGTATATTCACCCGATCAGCAATGACAACCATACTCACCAAAATTTGGAAGACGGAAGAATCCATTCAAGTTTTCGAACTCAACATGGAAGCAGGATCTTTCTTTGTGAGGCTTGGATCTCCTGAGGAAACCAATAGGATCATACTCGACGCCCCATGGAGTATCAATGACGAACTCCTAGCAATAGAAAAATGCGACCCAAGGAAACTTTCAGAGGAATAGTCTTTTCACAAGGCGGATTTGTGGATACAGCTGCACAGGATCCCACCGAAGTTCCTCAACCGCATAGCAGTATCCAGGATGGCGGAGGCGATCGGAATGGCTAGAACCATCACCACTTCGGATGAACTCCAATGGAAAACTTTTGCCCAAGTAAAAGTTCTCGTGGACATCTCTAAACCCCTAAAAAACTCCATATCCACTACTGTAGATGGTATGTCGATGGGCAAGATTGTTATAAAGTATGAGAGATTCTCACGCTTATGCCAATTCTGTGCAAGAATAGGACACTCCATTAAAGATTGCTTGGAGCGGGAATCATTCATATCACTCATCGACGAAAGTTGGTCTAAAGAAGAAAAAAGTAGGATCAGAATCCTGCTTGGACTGCGGATCAAAGAAAAGGAATTCAAGGCTGAGCCCTACAAAGGGTCCCACCGGCGGAGCACTAGAGAACCCAATGTGGGGGAAGACGGCATCAATCTCCAGAGACAATCGGAGTCGCCGGAGGCCCCAGACGTGAATCAGCCTCCAGCGCACTCACCGGAGCTTCATCTCCCCGCGGAGGGGATGGTGCGTCCACGTGGCAGCTCCTCGTCACCTCCTAACCATTCACAGCTTTTCCCCTATATGCCCCCGCATATAAGAAGATCAAAGAAAATCCTGAATGATTCGAAACACTTTATCCCAAGCGAGTGCGTCAACCCAGATTGGATGGATGTGGATACCAATATCCACTATACAACGATAACACCAAATCAGTTAATGCTGCATGGAAATACTCAAAGAGACGATATGGCGACTCCCATACTTCCTATTATACCCCTCCAAGCTTATGATCATGACATCTCCTTCTCGAACACAACCCACAATCCCATGTTCACCTTCAGAAACCCAAACCTAAATCTGCCACCGCCTCACTCCACCCCGACCAGAACTAAATCACCAAACCATACTCCACCCACATCCTCTCCCTCCCGTACTGGAGCAATCACTCGACTGGGCAACTTGCACAAAGCATCCTGGAAACGACTTGCTAGAAAGGGGAACCACAGCAGTGGTGTCTCGTCTACGTCCAAAAAGCGGCCAGGATCTCCAAACCAAAACCCTCAACCGATCAAGAAGCAACTCACCTCACTCCACAAAGATAAAGACAATGACAAGGTGGTGGCGGCTGGCCTTAATCAGCTGCAAGGAAAATGTTAATCATTTCCTGGAACTGTCGAGGTACGAGAAATGTCTCGACAGTTCAATCCCTCTGATCATTTATCTCCGCCACTCGCGCTACCATCTTCTTCATATCAGAAACTATCTCCCCCCCCCCGCACCACACATCACTCATCCTTCCCAAATTAGGCTACAACAACTACATTTCAGTACCACCAACCGGCCGCTCTGGTGGCCTATGGCTAGGCTGGAGCGACGCCATCTCCGCCTCCACCACGTTCACATCCAAAAATATCATCGTTCTATCCATCAACGGACTCAACGGTTCTTCGGCATGGAATCTTCTCTGCGTTTATGGTTGTCCAAGGAAGAAGGACAGACCTCAACTATGGGAACTCATCAAATCTAAGACAGCTTCCTACTCAGTTCCGTGGTGCTGCATAGGTGATTTCAATACGATCCTCAACCCCTCGAAGAAGCAAGGTGGAAGAGGCTTCGACCATAAAGCAGTGGCCCCGTTCGAAGAAATGGTGAATTCCTATGGACTTATTAACCTAGGCTTTATAGGACCGGCCTATACATGGACAAATGGCAGAAGACCAAGACAACATTAGAGAGCGGCTTGATCGAGCATTGGCCACACCTGAGTGGTGCACTATATTCCCTCACGCAATAGTCTCCACTATGCCGCGTATCAACAGAGATCATGCCCCAATCTTACTGAATACCGGCAACACAATTCGCACCAAGAAGCATCCACTGCATTTTGAATCCTACTGGATGAGGAATGAGTCCTTCACCAGCAAACTAGAGGCAATATGGCAAGAGGTAACAATTCACAGTGGTTCAAATCTTCTTCAGAAGCTCCACTACACATTGCCTAAACTGAGCAAATGGGGTCACACCAGATACAACAACATAAAACACCGAATCTTATCTCTTCAGACGAAGCTCAGTGAGCTTCAAATTATGACACCAACAGAGCAATCACTCAATAATGAATGTGTCATCAACGCATAGATCAATGATCTGCTTTCCATTGAAGAAACTTACTGGTGCCAATGAGCTAAATGTCATTAGATTGAGGAAGAAGACAAGAACACAAAATATTTCCACACCAAAGCCACTATCAGGAGGAGGAACAACGAAATCCGATCGCTTCAGCTTGAGGATGGTAACTGGACCTCCGACCAAAATAGTATTGCTAATGCTTTTATCTCTCATTTCAAATCACTGTTTTGCGAGGATGAATCTTCCCCGATGGAGCCTTCTTTCACCACTACAGATGATCCATTATCAGAAGAAGACAACAAAATCCTAGGAAAAATTTCAGATGAAGAGGAGATAAAGAGAACCATCTTCAACATGGGACCCTTGAAAGCTCCAGGTCCGGATGGCTACCCAGCCATCTTCTACCAGAAGTACTGGTCAGTGGTAGGCGAGGACCTGACCAACTCCATAAATAAGTTCTTCGCTGACGTCGAGATGCCACCTGACATGAATCAAACCAATCTCGTTCTGATCCCAAAGAATAGCAATCCAACCAAACCAGTCGACTTCCGTCCAATTTCTCTATGCAATGTAGCCTACAAAGTTATTTGAAAACTTTATCAACATGCCTTCGACCCTTCATGCAGAGGCTCATATCTCCAAACCAGAACGCATTCATTCAAGGAAGACAGATTACAGACAATGTCGTCATTGCACATGAGATAATCCACTCTATAAAGTCGCTCCCCAAGAAGAAGAATGCGTATTCTCTCAAGATCGACATGTCCAAGGCCTATGATAGGTTATCCTGACCCTTCATTCAGGATGTCCTCCATGGCATGGGGATCAAAAGCCACACGAACACTCTGTTCATGAAATGCATTACATCCTCCTCCTTCTCCATACTTATTAATGGAGTTCCAGAAGGGTTATTCATTCCTAAAAGAGGGATCTGGCAAGGATGTCCACTATCTCCATTCCTATATATATTCATCCTATGTATCGAGATTCTATCCAAATTATTCATCCAGTACGAGAGGAATGACCTATTCCATGGGATTCGCCTCAGTCGGTATGCTCCCTCCATAACACATCTTCTTTTCGCTGACGATCTACTCATTTTTGGACAGGCCAACCAAACATCTCTATACGTAGTCGATCACTACTAAAATATGCTCTATTAGCGACGTTGTTTAGCGACGGAATAAAATTCCGTCGCTAACTATATAATATAGCGACTCCTTTCTATTGACGTCGCAAAACGTCGCTGAATAGCGACGTTCAGCGACACTAGATTCAGTATGTCGCGAAATAGCGACGTTCAGCGACATATTATTAAAATATGTCGCTTATATTAAAATGCTTGCGACGGTTAGCGACGTCCACTGTTGACGTCGCTAACTTTTTTACTTAGGGCAGAGAACTCCTTTCCCCCCCTCACTCGAAAACTCCTTTTTTTCCCTCCCCCCGGCGACTCCCTCCCCCCCCGGTGACTCCCTCCCCCCCGGCGACTCCCTCCCCCCCTCCGTCGAGCTCCTCCTCCCCCGATCCGAGCTACTCCTCCTCTCCGGTAAACCCTAACCTAATTCCTCCTCCTCCTTCTCTCCCACACACACACACACAGAGAGACACACACACACACACACACACACACACGGAGGGTGACACACCAAGTATTTGTGGAAATGCCCAATAGGTCATTTAGAATCCTAATTTTAGTTTTGTGCATAAACGAGGGTAGGTTAGTCATGGTTAAGGTATCCCAATTGGTTTTCATATAGATTCCTATATATATCTATGTATTTTTGACCCACAAGTCATGTATATATGTAAATATATATAAATTGGTATATATTTATATATGTGGACTATTTTAGATAAAAGTTTATAAATATATAGTGTGTGCGGTTGTGTCTTGTGCGAGAGTGAGAGAGGGGGAAGCATGGCAAGTTATTGGCTATCCATTTGACCTTTGGTTTGTGTGTTTGTGGCTTGGATTGGTGGTTGGTTGTTTGTGGTTATGTGTGTTTGTTTGAAGAAAGGGATTAGATGTTTTAATAGTGTGTTTGTGCTTGTGATGAGATGTGAGAGTGTGTGAGTGTATGATTGTGTTTTTTTAGTGTGTGTTTGAGGAAGGGGAGGTTAGATGTGGTAGTGTGGAAGTATGGTAGTGTGAGTGTGAGTGAAGAGGGATATTGAGATAAGTGTTAGTGTGTGTGTGTGTGTGTGTGTGTGTGTGTGTGTGTGTGTGTGTGTGTGTGTGTGTGTGTGTGTGTGTGTGTGTGTGTGTGTGTGTGTGTGTGAGAGTGGGAAAGGTGAGAGGGATTTAGATATGGTAGTGAGTGTTGTGTGTGTGTTAGAGAGGGTATGATAGAGTAGCAAGAGGGGGGGAACAAGTGGCTGCAAAGGCAGCAGCAGCAGCTTGTGCTGCAGGGTAGTAGCAGCAGTAGCTGCAATGCCAGCAGCAGCTGCTAACAGCAGTAGCAAGAGCAGTGAGGGCAGCAACTGCAATAGTGACTAGAAGCTAGTGTCTCTTATTATGTTGGGGGGGTTTGTTTTAGGATGAGTATGTTAGTGTCTACACATAAGTTAGTATCCTAAGTTAGATATTTAGGATAGTATCCTAGGCACTAATTTAATATCTTGTTTAGGATGTTAGTATCCTAGAGTTAGATAGGTGAGTTAATATCTTAGGATACTAGAAGTTAGTATCCTAGATAGGTTAGTTAGTGTCTTGGATAGGTTAGTTAGTGTCTTGGATAGGTTAGTTAGTATCCTATTTATCCTAGATAAGTTAGTATCCTAAGTTAGATATCTTAGGGTAGTTAGATTATGCTAGTATCTTGAGGGTATCAAGATAATAGGATATTAGGATATGGGCTAGAAGTTAGTACCCTAAGTTAGTATCTTGGCTAGAATTTGGTATCCTAGGATAGTTAGATATCCTAGTATCTTAAGAGTGTCCTAGATTAGTCTATGGTAATAGGATACCCTATAGGGTATATCTCTATGTAAATATTAGAGTATCTTAGGAGTGTTGGTATATTGTTAGAACGGTAGAGTTAGTATCCTAAGGTATCTAAGGTATTAGCAAAGTAATGAGAATTACCTATAGCCTAAGGATAAGGTATTAGCTAAGGTAATAGGTATGATTTTAAGGCAGGTGGATAGATACTAGCCTAAGGTAGATGGTAATATCTATTAGCCTAAGGTATTGAGTTATCTACTAGCCTAAGGGTAGGATATTACTAGGATATGGTATTATCTAGTATCTAAGGTAAAGTGGATGTTAAGGTATTAGTTACCTAGACTAAGGTATTGAGATTCCAACTTAAGGTATTGGTATTGGGATACCAATAGCGATAAGGTAAATGGTACCTTGGTAGGTAATGACTAGAAATAGGATATTTGACTTAGATTTGACCTTGTTTGACCAAGGTTGACTATTTTGACTGAAAGTCAAAGTAGAGTCAACAACTGACCTAGATTGGACTAAGAGTTGACAAAGTCAACTATAGGTCAACCCTTGACCTTGTTTGACCTTGTTTGACTTTGTTTGACTTAGCTTGACCTAGTTTAACTTTGTTTGACTTAGTATAACCTAGTTTGACCTAGATTGCATATCATGCACTAGAAATCATGCCTAACATTGTTATTAGTAACTGTCCGCTACTAATGTGTGTCCCATAATAAGACATAATATACGAATTTGTGTCTATTGGATAATGTGTATCCATCTTTGCAGAATTATTTCCAAATGGATATGAATTACTACTTGCGGAATCGTTCATGGATGTACAATCGCCGTCCTGATGATATGTGTGGTGTGCGGGATGAATACATAGCGGGAGTAGAGCAGTTCCTGCAGTTTGCTAAGGCGTTCCCTCAGTACATGGACGGCACCAAAATTAAGTGTCCGTGTGTGAAATATCATAACATGAAATATTATCCATAAGTGGAAGTGATATATCATTTGTACTCGAGGGGTTTCACGCCTAATTACTATCAGTGGACCGCACACGGAGAACTTGTGTCTTTAGCATCAGAGTCGGAGCCTTACGTTGAGCCGTATATGCATGCGGGACCTAATTTTGTTTCAGATAATTATGCATACGACGACGGGTGCGTGAACATAGTTTTCGACGCTGCGGGGCCTAGTTTCATTCATGATGCAGCTGAGGAGGCACCAAATGTCGATACTGCAAAGTTCATAGAGTTGCTGGAGAATGTAAGGACTCCATTGTATCTTGGTTGTGAGGATCATTTACCGTTGGAGGTGGTTACAAGACTGTTGAGCATTAAGTCAGATTTTAACATGTCGCAAGAATGCTACAACCGAGTGTTGGAGTTGATTATAGAGATCTTACCGGCGGGTGCTAAGTTACCTAAAGACTTCTATCGGTCTAAGAGGATGGTTAGATCGCTCTGGATGGGATACGAGAAAATCGATTCTTGTCGCAATGGGTGCATGCTGTACTACAAAGACGACAAGGACGCAGATGTGTACAGATTTTGTGGTGCTGATCGCTATAAGACAACTAGTACAGGAAGGTCTACCGGTACAAGAAGACCGACCGATTCAATGCACTACTTGCCTTTAACACCGCGGTTGCAAAGATTATTTATGGTGAAAGAGACGGCCGAAAATATGAGTTGGCACATGCGAGAACAGATTGAAGGAGTGTTGGATCACCCATCCGATGGAGATGTATGGAAGCACTTTGATCGAGTGTATCCTGATTTTGCTTCAGATTCGCGTAATGTCAGGTTGGGGCTATCTTCTGACGGTTTTACTCTTTTTGGTCTTTCGGGATCCCAGTATTCGTGCTGGCCTGTGATTGTCACTCCGTATAACCTACCGCCTTAGATGTGCATGAAGACTCAGTACATGTTTCTAACCGTTATAATTCATGGTCCGAACAATCCCAAGAGGAACATTGATGTGTACTTACAGCCTTTGATAGATGAGTTGAATCAGTTATGGGAAGTAGGCGCTAACACGTACGATGTTTCCAGGAAGCAGAATTTTCAGATGAAGGCAACCCTTATGTGGACCATCAACGACTTTCCGGCCTATGGAATGTTATCTGGATGGAGCACTCATCGCCGTCTCTCATGTTCGTATTGCATGGACCATACTAAGGCTTTTCGCCTGAAACACGAAGAAAAATCGTGCTTCTTTGATTGTCATCGGCAATTTCTGCCAAAAGATCATCCGTTCAGAAGGAACAGGAATGCATTCCGTACCGGCGTTGTAGAGAAGGGTGATCCACCGTCAAGGTGGTGCGGAGCCACGATATGGGAGGAGGTTAGAGATTTTTTAAGTGCTATCGAAGATCCTACAACTGGGTACAAGTGCGATGGATTTGGTAGATATCATAACTGGACAAACAGGAGCATATTCTGGGATCTTCCATACTGGAGTACCAATCTGATCAGACATAATCTTGATGTCATGCATATTGAGAAGAATGTGTTTGATAACATAATTAATACTGTGATGGACGTAAAGGAAAAAACGAAAGACAATCCCAAGGCCAGGTTGGACTTAGAAGAAATATGCAAACGCCCTACGCTGCATTTGATAGAGCAGAATGGAAAACAGTTCCTGCCAAAGTCAATTTTTTCGCTGAACAAGGAGGATAAAGTGAGACTTTATCAGTGGATCCTGGGCCTAAAATTTCCAGACGGATATGTGTCAAATCTGAGAAGATGTGTCGATTCGAAGGAAAACAAATTGACGGGTATGAAGAGCCACGACTGTCACGTATTCATGGAGAGATTAATTTCGATTACATTTCGGGAATTCTTACCGCAGGCAGTTTGGGATCCATTAATGGAGCTTAGCATATTCTTCAGGGATCTTTGTTCTAAGAAATTGCTCGTTTATCGTCTAGAACAGCAAGAGAAGGACATTACGGTAACACTGTGCAAGCTAGAGAGGGTGTTTCCTCCTGTCTTCTTCGACTCTGTAGAGTATTTGCCGATTCATCTATCCTATGAGGCACATGTTGGTGGACCCGTCGAATATCGATGGATGTACCCATTCGAGCGACATTTGAATCACCTAAAAAGAAAGGTGAAAAATAAGGCACAGGTCGAGGGTTCTATTTGTGAAGCCTATGTTCTCGAGAAGATTACAAATGTTTGTTCGATGTATTTCAAGCCTCATGTTGCAACTAATAGAATGAGAGCTTCCAGAAACAACGACGGAGATCATGAATGTAATGATACAATACTGAAGGTATTCAATGCTCCAGGAAAGCCATCGGGTAAAATGAAGAAGAGATATCTGAACAATGATGAGCTAAGGGCTGCTCAGGTGTATGTATTACTCAACTGCGACGAGAAGGAAGTAGAGAAACTGGAGGGGTAAGTAATTAATACGTCTATATTATTTTAATAGTGTTGATTATTATACTATTACATTAATTGAACGATGTTGTTTTCAGCATATTTAATGATGATGTGAGGTCATGTAGGCCACACATAACAGAAGAAGAACTAGAACAAGAAATGAGGCATTATTTTCCATCATGGTTGAGTGCAAATGTAAGACTTGAGAACTCTGTAATTACCTTTCTGTATATGCACTTGATTGAGAATGAGCTTAATTTTTTTTTTCGTGGTATTTAGGTCGATCGTCCATACGCAAGACTTGAGAATGAGTCTATTAGAACGCTAGCCAAGGGACCAATTTATGCTGTAAAAATATGGCCAAGCTACTGTGTTAATGGATTTAGGTTCAAGTCAACAACTTGCCCGATCAGAGACAACTTTGTGGATCTCGACTCTACCAAAAACAGCTGTTTGTGTATCAGATCTTCGAACTACAAAGATGTTGATACGGGCAACGATTTCTATGGCGTGCTACGGGAGATCGTGGAGCTGACATATAGTTATGGAATAGAGCCTGCTAAGATTGTGTTATTCAGGTGTGATTGGTTCGATCCGATTGAAGGTCAAGGTTGGAAAGTAGACAAGCACGGTCTTGTAGATATAAACTATCGGCGTCGATATCAAGCCTACGAACCATTTGTCCTATCAAGTCAGGCTCAGCTCGTGTACTTCATATGTTATCCTAAACGGGGAACAACAAGGTCGGACTGGTGGGCAGTATGCAAGACCAAAGCTAGAAATACCTTTGAGGTTGACGATATAGCTTATCAAGAGGAAGAACTACCTCTTGTAACAAATATTATAGAAGTGGACACGACGGAAGTTCCTCATTACACATCTAATTGTGTAAAAGAAGTAGAATTATCTGAAGAGGAAGATGCAGATGAAAGTGAAGATGTAGAGGAGGGAGAAGAAGAAGAAGAATGTAACACCCAGTTTTTTAAATGAAGGTAATTTTGAAATTTTATAATTTTAATCTTTTATTAATGATATTTAAATCATGATATAAATTTTTGGTGATTTTTAATTATTTTAAAAATTATTTAAAACCATGACTTGTGATTCACCAATTTAAAGACTAGTGATATGGCATTAGGATAATTATTTTTTACTTTTGAGCATGGGGTATTTTGGTTATTTTGAACTTTTGGGAATTATTTGGAATTATTATGAATTATTGAGATTTATTAGAATTTATATGATTTTTGGTATAATTTAATTAAGGGTTAATCTAGACTTGACTAGTGTTGACTTTGGAGCCTAACCTAGGAGCTAACCCTAGTTGGTGACCCTAGTCTAACTCTAGTTAACCTACTATTAGTCATTATAATTTAGTTTTAAAGTAGGGAGGATTAGTTGAGTGAAATTAGTCCATGACTAGTGACTTAAGTCAATGACTTATGACTTACCAACTTAAAGACTAGTGATTAAGCCATAGGCCCATGACTTAAGCCTAAAACCAATTCTAACCCAACCATGGCAGCCACTATTAGGTTTCCCTTTGCCTATTAGTAATCTCTTAGAGTGTTCTTGCCTCATTTTAGGTTTGTCCTAATTTTGGAGGAGAGGTATTTTACCCTATGCTCTAAAATCCTATTTAATTCATTTTAACTCCTTTTTGACCCTAGTCTTTTGCAATAGGATCTAATTTATGTTTGTTTACTGATTTTTAAGGATCACCTCAGTTTGTGTGCCATTTGGAGAATTGGAGTTGCCATTTGGAATCCCCTCTTTGAAGCTTTTCTTGAGTTTTGATACTCAATAGGTAAACTATCTAAACCCTTGTTTTTTCCTGATTTCTTTGCATATAAGGTTAGGTTTAGGGGTTACCTAACTGCCCACGAGATTTGGGCACAATTTGTGTCCATTTCGTGTCCGTATCGGACACGTATCGTATTGGTATTGTAGGTGTTTGTAGAAATGCCACATAGGAATTGATTTTCGTATTTTTGAAATGTAATTACATGGATTTATAGATCTAGGTGAGTGTATTAATTTTTGTGAAGGTTGTAGGGTGTTTCGTGTCCATTTGTGTCGGGTATTTTCACTTGGACACGCAGCACGAGCCCGTAGACCGTGTCCTGCATCACGGGCCCTGTATCTCGGGATACAGGACACGTCGTGTCCTAAATTTTTGTGGGAATCTTGGGGCAGTGTCTGCCACCACGCTCCCAAAATTTGGGAGCGTCTCGTGCACTACACGTGGAGAAATCACGGTTGCACTGGCCGCGCGCTGTCGTGCGCGGGCTGCTGTGCACGTGCACAGGCACGGCTGACATGCGTGTCGTGTCGTGTCTGTGTGTCATGAGGACTCGTTTCAGGGTGTGTCAGTCCTAGACCTACCCTAGGTGCACCACTGGACACGAACACGAGTCGTGTCGTGTGTCGCGTGTTGGATGCACGTGCACGCGTGCACAACGATTATTTGTGCACTGTCGGGTATTGTGTTCGTGTATTATTTTAGACACGATTCGTGTCCAATTCTTGGACACGAATGCACCCCCTAGTATCCTCACACGTGTGACTTTAAGTACCAACCCTTTATTTGTCATTTTGATGGAGTTTTGAATTCGAAAATTCGAATTCCCTATGGGACTGATACTCACTGATACTCTTTGACTGAATGTTCATTTCTGAAATTTATTTTTGTGTTTCTTGTTTTACTGATGATTAATTGAGTAAATTAGTTCACCCACATAATTGTTAACTAATGAATGATTGATAGGTCACTTTGTTTTGTACTAAGGCTAAGGAATCATCGATTTGGGTTGGAGTTTCCTGTCATCAGTTTCAGGAAAAATCCTTAAACCTATCACTGTTTTCTGTGATGTCTCACACACACATTTCTGAAATTGGTTTACACACACAAGCCTGGGTTCTTTCTGAACTTGGGAATGGTTGGATTGATTGTTTGAAAATTTGATTCACTTACACACAGTTTTGGAAATGTTACTGATTTCCTCATCCACTGTCAAGTCGATTTGTATGATGAACTGTTAAATTGGAAACCTGAGAATGAATGGAAATCCATATTGAACTGTTGTATAACCTGGGACTGTTTCACATCCCTGCTATTGTGTGGAGAACCTGGAAACTACCTGGATTTACATTGTATACACTGCTTAAATTTCTGGGAGTAACTGAAAACTGTTTTCCTCACTTCACCCTTACACACATGACTCTATTTGTTACACTGTCACACACACTCATATGCAATTAACACACTATAGTTCACTGCACACCCAAGTTTCCCTGTCACAGCTCACCCTCACATTCTTGAACACCTAAAATACTGCCTTCACTAATCCTGAACCACATTGAATGTTTACACACACTGATTGCACATATCACACTGTTTAAGATTCCTGAGAACCCACATTCATTTCCTGGACTGAGACACATAGGTTTTCCTTTCACCAGCTCACAGGTTCTGTGCACACACATTAGCTACTCACACACAAAGCCTATTCACCACACATACTATATTCTAGTAACCCTGTACACAGATCACTCTCACACCTTTCACACATATACCCACACATTGCCTTTATTTTCATAGCCCTATTGTCACGCCCCAGTACCGAAATACGGAGACGGACGAGGCCAGCTACACCATATAAGGTACGTGACGTCATACGGCGATCGTGGCTGTCAAGAGACTAGGGGGTACATGCTACAATCAAGTCTCCTATGGTCCCACAGAGTTCTATGTCTCAATCAATCAATGCAACATCAGCAATTAAATGAACATTAAAGATAAAGCAGTAAGGCGTCCCCGACGCTTCATCAAAATAGTCATGAGAGACTAGCTTTATAACATAGCTATCTCAGAGAGTCATGAGCACAAAATTATACACAGCTGCAGTCTGTTTAGTTACAATTATGTACTGACACAAAATATCAAGTAATCCGGCTAACAGGTGCCGGTGGCTGAACGCCGCACAAAAGTATAAGCAAGAGTGGTGGAGAAGAAACCCACTCGAGTCCCCGACCAGCCATGCTCCTAGTATGCACCATGGATGTCAGGAAGAAGGATCGCGTCCTCTGGCTCTGCTACGAGATCTGGCCAAACAAACCAGCGGGGTCAGCCCCGAATAGCAAGTACCGCCAAAGGGGCACAAGAGTTAAGATAAAACCCAGTTATAATGATAAGAATAAAGCTTATGCTGCGGCTATAGGGTAACGCTACATCGTCGGACCCATCTGGCACCCTTACAACCAAACAAGGACAAAAGGTGCCACATGGAGCCGGGACGCGTCGCACTCTATGACCTTCACATAAGTTTACAGATATAAGTAAGAAGATCTCCTGGTCGTGACTTAGGTCGACAGACCATCGCAGCACGATAACCAACCCAACAATCAAACAAGAACATGGGTTGGATCACGTACCGCGGTGGGCCATGTTCCTTAGTCATTCACAGGAGTAACACATCACAATCAAATTAAGGCTTCCGTTCGTAACTTCGGTCCGCAGCCTGTCATAGTACGATAACCAACCCAACAATCAAACAAGAACATGGGTTGGATCACGCACCATAACAGTCCGCTTTCCTCAGTTGCTCGCGGAAGGTAAAAGAAAAATACAAGCAAGTCATTTTCACGGCCAGTCAAGTCTACGAGTTTCTAGTATGGAGAGGTTATCCTCGCATTAAATTATCAGAGTCCTCAGATCGTATCTTTCCAGTAAGGCTAGCCAACCCAGGGGTCCGCGTAGTCAAGAATTTATTAAGCACAGGTCCCTCATAAGGCTACCTTGCAGGCACAAGTTCCCGTAGGGCCACCTTGCCAAAACTTATAACATATCAGGAAATAATCGGATACCGGCATCCACTCATTGCAGATGGCACAGTATCCGTGGTGACCAGCTGGCGCGTCGAGGCAATACCTCAAGGCGGCTGGGGTAACACGATCTCGGGATTCTGCCCTCTCCATGCATCTAATAGATTTAGTTGCCTAATTTAAACCCTATGTGAAATCTTGGATCCTCATGCTGTGGCCTGCATGATCATCCTCCTAGCATGTCGTACCGTAGTACGAGTACCCCAAGTGAGGATCCATGCCGATCAGTAGGTCGACACGTTCCACCCTCCTTAGTGTAATGCAACATTGCAAATGCGCCACGGGGGATTACGAGTCATTTGTCAAGCATGAACGGGAACCGGGACATTCAGGCACATGTAGCGAGTAGGAACACTTTGTTCTCCAGGGTCGGATTCATGCTCAGGACAAAAGGCGTAAGGATATATCGCATACACAAACTAATACATATACAAGTATAAGCCAAGGTAGCATGAAAAATGGAAAACCAGGGACATGCTGACTAGGTACTAAGGCAAGGTCGGCCAACCAACGCGGGCGCGTCACATCCATGGCGCGGGCGCATGGCGGGCGAGGGCGCGGTCACGAGCGCGGACGGCCACACGGGCGCAGGAAGCGCCGGGCGCGGGCGGCCACGCAGGCGCGGGGAAAACGGCCGGGCGCGTGGCGTCCACACAGGGGCGCGAACACGCGGGGGCGCGGGCACGCGAGGGCGCGGAAAGGTCGGGCGCGTGACGTCCACACAGGGGCGCGAACACGCGGGGCGCGGACCACGCAAGGCGCGGACACGCGAGGGCGCGGGCCACGCAAGGCGCGGACACGCGAGGGCGCGGGCCACGCAAGGCGCAGACACGCGAGGGCGCGGGCCACGCAAGGCGCAGACACGCGAGGGCGCGGGCCACGCAAGGCGCAGACACGCGAGGGCGCGGGCCACGCAAGGCGCGGACACGCGAGGGCGCGGGCCACGCAAGGCGCAGACACGCGAGGGCGCGGGCCACGCAAGGCGCAGACACGCGAGGGCGCGGCCTGGTGCTGGAACCACGCGGGCGCGGGAGACCACGCGGGCGCGGGCACCACGCGGGCGCGGGGGCGCGGACCTCCTATCAGCGCGGCACGGGACGCTGCGCGCACGGAGGGCGCGGGACACAGGGACACTGTTCATCTTCTTCCCCTCAACGAGAGGGAAGAACCATGAACCCTAAAAACTCCAAAATCATAACTAAGTCAAATCTTAACCAAATCTCGATTTTCAAAGTTCAATCTTGAGTAAAATTCAATTCTCTACAACATGGAACCATTAAAACTTGAAAATGATGGAGTTTAGTAGATCAAAACCAAGGAAAACCGAAAATGTTTAAAACTTAGATCTACAAAAATTAAAGCTTCCAATCAGAAAATTCCAAGTTCTAATCTAGTAGAGAATGAGGAGAAGAACAAGTTTTGGTAAAAATTTTGAAGGAAAAACGAAAATGATGGATCTCTCCCTTGTGCAAGTTGATACTTGCCTTTGGTTGGGTGAAGGAAGTAAATGAGAGGAGTTATGAGGAATGAATGAGGGGAGAGAAAAAGAATGGGGTTTTATATAAAAGCCTAAACCAAGTTGGTTCATGATGACCCAACGGGTTCAAGTGAACCGAGAACATGTCACCCAATTAGAGCCAAAACTGTAAACTAAAATCACAGAAAATAAATTACGAAATATTATTTTGTCAAATAATTTGGGATATACATGAAGAAATACAACAAAATAAATATCGTATAAATATACGTAAATACAAATAAGCAGTATACGTACTAAAAATACGTATACCGGAATCAGGGAGTGACATCTCTACCCTTCTTAGAAAAATTCCGTCCTCGGAATTTCCAGCCAAGACAGGATTGAAAGGTCGGGACAAGCAAGGCACAATCACATGCAAGTTAACTAACAAGCAGTTATTATCTACATCACAAAAGTATAATACAAGCAGGTACAGTGAATGTGGAATCGTGTCATTATGGCATAAAGATATACCTCACAAGCCAAACAAATGCGGATACCGAGATCGGATCTCATCCTCGCGCTCCCAAGTTGATTCTCCCGGAGAGTGATGGTTCCAAGCAACACGGACAAGACTAATAGTCCGGTTCTTGAGCACCTTCTCTCGCCGGTCCAAAATAGACACGGGTTGTTCCTCGTAAGTTAGGTCGGTACCAACGACCAACTCAGTATGATCGAGGACATGACTCGTATCCGGGACATACCCACGCAATTGGGACACATGAAACACATCATGTATGCCAGTTAACGAAGGCGGAAGGGCAAGTCGATAAGCCACATCGCCTACCCGAGCGAGAATCTTAAAAGGACCAACGTATCTTGGACTAAGCTTTCCTCGGGCTCCAAATCTGATGATACCCCGAGTAGGCGAAATCCGCAGAAACACTTGGTCGCCAACTCCGAACTCTAGAGGTCTACGATGCTGATCTGCCCAATGACGATGTCGATCCTGTGCAATTCGAAGGCGCTCTCTGACCAACTTAACTATCTCCACAGTCTGCGTGATCATCTCTGGCCCCAATAACTTCCGTTCTCCGACGTCGTCCCATGCCAAAGGGGACCGGCACTTTCTTCCGTACAATGCTTCGAACGGGGCCATCTGAATGCTAGCCTGATAGCTGTTGTTATAGGAGAACTCCACTAGATGGAGGTGGTCCTCCCAAGATCCACCAAAATCCAAAGTACACGCCCGTAGCATATCTTCTAATGTCTGAATGGTTTTTTCTGACTGTCCGTCGGTTTGCGGATGATATGCAGTACTGAATCTTAACTTGGTCCCCAAACTCTGGTGCAAGCTCCGCCAGAAATGGGAAGTGAACCGAGTATCCCGATCTGATACTATACTAACTGGAACACCATGCTGTTTCACTATCTGCTTCATGTACATTTCTGCCAACTGCTCAGTAGTCTGCCCAACTCTGAAAGGAAGGAAATGAGCGACCTTCGTGAGTCGATCTACTATCACCCAAACTGCATTTTTACCAGTCGGGGATCTAGGTAAACCGGTCACAAAATCCATCGTGATGTGCTCCCATTTCCATTCGGGGATAGGAAGTGGTTGTAGCAATCCCGCTGGTCTCTGCTGCTCGGCTTTCACCTGCTGGCATACCAGACACTTGGATACAAATCTCGCTATCTCCCTTTTCATGCCATTCCACCAAAAGTACTGCCTGATATCTCGATACATCTTCGTTCCTCCTGGATGAATGGAATAAATGGAACTATGAGCTTCGGACATAACTTCCTGCCGAAGGTCTCCACTCGGTACACAGAGTCTATTTCCAAACCTGAGCGTACCATCCTCATGAATTACTAATTCCTTCCTACGGCCTGATTCACACTCTGACCGCAACTTCTGAATCTGTGGATCTCCTGCTTGTGCTGCCCTGATCCTCTCTACCAAGGTAGACTGAATCTGAATACTGGTCATTCTTCCCATATCCCTTGGCAAAATTACCTCAATCCCCATACTCTGAAGATCTGCTAGAATGTGCTTCTGCGAAGTCAAGATAAAAGCACTGTCTCTCCTACTCAGTGCATCTGCAACTACATTCGCCTTGCCTGGATGATACTGAAGATCCACATCAAAATCCTTCAACAGTTCTAACCATCTTCTCTGCCTCATGTTCAAATCTCGCTGCGTGAACACATACTTCAAACTCTTATGATCAGTATAAATCTCTACTCGATCTCCATATAAATAATGCCTCCACAGCTTGAGTGAAAACACCACAGCTGCTAACTCTAAATCGTGAGTCGGGTAACTCTTCTCATGATCTCGAAGCTGTCGAGACGCATAGGCTATCACCTTTCCATGCTGCATCAGCACACATCCAAGACCCTTCCCGGATGCGTCACAATACACTGTAAAGCCTCCCGATCCTACTGGAAGCGTCAAGATCGGGGCCGAGATTAATCTCTTCTTCAATTCTTCAAATGATGCCTGACAACTAGCTGACCAAACAAACTCCACGTCCTTGTGCGTCAAACGCGTTAAGGGCGCAGAGATCCTGGCAAAGTCTTCCACGAACCTTCTGTAGTAACCGGCTAATCCTAAGAAACTTCGCACTTCTGCAACTGTTCTCGGGACTGGCCAATGCTCTACGGCTTCAATCTTCCTCGGATCCACTGACACTCCTGCCCCAGAAATCACATGCCCCAGGAACGATATATGGTCTAACCAGAATTCACACTTGTCAAGCTTCGCATAAAGTTGATGCTTCCTCAATGTCTGCAAGACAGTCCTAAGGTGTTCTTCATGCTCCTCTTCACTGCTGGAATAGACAAGAATGTCATCTATGAATACTACCACAAATTTATCCAAATATGGAAGAAAGATGCGGTTCATCAAATCCATAAATACTGCAGGGGCATTGGTTAGTCCAAATGGCATGACTAAAAACTCATAATGCCCATATCTTGATCTGAATGCCGTCTTCTGAATATCTTGCTCTCGGACTCTCACCTGATAGTATCCCGAACGAAGATCGATCTTGGAAAAGATGCGGGCCTTGCTCAATTGATCAAACAGGTCGTCAATCCTGGGAAGCGGGTACTTATTCTTCACTGTTACTGCATTCAGCTTGCGGTAGTCGACACACATCCGCGTCGACCCATACTTCTTGGGAACTAGAATCACCGGCGCTGCCCAAGGTGATTCACTGTCTCTGATGAATCCTTTTGACTTCAGCTCTTTCTCATGTTGATACAATTTATCCTGCTCTGATGGCGACATTCTGTAAACTCTATCTGCGATAGGCCTCGTTCCAGGGTTTAACTCAATGCCGAATTCTACCTCTCTGATTGGGGGCATCCCTGGAAGCTCATCAGGGAATACATCAAGAAAATCGTCGACCACTCTCGGAATCTGTCTTGACTCTGACACTGCTGCTGAGATGACGCCTTCAGTCTGATTTTTTCAAGGTTCGAGTAAAGATGAACTGCTCCATCCCAGGAATGCTGAATATAACCCTACCTCCTCTACAATCAATGGTCGCATGACTGTCTCTCAACCAGTCCATGCCAAGAACAACATCAAAATTCCCCATAGGGAATTCAATCAAAGATGCGGGCAGTAAATGCCCACACACCTCTACCGGACATGAAAAACGCACTCTACTAACTTCTACGAGCCCATTGCCAGTGAGTATATCCATCCTCTCCGGCAATGCCTCAAACTCTAATCCAATCCGTGTAGCATATCGTGCAGAGATGAATGAATGAGTAGCACCTGAATCAAATAATGCTACAGCAGGAAATGAGGTGACGAGAATTTTACCTGCCACCACATCACTAGACGCTAGAGCCTCTCCCAAAGATAATGTGAGAGCCTGGCCCCGCTGAGCTCCTTGTTGCTGCCTTCCCTGACCATGGTGTTGCTGCCTCTGAGGGCCTCCGGCTTCCTGTGCCTGGCGAAACATCTGAGCCTGTGTTGGTAGACGCTGGGCTAGGGGCCTCACTGCTAGTACTGGCCCTCCGCTCGGGGTTGCCCCTGGAGCTGGCAACGCTGGAAACTGCTGAGCTGGCCCTCCTGGCCTCTGCATCATAGGACAAGTCGAAATACGGTGGTCTGGACTACCACACCTCAAGCACAAGCCATTCGCTGACCGACACACATCCCTAGTGTGTCCTCCCTTACCACAGAAGGTACAACCCTGGGGCGCCCTCTGACGCTGCTGCTGATTCCTCGGCTGCTGCTGCCAAACTGGCGCTGTGATAGTTGACACGGCCGTCCTCTGCGGCGCTCCTGTATCATGAATACGAACACCGGGTGCTGGTGCCGATGTTCGCTGCATGGCTCCTCCTCCAACCTGGGAATGGGATCTCTTCTGACCTCCTGTCCTCGATGCCAACCTCTGCTGGGTGAGCTCGTGCCTCCGAGCTGCTGTCAAAACAGCATCAAACGTCTGGTAGTTGTGGCCTTCCACAAGCTGTAAAAGTTCCAAATGGAGCCCCTGCTGGAACCTCATAGCCTTCTCTGGCTCCGTTGCCACCATTGCTGGTGCGAAACGGCATAATCTGCAGAACTCCCCTGCATACCCATCTACGGTCTTGCCTGCTTGCTTGAGACTAATGAACTTCTGCTGGAGCTCATATCGAGCTACTACGCCAAAGTACTTGGCCTTGAATCTTTCACTGAAGGTGGTCCAAAGAACAGGGCGTCTGATACCAACTTCTTCTGATGCCCACCAGTCGCGGGCAAGATCCTGAAGCACTAATTTAACCTGATCAACCTTCTCATTATCTGAAACCTTGGCTGCCACCAGAATGGCTTCGATGTCTTGAATCCATGCATCCGCGGTAATAGCATCCTCCGTGCCATCAAAATACCTCGGGTTCAATCGACGGAACCTTCCTGATGCTCCTGAGTCAGCCCCGACACTCCTTTCAAGAGCTAACTGTAACCCTTGATTCAACAACACATTCTGCTCCTGCTGCTGGGTCTGTTGCTGTTGGTGAGTGGCAAGAAACCCCCGGATGATCTCCAGGAGTGCTACGGTATCTGGTATTGCTGGCGCTGCTGGTGCTGCAGGAGTTCCAATCACCTGCGGCTCCACTGGCTCTGGTCCCACTTCTGCTCGTATCTGCTCTGGGGAAGGTTCTCTCCCCTGTTGCTGCCCAGTCGATCCATGCTCTTGCTGCTCTTCCTCACGTGCCTCACCAGCTATTGAGAATGAAGCACCCCTATAGGAAAAGATATAAAATTATCAAGCCCGGACGAGGAAGATTTCGAGGATGCAAGTCAAGTTAGAGATCAAGGCAAGGACAGAGAATTCGAAACAGAATTTCAAGGGGAACAAGTTTTGATTGAGACTCCTAATAAATCGCAATACCCCACAAGTCTGAAAAACAGACCTGCATGGGCCACCACTAAAATCTTGTCACGCCCCAGTACCGAAATACGGAGACGGACGAGGCCAGCTACACCATATGAGGTACGTGACGTCATACGACGATCGTGGCTGTCAAGAGACTAGGGGGTACATGCTACAATCAAGTCTCCTATGGTCCCACAGAGTTCTATGTCTCAATCAATCAATGCAACATCAGCAATTAAATGAACATTAAAGATAAAGCAGTAAGGCGTCCCCGACGCTTCATCAAAATGGTCATGAGAGACTAGCTTTATAACATAGCTATCTCAGAGAGTCATGAGCACAAAATTATACACAACTGCAGTCTGTTTAGTTACAATTATGTACTGACACAAAATATCAAGTAATCCGGCTAACAGGTGCCGGTGGCTGAACGCCGCACAAAAGTATAAGCAAGAGTGGTGGAGAAGAAACCCACTCGAGTCCCCGACCAGCCATGCTCCTAGTATGCACCATGGATGTCAGGAAGAAGGATCGCGTCCTCTGGCTCTGCTACGAGATCTGGCCAAACAAAACCAGCGGGGTCAGCCCCGAATAGCAAGTACCGCCAAAGGGGCACAAGAGTTAAGATAAAACCCAGTTATAATGATAAGAATAAAGCTTATGCTGCGGCTATAGGGTAACGCTACATCGTCGGACCCATCTGGCACCCTTACAACCAAATAAGGACAAAAGGTGCCACATGGAGCCGGGACGCGTCGCACTCTATGACCTTCACATAAGTTTACAGATATAAGTAAGAAGATCTCCTGGTCGTGACTTAGGTCGACAGACCATCGCAGCACGATAACCAACCCAACAATCAAACAAGAACATGGGTTGGATCACGTACCGCGGTGGGCCATGTTCCTTAGTCATTCACAGGAGTAACACATCACAATCAAATTAAGGCTTCCGTTCGTAACTTCGGTCCGCAGCCTGTCATAGTACGATAACCAACCCAACAATCAAACAAGAACATGGGTTGGATCACGCACCATAACAGTCCGCTTTCCTCAGTTGCTCGCGGAAGGTAAAAGAAAAATACAAGCAAGTCATTTTCACGGCCAGTCAAGTCTACGAGTTTCTAGTATGGCGAGGTTATCCTCGCATTAAATTATCAGAGTCCTCAGATCGTATCTTTCCAGCAAGGCTAGCCAACCCAGGGGTCCGCGTAGTCAAGAATTTATTAAGCACAGGTCCCTCATAAGGCTACCTTGCAGGCACAAGTTCCCGTAGGGCCACCTTGCCAAAACTTATAACATATCAGGAAATAATCGGATACCGGCATCCACTCATTGCAGATGGCACAGTATCCGTGGTGACCAGCTGGCGCGTCGAGGCAATACCTCAAGGCGGCTGGGGTAACACGATCTCGGGATTCTGCCCTCTCCATGCATCTAATAGATTTAGTTGCCTAATTTAAACCCTATGTGAAATCTTGGATCCTCATGCTGTGGCCTATGCGATCATCCTCCTAGCATGTCGTACCGTAGTACGAGTACCCCAAGTGAGGATCCATGCCGATCAGTAGGTCGACACGTTCCACCCTCCTTAGTGTAATGCAACATTGCAAATGCGCCACGGGGGATTACGAGTCATTTGTCAAGCATGAACGGGAACCGGGACATTCAGGCACATGTAGCGAGTAGGAACACTTTGTTCTCCAGGGTCGGATTCATGCTCAGGACAAAAGGCGTAAGGATATATCGCATACACAAACCAATACATATACAAGTATAAGCCAAGGTAGCATGAAAAATGGAAAACCAGGGACATGCTGACTAGGTACTAAGGCAAGGTCGGCCAACCAACGCGGGCGCGTCACATCCATGGCGCGGGCGCATGGCGGGCGAGGGCGCGGTCACGAGCGCGGACGGCCACACGGGCGCAGGAAGCGCCGGGCGCGGGCGGCCACGCAGGCGCGGGGAAAACGGCCGGGCGCGTGGCGTCCACACAGGGGCGCGAACACGCGGGGGCGCGGGCACGCGAGGGCGCGGAAAGGCCGGGCGCGTGACGTCCACACAGGGGCGCGAACACGCGGGGCGCGGACCATGCAAGGCGCGGACACGCGAGGGCGCGGGCCACGCAAGGCGCGGACACGCGAGGGCGCGGGCCACGCAAGGCGCAGACACGCGAGGGCGCGGGCCACGCAAGGCGCAGACACGCGAGGGCGCGGGCCACGCAAGGCGCAGACACGCGAGGGCACGGGCCACGCAAGGCGCAGACACGCGAGGGCGCGGGCCACGCAAGGCGCGGACACGCGCGGGCGCGGGCCACGCAAGGCGCGGACACGCGAGGGCGCGGGCCACGCAAGGCGCAGACACGCGAGGGCGCGGGCCACGCAAGGCGCAGACACGCGAGGGCGCGGCCTGGTGCTGGAACCACGCGGGCGCGGGAGACCACGCGGGCGCGGGCACCACGCGGGCGCGGGGGCGCGGACCTCCTATCAGCGCGGCGCGGGACGCGCGCGCGCGGAGGGCGCGGGACACAGGGACACTGTTCATCTTCTTCCCCTCAACCGAGAGGGAAGAACCATGAACCCTAAAAACTCCAAAATCATAACTAAGTCAAATCTTAACCAAATCTCGATTTTCAAAGTTCAATCTTGAGTAAAATTCAATTCTCTACAACATGGAACCATTAAAACTTGAAAATGATGGAGTTTAGTAGATCAAAACCAAGGAAAACCGAAAATGTTTAAAACTTAGATCTACAAAATTAAAGCTTCCAATCAGAAAATTCCAAGTTCTAATCTAGTAGAGAATGAGGAGAAGAACAAGTTTTGGTAAAAATTTTGAAGGAAAAACGAAAATGATGGATCTCTCCCTTGTGCAAGTTGATACTTGCCTTTGGTTGGGTGAAGGAAGTAAATGAGAGGAGTTATGAGGAATGAATGAGGGGAGAGAAAAAGAATGGGGTTTTATATAAAAGCCTAAACCAAGTTGGTTCATGATGACCCAACGGGTTCAAGTGAACCGAGAACATGTCACCCAATTAGAGCCAAAACTGTAAACTAAAATCACAGAAAATAAATTACGAAATATTATTTTGTCAAATAATTTGGGATATACATGAAGAAATACAACAAAATAAATATCGTATAAATATACGTAAATACAAATAAGCAGTATACGTACTAAAAATACGTATACCGGAATCAGGGAGTGACACCTATCTATGTGTATGTGAAATTACCTATAAGTGAATGTGAATGTGTAAATGATAGTGTAGGGTGTAATGGAAATTTCAATGTGTAAGGTAAAGCTATATGTGATATGCATGTTGATATGTGTATATGTGATATGTGGTGGGTATATAGGTAATATAGCCTATAGCCTAGGACTCATAGCCTATGGGTATGTGTCACGACCCGCACCCGTTTTTTTTTTTTTTTTTTTTTAAACGGATACAAGACGTGTCCAAGCCAGCCTACGCCGCAGTGTCGGCGGTAGAACGCTGTCACGGCCATGAAGATCAAAATCACAAAAATCCAATGCTCATTCACAGAAACTAATTTAACTTACATTGATTACAAGTTTTACATTTGACGAAGAATATAAACTTGTACAAATAAAAGAATGACTACAACTCAACTATCTATCTAGTCTCTAGGCTTTTGTCTGCAAGTATTTCCGTCACTCCCCAAGCTAAGTGAATCCACGGCTAACCTGAAAATGTTGGTTTCCAGTCAGGAATGGAACGAGCACAATTCACTGAATGCAATTTCAAATAAAGAAGATGACTATAAACAAAGGTTAGACATCAATCATGGGTTTGAAAAATAAACATGCAATATAAAAACCAATAGTAAGTAAATAGACACAAAATACTCTCCCCGACTGTTAGAAGTACCTTTGATACGTGATCGGTCTGGGGTACTACACCGCACGGTCTACAATGTCTAAGCACTGTCTACAATGTCTACTTGCAGAAAATAAGCACTGTCTACGATGTCTACTTGCAGAAAATAAGCACTGTCTACACTACTGCAGAAAAATAAACACTGGCTACACTACTGCAGAAAAATAAACACTGGCTACACTACTGCAGAAAAATAAACACTGGCTACACTACTGCAGAAAAATAAACACTGGCTACACTACTGCAGAAAGTAGACACGGGCTACACTTCTGCAGAAAAATAAACACTGTCTACAATGTCTAACACTGGCTATGGTCAGATCACATATCTTTGGTACTTCTAATTTCCGACTCCACAATTTATAATAGAAAATAATCACATAACCAATGGCCAACCAACGAAATATAGTGAAAATCAATATCGAAATACAGACAATAAACTGTACTCGCCTGTGGTCCTTTGCTGGTGAAACCGACAATCTGAACTACTCAAAGTGCCACAATAGTCAAAACCCGTACAACAGTCCCTGGAAGCTGAAATAAACAATATCAATGATCTCAGAATAGTCCAATTAGCTAGGATTGCCTGTCCTTACGTCCAATTCTGGACACAGGGGCAAAACGGTAATTTCGGACAAAAACGATGTCCGCCGTTGGACCCACTTTGCACCGAAAAGCGTGCCAGAGTCAATAGTCTCTAAAGTCGTCAAACTACATGTCTACAGATCCATTTTTTCGATACGAATCCAACCGTATGTCCAGAGTTGGATTCCGGCGGGCCGTGCACAAAATCGTCCGTTGAGTGGGACCGTGGGGCCCGCAAAACGACGTCAGATTCAACTGTCTCAGAATCGGACCAAACTTGGCATGCAGGACCAGAAAAACGATACGGTCCTGATGGCGCAAGTTTCGTCTCGATCTGAAGAACGTGCACAAAGTAATTGGAGAATTTGCAACGTGCACGATACGGTGAACGTCGACGGATACGCATCAAATTCGTCGCGCACACGCGACCAATTTGAATTTCGTCAAAGCCCACACGACCACGAAGCCGTTACGCAGCTTTCGATGCTTTCGGTTCGCGACCACGTCGTCCCGATTGGCGTGACGTACGTCGTGTGGAACAATTTCTAGTTTTCGAAAACAGGTTTTTGACGAAGTTTACATTTGTTTATGTCTCTGTACAAAGAAAATCTCTACAAACTTCCTACTGGAATTTTCTAGCCCTATATGTTGGGTTTAACTTCTGTTTAGAAAGTTTCCTGATTCGAAGGGTAGATTGATGGGAATTTTGATGTGAAGTTGGGTGTTTGGAACTGTTTTACGAACTGTTAAGAAACAGTTTTTCGTCGAAGTTCGGGTTCGTTTTACGATGCATGTATCGCAGAACAAATCGAAATACCTAAAGGGGATTGAAGTTGGTTATATTGGCTTCCTAAAACAGTTTACGGTTTGGCGAATGATTAAACATAGGTAGAGAACTCGTACCGCGAAATCGGCGTCTCGCCTTTACTGCGGCTGCCCATCCTCTGTTAACCGCGCGCGCGCGCATGGTCGACCGGCCGACGGCGGGCCAAGGGTGGCGCGCGGAGGTCCGGGGTGGCCGCCCCTGGTGGCGCGCGCGACTAGGGGTCGTGGTGGCGGTCCTTTGGCGCACAGGGTTAGGGTTTGTGGTTTGTCGATAATTACTTCCTCCCGAACGCTCGGCTTATATATATACATATGAGTTCTGTTGTTTAACAGAACAAAGAGGGGAGGGGTCGGGCCTTGTGGGAGCTGTCGTTTGCATGGGCCGAACTGTGGACTGGGATTCTCGGTTGTAGGCCGGCTAGGCCTAAAGGAGAAATATGGGTTTAAGTTTCATGGATCAATCAACAGTTTTGTATAAATGGCTCTACATGGCCATGTTATATGGGGCCAATTGTAGTGAGGTGTGCTCGGTGAAGCCAATAGCTGATGGCAACGTCTACAACCTTGACTAATCTGATGTATAATTGCATGCATGTATGTTGCAACTTGCAACTAATATATATTGAAAATAATTATATTGAATTTCAGTTCAAACATTCCTTTCATTTCAATTCAATTCAATTCACTGCTAGACTATATAATAATAATAATAACAGAGGCCACCACCATTTGCACTTGTTGCTTTAGGAAGTGGTACAAGTCATATTTGGAGGGCAGAGTGTTTGTTGTGTACATATAGTTCTTTTCTTCTTTTTTTCCATTTCTAATTATCTCTCTATATATATATGTATACATATACACACACGTATATATTTATATATAGACCTACGCTTATACGTATTTTATATACAAATATACCCATATATATAGTTAGAATTTATATATATACCTACACATATTCCTCTATGTATAATATATTTATTTGACGGAAATAATATAACAAATATTAATGATAATTTCCTCAATAACATAATAATGATAATACCCATAATAATAATAATAATAATAATAATAATAATAATAATAATAATAATAATAATAATAATAATCAATGCAATAAATCTTTAATGGTGTTTATACCCTTAGACTCACCAAGACTTGTAATACTTTAAATAAATATTATAATTACAAATTCTCCTATTATCTATATGTAGAAAAGCAAGCTTATATCTACATGTATATATATATGAATACTAGTAATAATATCTATAAAAAATCTAATTAAAATAATCCAATATTATCTATTCTTAGATTAGGGCCTATTTTCTATAAATGTGAGCACATATATTATAACATTTATTCGACACAATATTATAATCCATTATAATAAAATAATATTATCTAGTAATAACCTTAGCAATATTGATAATGAAATAATTAATAAAAAAAAAATTCAAAATTCCCGGGAAGGGAAGCTACAAATCTACCCACCTTAAAAATAATTTCGTCCTCGAAATTTCTAGCTCATAGACATGCCAAAAATTCAAGCATAAAAATTAAAAAGAATAAATCCACTACTATCACAATATCCTCGATTTTTTTAATTTCTCAGAAATATTTATATCTTCCTCCTTGCCATTTCGCAACTACGAATCATCGAGGACTTCTACCCACCTTTGGTCACACTACTCCTCAAACTAAAATCTCATAATCTTCTAACTAGTTGCTAACAATCCTATCAACAATTATCTAGGCATCTGGTTTCTAAAATTCTTTCGTATCTAACAAGCAATCCAACAACTTAACAAGCAAATTTTACACAAGTAGCTAAGAATATTGGTAAATTCTAATAAGCGTGACCTTCGTCGCTCCGAAATAAAGGGCAAAAGGGTAAGGAGGAATAATCGGGGGCAATTATGAAGTTTCAAGAGTGGTAGAGAGTTTTTGACGGTACATTTAGAAAGAGAATGTCTATGAATCATTAACTTATTTGCTAGATGAGCTACTCTAGTCCAGTCATTGGCTAAATCGAAGAACTCTTCATTTCCTAGAGGGGCTTAAAATCCATTCAATACCTAAATTCCGTTCTCGGTATTAATCTAAACAAGGTTCCAAAATAGAACAGAATTTGAGAAATCAAGACTGTGATTTTTTTTTTTTTCCGTGGTTATTTAAACACACGAGCAAGGGATAAAACGTAATACAACTTCGTATCACGACTTCTAGGTAGATGGAATATTGGTTACGAATGACTTCACAATCTAAGAGGGAAGACTACATAATATGTATAGGGGCCTATTTCAAATAGTTCGGTTTATAATCCAATGTAGTGGTATGTATGGATGGGTTTTACTGGGTCCCAATGGGTTCCTGATTGGACGCCAATCGTTGGTTAGATGAACCTCGAATTTCTGTCTCTATTGACTGGTCTAATTCCCAATGGTAACCTATTACTGCTAGGTTAGGGTAATCCTAGAACAGTTTTCACCCAAGTGATTGAGCTAGATGGGCCGTCGGATTGGTTTGCTAGGTTCCTAAAGCCAAAAATGCGTCTTCGGTGACTTCTGTGTTTACGTAGCACGAGAAGACACAATTGAGTGACACACTAGTGGCACGTGCGTAATGGGCTTCAAGTAGATCACAACCACATATTGGGTCTAAGGAATTGAGTCACGGTTGAGCCTCTAATGGAAGTCGGGAAACCTACCGCTATTATGGTAAGGGTTATAGCTAGTCCTTTTTACCTGAAAGTCGTACCATAAACATAGAGTACAAGGGAACGTAACTGAGTGGGACATGATATACCTAGATGAAGGTGGACTCGTCTAGATTCTGCATACGAATTTTGTTGGAAGATAATAGTTGGTCTCGTACTCCGAATATTAATGTCACGGCCAGGGACACAAAATGACCTAGATGAAAAGTGGAAATCCATTCAGACACTAACTATCATCTTAATGGAAATCATTCTAATTAATCGGTAATCCTTACATACCCCAAAAATTCTAGAAGGCTTACAGTCTACCCACCTTAGAGGTTAGGACATGGGTTTTTGGAATATTGAGGTTAGAAGGATTTCAATGTCAGGATATCGTACCTCGATTCTCGGTAATAAAGAATAGGGTACGGCATAACGGAATACGGAAGATATAAGTCAAATCAAAGATCGTTCCTCAATAAATGGAGAACGAGTGTGTACAATGACACATGGTTGACAAAATAGGATGATCTACTCGTCTATAGTATACTAGAGTTATCGACGGGGTAACCAACTCTAAGGCACAAGATTCTAACAACCGAGTCAAGAAATTCTATTTGTGTCAAACTTGCTAGACTATGGTCACAAGGGTTCTAGTAGTATGGGCTGTAGTGATCATGCATTCGCTGTTGACAACTGGCAGATCATAATATGACAGGGTATTTAAGCTATGGTATTGGCTAGGCTAGTGACTGCGGTGTCCCAACACTAGTTAGGTCTTAATGGTAACAATTACATAACTAGGGTAATATCTGTTGGAAACCAATCTCGGGATGAGTGCCTACCATAGTCACGGTAATTGATTGTCCTTACCCTTGTCTAATCATCTCATGTCTAAACCGTGGGCTTTTGGTCGAGGAAAGACTGAGTTGAAGATTTAAGGGTTGCTAGTTAAAGCAAGCTTCATGCAAATAATTAGAGGCTCACGATATTTGGTTTCTTGAGAATAGATAGTCTCCTAGGTTGGCATTTTGACTAAGGGTAAAACTCTACTCATTCTCAAATTCAGATGGCTTGGAAGTCCCGATAACAGTTTGAGGGTCGATGGGAGAACGAGTACTCAATCACATGACTGGCCGATGGTAGCTACACTTGTGCCTACCATGATCATAGCCATGGGAATATTCTGTATCTCCCTTCTATCACGAGCTTTCGTCTTTTCAAATCGGTGAAAGAAAAAAACAATAAAGAATTCAAGGGAGATGTTACTGAATACAATCACGTGATTCAAAGGCGAACGTATAATTCAAAAGGAATTGTCAATGCAGTCGTGGATGAGACCCTAGAGACATCTACATCTCAGTCCATGTAGGGTAATTAAATAAAGTGCGAACCAAATGCATCATGGTTGATCAGACCATAATACACTAATTCTGATTAGACAATAAGTTAGCAGGCGTCCCCACTAAACATATGCCTCAAATCGAGCTCGAAAACAGAGTGAGCTTGCAAAACTAGGCTGTAATAGCAGCATTGGTCAAAAGAGTCAAAATATAAGTACGCAAGATTTTGAAAAGGAGTTACAAGTAGTTTGAGTTTGAGAGAATCACAACTTACCTGGTGTCCTTGCTTATACAACCTTTCTAAAAAAAAAATCTTCCTGTCCATAAGGTCTTGGTCAACTGATGGGTTATGGAACTCTAGATTCTATATTCTTGGTAACTTATTAGTGTCGGCCAATTACCTCGTCAATAGATCACAAGGACCACATAATGCTAGGTTGGGAGACATGCTACTCAACTTACAGAACTTCCACTAATATTGGTTTTGGATCTTATGGAACACACAGGGCATCCTTCTATGCTCTATAGTATCCTAAATTTGTAATCACGCCTGAAATCATTTCGCCTAGAATTATGCCTCGCCTGTATACTCTGGCTATGACAAACCCTTGGTTCCGTGATTCAGGTGTGATAGGCTATCAGGTGCTCTACCTCATGTTGACACAAGGATATCTAAGATCTAAGAGGTCAACGAGAACATAGTTTTAGTGATGTCCCATAGACTATGATTCTCCAAAAATTGGTTTCAATTCTATGGGTTGTGCCTCGCCAGTGCGCTGCTGGCTGCAGTGAACCCACACCATCCATTCTCAAACAATTGGCGACAGTGCGCTGCTGTCTAAACATTGCAGTCGTTAAAATGTTCCAACTATATTCCTAAGAACTCCAAGAAACTGCTAGAGATTCAAACTAGTTAGCTATGATAGAAAATGTAAACATCTGTCTACAAGTCGCAATCCCCAAAATAAAGGAATGATCGGGAGGAAATGACTGAAGACAAGGGAAAATAAGAACAATCATAACCCTTTATTTCATATGTATTTCAAAGGGTTGAGGAAAGCTTCGAATCAAGCATACCTCTAGGTTTGTATATGAATAACAAAATCGGTAATTATAAATCAATTCCTTACAGCAAAATTGAATTTTAATTGGGCAATTCAGACTAAGACATGGTGACGATATCCAAGGAGGCAAAAGAATGAATTGAATAATCTATCAAGGCTAGATCATCAATTCTATGAAGCCCTGCCTTACCAAGGGAATAAACTATCCAAATTGGATTACATCGTCGTATCAAGAGATAATAATGTACTTATGGGGATCTGATAAACTATCAAAATTAATAACTTCTTATCTACATTGCATGGCCTAGACTATCCATTGGTAAATTTGTATAAGGGACTCCTAGTCCTAGTCATTCTCTTAAATTAAATTAATCCTTGTTCGTGAATGAGCATGTTCTAGTCGCAGGCTCGCAATAGTACAACTAACTTAAGTACCATCACGAGTTCGCGTTATTTGCGAAGACAGACCTGCATGGGCCACCACAAAAACTTGTCACGACCCGCACCCGTTTTTTTTTTTTTTTTTTTTTAAACGGATACAAGACGTGTCCAAGCCAGCCTACGCCGCAGTGTCGGCGGTAGAACGCTGTCACGGCCATGAAGATCAAAATCACAAAAATCCAATACTCATTCACAGAAACTAATTTAACTTACATTGATTACAAGTTTTACATTTGACGAAGAATATAAACTTGTACAAATAAAAGAATGACTACAACTCAACTATCTATCTAGTCTCTAGGCTTTTGTCTGCAAGTATTTCCGTCACTCCCCAAGCTAAGTGAATCCACGGCTAACCTGAAAATGTTGGTTTCCAGTCAGGAATGGAACGAGCACAATTCACTGAATGCAATTTCAAATAAAGAAGATGACTATAAACAAAGGTTAGACATCAATCATGGGTTTGAAAAATAAACATGCAATATAAAAACCAATAGTAAGTAAATAGACACAAAATACTCTCCCCGACTGTTAGAAGTACCTTTGATACGTGATCGGTCTGGGGTACTACACCGCACGGTCTACAATGTCTAAGCACTGTCTACAATGTCTACTTGCAGAAAATAAGCACTGTCTACGATGTCTACTTGCAGAAAATAAGCACTGTCTACACTACTGCAGAAAAATAAACACTGGCTACACTACTGCAGAAAAATAAACACTGGCTACACTACTGCAGAAAAATAAACACTGGCTACACTACTGCAGAAAAATAAACACTGGCTACACTACTGCAGAAAAATAAACACTGGCTACACTACTGCAGAAAGTAGACACGGGCTACACTTCTGCAGAAAAATAAACACTGTCTACAATGTCTAACACTGGCTATGGTCAGATCACATATCTTTGGTACTTCTAATTCCCGACTCCACAATTTATAATAGAAAATAATCACATAACCAATGGCCAACCAACGAAATATAGTGAAAATTAATATCAAAATACAGACAATAAACTGTACTCGCCTGTGGTCCTTTGCTGGTGAAACCGACAATCTGAACTACTCAAAGTGCCACAATAGTCAAAACCCGTACAACAGTCCCTGGAAGCTGAAATAAACAATATCAATGATCTCAGAATAGTCCAATTAGCTAGGATTGCCTGTCCTTACGTCCAATTCTGGACACAGGGGCAAAACGGTAATTTCGGACAAAAACGATGTCCGCTGTTGGACCCACTTTGCACCGAAAAGCGTGCCAGAGTCAATAGTCTCTAAAGTCGTCAAACTACATGTCTACAGATCCATTTTTTCGATACGAATCCAACCGTATGTCCAGAGTTGGATTCCGGCGGGCCGTGCACAAAATCGTCCGTTGAGTGGGACCGTGGGGCCCGCAAAACGACGTCAGATTCAACTGTCTCAGAATCGGACCAAACTTGGCATGCAGGACCAGAAAAACGATACGGTCCTGATGGCGCAAGTTTCGTCTCGATCTGAAGAACGTGCACAAAGTAATTGGAGAATTTGCAACGTGCACGATACGGTGAACGTCGACGGATACGCATCAAATTCGTCGCGCACACGCGACCAATTTGAATTTCGTCAAAGCCCACACGACCACGAAGCCGTTACGCAGCTTTCGATGCTTTCGGTTCGCGACCACGTCGTCCCGATTGGCGTGACGTACGTCGTGTGGAACAATTTCTAGTTTTCGAAAACAGGTTTTTGACGAAGTTTACATTTGTTTATGTCTCTGTACAAAGAAAATCTCTACAAACTTCCTACTGGAATTTTCTAGCCCTATATGTTGGGTTTAACTTCTGTTTAGAAAGTTTCCTGATTCGAAGGGTAGATTGATGGGAATTTTGATGTGAAGTTGGGTGTTTGGAACTGTTTTACGAACTGTTAAGAAACAGTTTTTCGTCGAAGTTCGGGTTCGTTTTACGATGCATGTATCGCAGAACAAATCGAAATACCTAAAGGGGATTGAAGTTGGTTATATTGGCTTCCTAAAACAGTTTACGGTTTGGCGAATGATTAAACATAGGTAGAGAACTCGTACCGCGAAATCGGCGTCTCGCCTTTACTGCGGCTGCCCATCCTCTGTTAACCGCGCGCGCGCGCATGGTCGACCGGCCGACGGCGGGCCAAGGGTGGCGCGCGGAGGTCCGGGGTGGCCGCCCCTGGTGGCGCGCGCGACTAGGGGTCGTGGTGGCGGTCCTTTGGCGCACAGGGTTAGGGTTTGTGGTTTGTCGATAATTACTTCCTCCCGAACGCTCGGCTTATATATATACATATGAGTTCTGTTGTTTAACAGAACAAAGAGGGGAGGGGTCGGGCCTTGTGGGAGCTGTCGTTTGCATGGGCCGAACTGTGGACTGGGATTCTCGGTTGTAGGCCGGCTAGGCCTAAAGGAGAAATATGGGTTTAAGTTTCATGGATCAATCAACAGTTTTGTATAAATGGCTCTACATGGCCATGTTATATGGGGCCAATTGTAGTGAGGTGTGCTCGGTGAAGCCAATAGCTGATGGCAACGTCTACAACCTTGACTAATCTGATGTATAATTGCATGCATGTATGTTGCAACTTGCAACTAATATATATTGAAAATAATTATATTGAATTTCAGTTCAAACATTCCTTTCATTTCAATTCAATTCAATTCACTGCTAGACTATATAATAATAATAATAACAGAGGCCACCACCATTTGCACTTGTTGCTTTAGGAAGTGGTACAAGTCATATTTGGAGGGCAGAGTGTTTGTTGTGTACATATAGTTCTTTTCTTCTTTTTTTCCATTTCTAATTATCTCTCTATATATATGTATACATATACACACACGTATATATTTATATATAGACCTACGCTTATACGTATTTTATATACAAATATACCCATATATATAGTTAGAATTTATATATATACCTACACATATTCCTCTATGTATAATATATTTATTTGACGGAAATAATATAACAAATATTAATGATAATTTCCTCAATAACATAATAATGATAATACCCATAATAATAATAATAATAATAATAATAATAATAATAATAATAATAATAATAATAATAATAATAATCAATGCAATAAATCTTTAATGGTGTTTATACCCTTAGACTCACCAAGACTTGTAATACTTTAAATAAATATTATAATTACAAATTCTCCTATTATCTATATGTAGAAAAGCAAGCTTATATCTACATGTATATATATATGAATACTAGTAATAATATCTATAAAAAATCTAATTAAAATAATCCAATATTATCTATTCTTAGATTAGGGCCTATTTTCTATAAATGTGAGCACATATATTATAACATTTATTCGACACAATATTATAATCCATTATAATAAAATAATATTATCTAGTAATAACCTTAGCAATATTGATAATGAAATAATTAATAAAAAAAAAATTCAAAATTCCCGGGAAGGGAAGCTACAAATCTACCCACCTTAAAAATAATTTCGTCCTCGAAATTTCTAGCTCATAGACATGCCAAAAATTCAAGCATAAAAATTAAAAAGAATAAATCCACTACTATCACAATATCCTCGATTTTTTTAATTTCTCAGAAATATTTATATCTTCCTCCTTGCCATTTCGCAACTACGAATCATCGAGGACTTCTACCCACCTTTGGTCACACTACTCCTCAAACTAAAATCTCATAATCTTCTAACTAGTTGCTAACAATCCTATCAACAATTATCTAGGCATCTGGTTTCTAAAATTCTTTCGTATCTAACAAGCAATCCAACAACTTAACAAGCAAATTTTACACAAGTAGCTAAGAATATTGGTAAATTCTAATAAGCGTGACCTTCGTCGCTCCGAAATAAAGGGCAAAAGGGTAAGGAGGAATAATCGGGGGCAATTATGAAGTTTCAAGAGTGGTAGAGAGTTTTTGACGGTACATTTAGAAAGAGAATGTCTATGAATCATTAACTTATTTGCTAGATGAGCTACTCTAGTCCAGTCATTGGCTAAATCGAAGAACTCTTCATTTCCTAGAGGGGCTTAAAATCCATTCAATACCTAAATTCCGTTCTCGGTATTAATCTAAACAAGGTTCCAAAATAGAACAGAATTTGAGAAATCAAGACTGTGATTTTTTTTTTTTTCCGTGGTTATTTAAACACACGAGCAAGGGATAAAACGTAATACAACTTCGTATCACGACTTCTAGGTAGATGGAATATTGGTTACGAATGACTTCACAATCTAAGAGGGAAGACTACATAATATGTATAGGGGCCTATTTCAAATAGTTCGGTTTATAATCCAATGTAGTGGTATGTATGGATGGGTTTTACTGGGTCCCAATGGGTTCCTGATTGGACGCCAATCGTTGGTTAGATGAACCTCGAATTTCTGTCTCTATTGACTGGTCTAATTCCCAATGGTAACCTATTACTGCTAGGTTAGGGTAATCCTAGAACAGTTTTCACCCAAGTGATTGAGCTAGATGGGCCGTCGGATTGGTTTGCTAGGTTCCTAAAGCCAAAAATGCGTCTTCGGTGACTTCTGTGTTTACGTAGCACGAGAAGACACAATTGAGTGACACACTAGTGGCACGTGCGTAATGGGCTTCAAGTAGATCACAACCACATATTGGGTCTAAGGAATTGAGTCACGGTTGAGCCTCTAATGGAAGTCGGGAAACCTACCGCTATTATGGTAAGGGTTATAGCTAGTCCTTTTTACCTGAAAGTCGTACCATAAACATAGAGTACAAGGGAACGTAACTGAGTGGGACATGATATACCTAGATGAAGGTGGACTCGTCTAGATTCTGCATACGAATTTTGTTGGAAGATAATAGTTGGTCTCGTACTCCGAATATTAATGTCACGGCCAGGGACACAAAATGACCTAGATGAAAAGTGGAAATCCATTCAGACACTAACTATCATCTTAATGGAAATCATTCTAATTAATCGGTAATCCTTACATACCCCAAAAATTCTAGAAGGCTTACAGTCTACCCACCTTAGAGGTTAGGACATGGGTTTTTGGAATATTGAGGTTAGAAGGATTTCAATGTCAGGATATCGTACCTCGATTCTCGGTAATAAAGAATAGGGTACGGCATAACGGAATACGGAAGATATAAGTCAAATCAAAGATCGTTCCTCAATAAATGGAGAACGAGTGTGTACAATGACACATGGTTGACAAAATAGGATGATCTACTCGTCTATAGTATACTAGAGTTATCGACGGGGTAACCAACTCTAAGGCACAAGATTCTAACAACCGAGTCAAGAAATTCTATTTGTGTCAAACTTGCTAGACTATGGTCACAAGGGTTCTAGTAGTATGGGCTGTAGTGATCATGCATTCGCTGTTGACAACTGGCAGATCATAATATGACAGGGTATTTAAGCTATGGTATTGGCTAGGCTAGTGACTGCGGTGTCCCAACACTAGTTAGGTCTTAATGGTAACAATTACATAACTAGGGTAATATCTGTTGGAAACCAATCTCGGGATGAGTGCCTACCATAGTCACGGTAATTGATTGTCCTTACCCTTGTCTAATCATCTCATGTCTAAACCGTGGGCTTTTGGTCGAGGAAAGACTGAGTTGAAGATTTAAGGGTTGCTAGTTAAAGCAAGCTTCATGCAAATAATTAGAGGCTCACGATATTTGGTTTCTTGAGAATAGATAGTCTCCTAGGTTGGCATTTTGACTAAGGGTAAAACTCTACTCATTCTCAAATTCAGATGGCTTGGAAGTCCCGATAACAGTTTGAGGGTCGATGGGAGAACGAGTACTCAATCACATGACTGGCCGATGGTAGCTACACTTGTGCCTACCATGATCATAGCCATGGGAATATTCTGTATCTCCCTTCTATCACGAGCTTTCGTCTTTTCAAATCGGTGAAAGAAAAAAACAATAAAGAATTCAAGGGAGATGTTACTGAATACAATCACGTGATTCAAAGGCGAACGTATAATTCAAAAGAATTGTCAATGCAGTCGTGGATGAGACCCTAGAGACATCTACATCTCAGTCCATTAGGGTAATTAAATAAAGTGCGAACCAAATGCATCATGGTTGATCAGACCATAATACACTGATTCTGATTAGACAATAAGTTAGCAGGCGTCCCCACTAAACATATGCCTCAAATCGAGCTCGAAAACAGAGTGAGCTTGCAAAACTAGGCTGTAATAGCAGCATTGGTCAAAAGAGTCAAAATATAAGTACGCAAGATTTTGAAAAGGAGTTACAAGTAGTTTGAGTTTGAGAGAATCACAACTTACCTGGTGTCCTTGCTTATACAACCTTTCTAAAAAAAAATCTTCCTGTCCATAAGGTCTTGGTCAACTGATGGGTTATGGAACTCTAGATTCTATATTCTTGGTAACTTATTAGTGTCGGCCAATTACCTCGTCAATAGATCACAAGGACCACATAATGCTAGGTTGGGAGACATGCTACTCAACTTACAGAACTTCCACTAATATTGGTTTTGGATCTTATGGAACACACAGGGCATCCTTCTATGCTCTATAGTATCCTAAATTTGTAATCACGCCTGAAATCATTTCGCCTAGAATTATGCCTCGCCTGTATACTCTGGCTATGACAAACCCTTGGTTCCGTGATTCAGGTGTGATAGGCTATCAGGTGCTCTACCTCATGTTGACACAAGGATATCTAAGATCTAAGAGGTCAACGAGAACATAGTTTTAGTGATGTCCCATAGACTATGATTCTCCAAAAATTGGTTTCAATTCTATGGGTTGTGCCTCGCCAGTGCGCTGCTGGCTGCAGTGAACCCACACCATCCATTCTCAAACAATTGGCGACAGTGCGCTGCTGTCTAAACATTGCAGTCGTTAAAATGTTCCAACTATATTCCTAAGAACTCCAAGAAACTGCTAGAGATTCAAACTAGTTAGCTATGATAGAAAATGTAAACATCTGTCTACAAGTCGCAATCCCCAAAATAAAGGAATGATCGGGAGGAAATGACTGAAGACAAGGGAAAATAAGAACAATCATAACCCTTTATTTCATATGTATTTCAAAGGGTTGAGGAAAGCTTCGAATCAAGCATACCTCTAGGTTTGTATATGAATAACAAAATCGATAATTATAAATCAATTCCTTACAGCAAAATTGAATTTTAATTGGGCGATTCAGACTAAGACATGGTGACGATATCCAAGGAGGCAAAAGAATGAATTGAATAATCTATCAAGGCTAGATCATCAATTCTATGAAGCCCTGCCTTACCAAGGGAATAAACTATCCAAATTGGATTACATCGTCGTATCAAGAGATAATAATATACTTATGGGGATCTGATAAACTATCAAAATTAATAACTTCTTATCTACATTGCATGGCCTAGACTATCCATTGGTAAATTTGTATAAGGGACTCCTAGTCCTAGTCATTCTCTTAAATTAAATTAATCCTTGTTCGTGAATGAGCATGTTCTAGTCGCAGGCTCGCAATAGTACAACTAACTTAAGTACCATCACGAGTTCGCGTTATTTGCGAAGACAGACCTGCATGGGCCACCACAAAAACTTGTCACGACCCGCACCCGTTTTTTTTTTTTTTTTTTTTTAAAACGGATACAAGACGTGTCCAAGCCAGCCTACGCCGCAGTGTCGGCGGTAGAACGCTGTCACGGCCATGAAGATCAAAATCACAAAAATCCAATGCTCATTCACAGAAACTAATTTAACTTACATTGATTACAAGTTTTACATTTGACGAAGAATATAAACTTGTACAAATAAAAGAATGACTACAACTCAACTATCTATCTAGTCTCTAGGCTTTTGTCTGCAAGTATTTCCGTCACTCCCCAAGCTAAGTGAATCCACGGCTAACCTGAAAATGTTGGTTTCCAGTCAGGAATGGAACGAGCACAATTCACTGAATGCAATTTCAAATAAAGAAGATGACTATAAACAAAGGTTAGACATCAATCATGGGTTTGAAAAATAAACATGCAATATAAAAACCAATAGTAAGTAAATAGACACAAAATACTCTCCCCGACTGTTAGAAGTACCTTTGATACGTGATCGGTCTGGGGTACTACACCGCACGGTCTACAATGTCTAAGCACTGTCTACAATGTCTACTTGCAGAAAATAAGCACTGTCTACGATGTCTACTTGCAGAAAATAAGCACTGTCTACACTACTGCAGAAAAATAAACACTGGCTACACTACTGCAGAAAAATAAACACTGGCTACACTACTGCAGAAAAATAAACACTGGCTACACTACTGCAGAAAAATAAACACTGGCTACACTACTGCAGAAAAATAAACACTGGCTACACTACTGCAGAAAGTAGACACGGGCTACACTTCTGCAGAAAAATAAACACTGTCTACAATGTCTAACACTGGCTATGGTCAGATCACATATCTTTGGTACTTCTAATTCCCGACTCCACAATTTATAATAGAAAATAATCACATAACCAATGGCCAACCAACGAAATATAGTGAAAATCAATATCGAAATACAGACAATAAACTGTACTCGCCTGTGGTCCTTTGCTGGTGAAACCGACAATCTGAACTACTCAAAGTGCCACAATAGTCAAAACCCGTACAACAGTCCCTGGAAGCTGAAATAAACAATATCAATGATCTCAGAATAGTCCAATTAGCTAGGATTGCCTGTCCTTACGTCCAATTCTGGACACAGGGGCAAAACGGTAATTTCGAGCAAAAACGATGTCCGCCGTTGGACCCACTTTGCACCGAAAAGCGTGCCAGAGTCAATAGTCTCTAAAGTCGTCAAACTACATGTCTACAGATCCATTTTTTCGATACGAATCCAACCGTATGTCCAGAGTTGGATTCCGGCGGGCCGTGCACAAAATCGTCCGTTGAGTGGGACCGTGGGGCCCGCAAAACGACGTCAGATTCAACTGTCTCAGAATCGGACCAAACTTGGCATGCAGGACCAGAAAAACGATACGGTCCTGATGGCGCAAGTTTCGTCTCGATCTGAAGAACGTGCACAAAGTAATTGGAGAATTTGCAACGTGCACGATACGGTGAACGTCGACGGATACGCATCAAATTCGTCGCGCACACGCGACCAATTTGAATTCCGTCAAAGCCCACACGACCACGAAGCCGTTACGCAGCTTTCGATGCTTTCGGTTCGCGACCACGTCGTCCCGATTGGCGTGACGTACGTCGTGTGGAACAATTTCTAGTTTTCGAAAACAGGTTTTTGACGAAGTTTACATTTGTTTATGTCTCTGTACAAAGAAAATCTCTACAAACTTCCTACTGGAATTTTCTAGCCCTATATGTTGGGTTTAACTTCTGTTTAGAAAGTTTCCTGATTCGAAGGGTAGATTGATGGGAATTTTGATGTGAAGTTGGGTGTTTGGAACTGTTTTACGAACTGTTAAGAAACAGTTTTTCGTCGAAGTTCGGGTTCGTTTTACGATGCATGTATCGCAGAACAAATCGAAATACCTAAAGGGGATTGAAGTTGGTTATATTGGCTTCCTAAAACAGTTTACGGTTTGGCGAATGATTAAACATAGGTAGAGAACTCGTACCGCGAAATCGGCGTCTCGCCTTTACTGCGGCTGCCCATCCTCTGTTAACCGCGCGCGCGCGCATGGTCGACCGGCCGACGGCGGGCCAAGGGTGGCGCGCGGAGGTCCGGGGTGGCCGCCCCTGGTGGCGCGCGCGACTAGGGGTCGTGGTGGCGGTCCTTTGGCGCACAGGGTTAGGGTTTGTGGTTTGTCGATAATTACTTCCTCCCGAACGCTCGGCTTATATATATACATATGAGTTCTGTTGTTTAACAGAACAAAGAGGGGAGGGGTCGGGCCTTGTGGGAGCTGTCGTTTGCATGGGCCGAACTGTGGACTGGGATTCTCGGTTGTAGGCCGGCTAGGCCTAAAGGAGAAATATGGGTTTAAGTTTCATGGATCAATCAACAGTTTTGTATAAATGGCTCTACATGGCCATGTTATATGGGGCCAATTGTAGTGAGGTGTGCTCGGTGAAGCCAATAGCTGATGGCAACGTCTACAACCTTGACTAATCTGATGTATAATTGCATGCATGTATGTTGCAACTTGCAACTAATATATATTGAAAATAATTATATTGAATTTCAGTTCAAACATTCCTTTCATTTCAATTCAATTCAATTCACTGCTAGACTATATAATAATAATAATAACAGAGGCCACCACCATTTGCACTTGTTGCTTTAGGAAGTGGTACAAGTCATATTTGGAGGGCAGAGTGTTTGTTGTGTACATATAGTTCTTTTCTTCTTTTTTCCATTTCTAATTATCTCTCTATATATATATGTATACATATACACACACGTATATATTTATATATAGACCTACGCTTATACGTATTTTATATACAAATATACCCATATATATAGTTAGAATTTATATATATACCTACACATATTCCTCTATGTATAATATATTTATTTGACGGAAATAATATAACAAATATTAATGATAATTTCCTCAATAACATAATAATGATAATACCCATAATAATAATAATAATAATAATAATAATAATAATCAATGCAATAAATCTTTAATGGTGTTTATACCCTTAGACTCACCAAGACTTGTAATACTTTAAATAAATATTATAATTACAAATTCTCCTATTATCTATATGTAGAAAAGCAAGCTTATATCTACATGTATATATATATGAATACTAGTAATAATATCTATAAAAAATCTAATTAAAATAATCCAATATTATCTATTCTTAGATTAGGGCCTATTTTCTATAAATGTGAGCACATATATTATAACATTTATTCGACACAATATTATAATCCATTATAATAAAATAATATTATCTAGTAATAACCTTAGCAATATTGATAATGAAATAATTAATAAAAAAAAAAATTCAAAATTCCCGGGAAGGGAAGCTACAAATCTACCCACCTTAAAAATAATTTCGTCCTCGAAATTTCTAGCTCATAGACATACCAAAAATTCAAGCATAAAAATTAAAAAGAATAAATCCACTACTATCACAATATCCTCGATTTTTTTAATTTCTCAGAAATATTTATATCTTCCTCCTTGCCATTTCGCAACTACGAATCATCGAGGACTTCTACCCACCTTTGGTCACACTACTCCCCAAACTAAAATCTCATAATCTTCTAACTAGTTGCTAACAATCCTATCAACAATTATCTAGGCATCTGGTTTCTAAAATTCTTTCGTATCTAACAAGCAATCCAACAACTTAACAAGCAAATTTTACACAAGTAGCTAAGAATATTGGTAAATTCTAATAAGCGTGACCTTCGTCGCTCCGAAATAAAGGGCAAAAGGGTAAGGAGGAATAATCGGGGGCAATTATGAAGTTTCAAGAGTGGTAGAGAGTTTTTGACGGTACATTTAGAAAGAGAATGTCTATGAATCATTAACTTATTTGCTAGATGAGCTACTCTAGTCCAGTCATTGGCTAAATCGAAGAACTCTTCATTTCCTAGAGGGGCTTAAAATCCATTCAATACCTAAATTCCGTTCTCGGTATTAATCTAAACAAGGTTCCAAAATAGAACAGAATTTGAGAAATCAAGACTGTGATTTTTTTTTTTTCCGTGGTTATTTAAACACACGAGCAAGGGATAAAACGTAATACAACTTCGTATCACGACTTCTAGGTAGATGGAATATTGGTTACGAATGACTTCACAATCTAAGAGGGAAGACTACATAATATGTATAGGGGCCTATTTCAAATAGTTCGGTTTATAATCCAATGTAGTGGTATGTATGGATGGGTTTTACTGGGTCCCAATGGGTTCCTGATTGGACGCCAATCGTTGGTTAGATGAACCTCGAATTTCTGTCTCTATTGACTGGTCTAATTCCCAATGGTAACCTATTACTGCTAGGTTAGGGTAATCCTAGAACAGTTTTCACCCAAGTGATTGAGCTAGATGGGCCGTCGGATTGGTTTGCTAGGTTCCTAAAGCCAAAAATGCGTCTTCGGTGACTTCTGTGTTTACGTAGCACGAGAAGACACAATTGAGTGACACACTAGTGGCACGTGCGTAATGGGCTTCAAGTAGATCACAACCACATATTGGGTCTAAGGAATTGAGTCACGGTTGAGCCTCTAATGGAAGTCGGGAAACCTACCGCTATTATGGTAAGGGTTATAGCTAGTCCTTTTTACCTGAAAGTCGTACCATAAACATAGAGTACAAGGGAACGTAACTGAGTGGGACATGATATACCTAGATGAAGGTGGACTCGTCTAGATTCTGCATACGAATTTTGTTGGAAGATAATAGTTGGTCTCGTACTCCGAATATTAATGTCACGGCCAGGGACACAAAATGACCTAGATGAAAAGTGGAAATCCATTCAGACACTAACTATCATCTTAATGGAAATCATTCTAATTAATCGGTAATCCTTACATACCCCAAAAATTCTAGAAGGCTTACAGTCTACCCACCTTAGAGGTTAGGACATGGGTTTTTGGAATATTGAGGTTAGAAGGATTTCAATGTCAGGATATCGTACCTCGATTCTCGGTAATAAAGAATAGGGTACGGCATAACGGAATACGGAAGATATAAGTCAAATCAAAGATCGTTCCTCAATAAATGGAGAACGAGTGTGTACAATGACACATGGTTGACAAAATAGGATGATCTACTCGTCTATAGTATACTAGAGTTATCGACGGGGTAACCAACTCTAAGGCACAAGATTCTAACAACCGAGTCAAGAAATTCTATTTGTGTCAAACTTGCTAGACTATGGTCACAAGGGTTCTAGTAGTATGGGCTGTAGTGATCATGCATTCGCTGTTGACAACTGGCAGATCATAATATGACAGGGTATTTAAGCTATGGTATTGGCTAGGCTAGTGACTGCGGTGTCCCAACACTAGTTAGGTCTTAATGGTAACAATTACATAACTAGGGTAATATCTGTTGGAAACCAATCTCGGGATGAGTGCCTACCATAGTCACGGTAATTGATTGTCCTTACCCTTGTCTAATCATCTCATGTCTAAACCGTGGGCTTTTGGTCGAGGAAAGACTGAGTTGAAGATTTAAGGGTTGCTAGTTAAAGCAAGCTTCATGCAAATAATTAGAGGCTCACGATATTTGGTTTCTTGAGAATAGATAGTCTCCTAGGTTGGCATTTTGACTAAGGGTAAAACTCTACTCATTCTCAAATTCAGATGGCTTGGAAGTCCCGATAACAGTTTGAGGGTCGATGGGAGAACGAGTACTCAATCACATGACTGGCCGATGGTAGCTACACTTGTGCCTACCATGATCATAGCCATGGGAATATTCTGTATCTCCCTTCTATCACGAGCTTTCGTCTTTTCAAATCGGTGAAAGAAAAAAATAATAAAGAATTCAAGGGAGATGTTACTGAATACAATCACGTGATTCAAAGGCGAACGTATAATTCAAAAGGAATTGTCAATGCAGTCGTGGATGAGACCCTAGAGACATCTACATCTCAGTCCATGTAGGGTAATTAAATAAAGTGCGAACCAAATGCATCATGGTTGATCAGACCATAATACACTGATTCTGATTAGACAATAAGTTAGCAGGCGTCCCCACTAAACATATGCCTCAAATCGAGCTCGAAAACAGAGTGAGCTTACAAAACTAGGCTGTAATAGCAGCATTGGTCAAAAGAGTCAAAATATAAGTACGCAAGATTTTGAAAAGGAGTTACAAGTAGTTTGAGTTTGAGAGAATCACAACTTACCTGGTGTCCTTGCTTATACAACCTTTCCAAAAAAAAATCTTCCTGTCCATAAGGTCTTGGTCAACTGATGGGTTATGGAACTCTAGATTCTATATTCTTGGTAACTTATTAGTGTCGGCCAATTACCTCGTCAATAGATCACAAGGACCACATAATGCTAGGTTGGGAGACATGCTACTCAACTTACAGAACTTCCACTAATATTGGTTTTGGATCTTATGGAACACACAGGGCATCCTTCTATGCTCTATAGTATCCTAAATTTGTAATCACGCCTGAAATCATTTCGCCTAGAATTATGCCTCGCCTGTATACTCTGGCTATGACAAACCCTTGGTTCCGTGATTCAGGTGTGATAGGCTATCAGGTGCTCTACCTCATGTTGACACAAGGATATCTAAGATCTAAGAGGTCAACGAGAACATAGTTTTAGTGATGTCCCATAGACTATGATTCTCCAAAAATTGGTTTCAATTCTATGGGTTGTGCCTCGCCAGTGCGCTGCTGGCTGCAGTGAACCCACACCATCCATTCTCAAACAATTGGCGACAGTGCGCTGCTGTCTAAACATTGCAGTCGTTAAAATGTTCCAACTATATTCCTAAGAACTCCAAGAAACTGCTAGAGATTCAAACTAGTTAGCTATGATAGAAAATGTAAACATCTGTCTACAAGTCGCAATCCCCAAAATAAAGGAATGATCGGGAGGAAATGACTGAAGACAAGGGAAAATAAGAACAATCATAACCCTTTATTTCATATGTATTTCAAAGGGTTGAGGAAAGCTTCGAATCAAGCATACCTCTAGGTTTGTATATGAATAACAAAATCGGTAATTATAAATCAATTCCTTACAGCAAAATTGAATTTTAATTGGGCAATTCAGACTAAGACATGGTGACGATATCCAAGGAGGCAAAAGAATGAATTGAATAATCTATCAAGGCTAGATCATCAATTCTATGAAGCCCTGCCTTACCAAGGGAATAAACTATCCAAATTGGATTACATCGTCGTATCAAGAGATAATAATGTACTTATGGGGATCTGATAAACTATCAAAATTAATAACTTCTTATCTACATTGCATGGCCTAGACTATCCATTGGTAAATTTGTATAAGGGACTCCTAGTCCTAGTCATTCTCTTAAATTAAATTAATCCTTGTTCGTGAATGAGCATGTTCTAGTCGCAGGCTCGCAATAGTACAACTAACTTAAGTACCATCACGAGTTCGCGTTATTTGCGAAGACAGACCTGCATGGGCCACCACAAAAACTTGTCACGACCCGCACCCGTTTTTTTTTTTTTTTTTTTTAAAACGGATACAAGACGTGTCCAAGCCAGCCTACGCCGCAGTGTCGGCGGTAGAACGCTGTCACGGCCATGAAGATCAAAATCACAAAAATCCAATGCTCATTCACAGAAACTAATTTAACTTACATTGATTACAAGTTTTACATTTGACGAAGAATATAAACTTGTACAAATAAAAGAATGACTACAACTCAACTATCTATCTAGTCTCTAGGCTTTTGTCTGCAAGTATTTCCGTCACTCCCCAAGCTAAGTGAATCCACGGCTAACCTGAAAATGTTGGTTTCCAGTCAGGAATGGAACGAGCACAATTCACTGAATGCAATTTCAAATAAAGAAGATGACTATAAACAAAGGTTAGACATCAATCATGGGTTTGAAAAATAAATATGCAATATAAAAACCAATAGTAAGTAAATAGACACAAAATACTCTCCCCGACTGTTAGAAGTACCTTTGATACGTGATCGGTCTGGGGTACTATACCGCACGGTCTACAATGTCTAAGCACTGTCTACAATGTCTACTTGCAGAAAATAAGCACTGTCTACGATGTCTACTTGCAGAAAATAAGCACTGTCTACACTACTGCAGAAAAATAAACACTGGCTACACTACTGCAGAAAAATAAACACTGGCTACACTACTGCAGAAAAATAAACACTGGCTACACTACTGCAGAAAAATAAACACTGGCTACACTACTGCAGAAAAATAAACACTGGCTACACTACTGCAGAAAAATAAACACTGGCTACACTACTGCAGAAAGTAGACACGGGCTACACTTCTGCAGAAAAATAAACACTGTCTACAATGTCTAACACTGGCTATGGTCAGATCACATATCTTTGGTACTTCTAATTCCCGACTCCACAATTTATAATAGAAAATAATCACGTAACCAATGGCCAACCAACGAAATATAGTGAAAATCAATATCGAAATGCAGACAATAAACTGTACTCGCCTGTGGTCCTTTGCTGGTGAAACCGACAATCTGAACTACTCAAAGTGCCACAATAGTCAAAACCCGTACAACAGTCCCTGGAAGCTGAAATAAACAATATCAATGATCTCAGAATAGTCCAATTAGCTAGGATTGCCTGTCCTTACGTCCAATTCTGGACACAATGGCAAAACGGTAATTTCGGGCAAAAACGATGTCCCGGGAAGGGAAGCTACAGTATGGGTTTGAATGCCAGTTACATGTGTAGTTGACTTGTATAGTCTAGATTTGATGTGGGCTTGCTAGAATAGACTAGTTAGGCATAGTGAGACTTGTTTGACTTAGGTTTGACTTAGTTGACCTAGTTTGACTTCTAGGGTTGACTAGAGTTGACCAAAGGTTGACTTTAGCCTAGATTGACCCCAAACATCATGTAGATGCATTGTAGCAGTCTATTTCATTATTTTAGTCATGTTGTGACTTGTGCTGTTCTGATTAGGAACCAGACACCACTCCTCAGGCAGTATTTTCTTCTGGACATTCAGGACATCAGGCGAGTACATTCTCTGACCGTTTCATTCTTGCTAGGAGTATTTTCTCGCTCTAGATTATCTTACTTGATGCTGACACGATGGAAACACGGATTAGTACTATATGGATCTTTTCATACGATGTTATCCCCTCGGGAGCATCAGATACATCATGTCATGTGCATTTCACTTTCATCATGTACTCTTGTGCTTTCACCTTACATGTGCACTCTCGTGATTCATGTACTCTCATGAACACGGAGCCCCCATGTTTATATTTACGTGCACCCTTATATCGGCCCCCATGTGAATATCATGCAATAACATAACTTATCTAGATCCTTGTGTATTGATTGGGGTACGGGGGAGTATAAATAGTCATGTGGACAATTTCCAAAGTAGTGTAGCCATGTACGACCTCTCATGTTTATTATCAAGCCGTTCACATGTCTAGCTTGTACTCTAAATCACTAGTTCACTGTAGCTCTTTACTTATAGTAGATATTTTATTATAGTCTTCTTTTTTTACTCATGTATACTCTTCAGCGTTTCATGTATCTTACTCTATTGCATGTATTATATTCCTGTCATGATATGAACTGCGTGAGATGTACTGTGCTCGCTCAAGTCCTGACTGGACCTGTTGAAATTTTACAGATGACCTTGAGGAGAAGTGTCCCACTTATTACGAAGCAGGCTTAGATGACACACTTGAGCTGGACTCTCAGGAGGACCCAGCACTTGCTGAGGACACTAGCCCTGTAGACTAGGCTAGTTAGCTAGGCTAGTTCTATTTACTTTCATGTTATGATACATTGTATATATATTGGAGTTGTACTCTGGATTGGAGATGTTTATCTTAGTTTCAGCTATCTCTCTGTCTTGTATTATACTCTGTAGATTTTCTTCTGTTCATATCTATCTATCTATCTTTATCGTGTTCTACCTTAGATGTGATTGAGATTGTATTGCTATGTCACCTCCATTCGGAGTGTATATACTGTACAGGTACCTTTATATTGTTAGATGATTGACCTAGGACATCGTTCTACCGTCGACACTGCGGCGTAGGTTGGGCGTTGTTACGTTTTCGTACCCTCACAGAGGGTGCGGGTCGTGACAAAGAAGAAGAAGAAGATGCGCTAAACGAACTAGATGAATTTTCTGAAGAGGATTAAATCTGTACGTTTGTTTTATCATCATATTTGACACTTTAGTGACACTTTTATCATATAAATCTGTGACACTTTAGTGACACTTTTATCTGGGACTATGATATTTTTTAAAAATATGTGATGTCTATCATATAAATATGTATTTTTGTTTTATTGTCATATGTTATTATCAGGTATGACTAGACCATCTGGATGACGCGGAGGATTTTATATTAGGCAGTCTCGTCTGCCTCGGGCTGGGGATGGAGATTTCGTACCCTCATCCTCATCTCCGAGTACGCCATTGTACCGTTCTGTTCCCGGTCCATTACCGGGACAGGGCAGTTCCAGCAGGTTGGCGACTCCTCCATTGTCGTCCAGCATTCCTGATCCCGCATCCAACATTCCTGATCCTGCGTCCAACATTCCTCCTACCGATGGCTCCATGGGAGGAGCCGACGCCGAGCATATGGAGGACGACGATCAGACTGATCCTGCCCAGGTAGGAGGTGAGAGCGACCCTCCATGCGCTCCCCCGGACGAGACGCGTATGGAGATTTGGACGGACGGGCCTACGAAGTAAGTTAATTAGTTAATATATATTTCTCAAATGATTATATATACATATATATTCATGAGAATTATTATTGTATAGATATCGGCCTCCTGCAGTACAGAGACAGCTGGGGGTATTTCTGAGGCAGAACTATGGTGGGCCTTGGATTAACTACTCAGATGCTCCTGCAGATAGGAAGGCCTTTTGGTTCGCCCACTTCAAGGTAAAAAATTTGTTTATTTTTAAATTTTAATAATCATTTGTGTATATTATACATCTTTTCTATTTTACTTCTTGTAGAGGACCTATTTCTATCCACCACACCGGACGGCGAAGATTGAGGGCCAATTTTCTGCCGTCGCAGCCAAGCTCATCCGTGATACGATCCACGACCAGAAGTCTCGTGATCGCTCCGGACAGCCGATCCATGGTTGGATCACGCCAGAGCAGTGGACTGCAATGAAGGCTAGATTCAGCGAGCCTAGGTACCAGGAAAGGTCTGACAAGGCCAAGGTGACGCGGTCGAGCGCCGGTAAGTGGTGTGGTGGCTCCATTCCGATGACGGAGCATTTTCGTCGTCTGGTACGTTTGCTATGACGGACATTATTTTATATATAGTTGAATAGAATGTTTAATACTAATAATGTCACGACCCGCACCCACTGTGAGGGTACGAGAACGTAACAACGCCCAGCCTACGCTGCAGTGTCGACGGTAGAACGCTGTCCTAGGTCACAACATCTAACAATATATAATGCCAGGCAGTTTATACTCCCCGAATGGGGGTGACATAGCAGAATGTAAACTCAATCACAACTAAGGAAGAAGAAGTACGATATGATATAGAACTCAAAATGAAGTACAGATAATCAGAAGAGTCTAAGTGTCTAAGATAACATCTCAGCAAACATCCCGAATACAGTGTCTCAACTACAGAATATGAAAGAATATATACATCTCAAAACAACAACTGAAAGTCAAAAACAATGCTGAAAAGAAAGATAAAGCCTAGTTGTCTAGCCTAGACTATGGGTGTAACATCCTGTACTGCAGCTGGGTCCTCCTGAGGAACCAGGTCGCAGGTGTCGTCTAAGCCTGCTCCCTAATAGGTGGTACATAGGGCCTCATTCTCATCCTCTGTAATATTTTCAACAGGTCCAGTCAGGACAGAAGCGAGCACAGTACATCTCATGCAGTTCATATCAAGGCAGGAAATATAAAGCAAGCAATAGAGTAAGATACATGAAACGCTGTAAGAAGATGTACATGAAAACATGAGAGATATTTGATAACTGGAAATATATACATGATAAGTAAGAACTGTAAGTGACTAGTGATTTAGAGTACGAGATGGCATGTAATTGGCTTAGGTTGAACATGATAAAACATGAAAGTAGCAGAGTGTACATGATGGTAAATCACTTGACCATTTATACTCACCCCTACCCACAATCATTACACAAGGATCCAGTCCAGTTACATTACGTACATGATATTTTGGTTACACAGGAAACACATGAGGAAACATGAGCGTACATGAAAGAACATGAAAGTACATGAACGTACATGAAAGAACATGAAAGAACATGAGTGTACATGAATAACGCAGAAACAAGGAATACATGATGTACATGAAACACATGTCATAAAGTATCCGATACGCCCGCTAAGGGGGATAACATCCCAAGAAGAGATCCATATAGTACCAATCCGTGATGATAACGTGACAGCATCAAGTAAAAGTAATCTAGAGCGAGAATATAAATCGTGACAAGTATGAAACGATCAGAGAATGTACTCGCCTGATAACTGAATGTCCGAAGAGGGTGTACTGCCTGAGGAGAGGTGTCTGTCTCCTAATCAGAGCAACACAAGTCATGATATATACAAGGGGGTTAAAATTGAATTGTACAATGCATCTATATGATTTTCTAGGTCAATCTAGGTCAAGTCAACCCTGGTCAACTTCAGTCAACTATCTAGTCAAAGCTAGGTCAACTTGGTCAACCTAGACTCAATCAAGTCTCACTAGGCCTAGCCAAGCCTAGTCTAGCAATCACACACCAATCACAAACCATTATAGGCTATCCACATATTATACTTATAGGCATATATTAGGCTACATACAATTCTTGCATACCTTCAACACATACATATATATATATATATATATATATATATACATATGGAGATAGAGAGATAAAGAGCTAGCATTGTGTAGAGGCTATGTGGTTAGTGTGTGTGTGTATATGAAGGTGTGTGTCTCAGGTATTTGTGTTATGGGAAATCTCAGTCTTGTATAAGCTTAGGTAATTACATACAACTAAAGTTCAGTTTACATATCAAAACCCCATTCTCAGCTTTATATGTTATCACATTCTCAGTTATTAGGACATTCATTCATTCTTATCAAAATAGCTAATAAAAGGAAGGAGAATAGTTCATCAAAATTCAGTGTAAATCAAAAGGGTCTCAGGTTTTCAGATTTGAACCATTGAACCATCTCAGGTTTCTACAAACAAAGTAAATCTCAGATTTTCAGGTTTGTGTATATATTAGCAATGTGTGTGTGTGTGAATGGTGTGTGTCTCATGTGTGTCAATTCTCAGCCTTGTGTAAATGTGTTTGTGTGTGTGTGTATAACATTGTGTCACAGTTTTCAAAATAATGTGTGTGTGGGAGAGGGTGTGTAGGAGTATATAGGCTAAAAGGTGAGTGTGTGTATAAAGTGGACTGTGTGTGTGAGCATGTGTGTGTGTGTTTGAATTAGGATACATGTGTGTGTGTTTGGATATGTAGGCAGTTTATATGGACTGAATGGACCATGGGCTGTGCAATGGAAAGTAGGGACTGTCAACATGTCATTGAACTGAACCATAGGTTGAACACATCTACAAGGGAACTGGGACTGAACAAAATAGGCCAAGGGGCTGACCTCAAAGCAATGGTTGATACAACCCAAAATTAGTGTAAAATTTTCAGTTTATTTCAGCTATTGATGAATAGGCAAGGAATGAAAATCAGTGCATTCAAAATAGTTAAGAAACTGAACCCAGTTTCAGTTTTCAGGTTTAACTGAGAACCAAATCTCAGTTTTAGATTATTGCCTAAACAGAATTTCATGTTATCACATCTCAGTTTTAACCAAATTTCAGTTTACAACCTCCTTCCACATATCAAAGTATCTATATGTATATCTCTACACATATCAACTAAATCTCGGTTCAGTGTTTTGATTATTCAAAACAGGACTTAATTTCAGTTAGAAGTTTAAACAATTATCAGTTTTCAAACCCATTCCCAGCTTAAACAACATTCTCAGGTTATGTACAATCAGGTTTCAGTTTTATTCCTTTTTTCAATTCAACACAAACTCAGTTTTACCTTGCATCAAAACTCAGAATTTGAACTGTTCTCATGGTATCAAAAAAAGGATTTTGAAATGAATCTAACCCAATTCAATTTGAAGATCCAAAACCTATATCATAAACTAATTTGGAGATATAAACTAAACTTAGATATAATGTAAATTCCTTTTTAAAATCGAATTTGAACATTTAAAAATGTTTGAAAACAGTGAACCACATAATAACATGTATCAGTAAAAAAACTCTTTGAAACCAAAACCAATTCGAATCAAATTAAACATCTAATTTACAACTAATAGGTTGGTAATCAGAGTACTACATGTATACGTGTCTGTCGAGCCATAATGTGTCAAGAATCTGGACACAAACGTGTCCAAATACTCACGCACACACGTAGACACACACGCGTGCACACAGCGTCGTGCAGCGAGTCCAGGGACTCGTGCACTCGACACAGGCCACGTGGAGCCACGTGGCCGTGCACACGTGTAGCCCACATGTAGGGATACACGATCGACACCCTGCATCGTGTCCACATGGTGACAGGACACGACACGAAGTGCGTGTCAGTGCTGAATTTTCGCGTGCACAGTACAGTGAAAAAATCGTGTGATCGTGTTTTCGTGTCCGACATGACACGACCTATCGTGAAACTCGAGGGGGGGTCTGTCAGTGATGGCCTCCACCTCTGTGTCAAATTGTACGTGTCCACGTGTCCTACACAGAGAGATATTAAGGTCGGGTAGCAGGACAGTCGCACGCGGCGTCGTGCAGCGTGTCCGTATCAATTTTCGACACGAAAATATCACGGATTTATGCTCAGAGTTAGGGTTCCTAGATCTACACCTATAGGGCTAGAAGATGATGCAATTTGTTTTCGAAAACAATAACATTTAACTTACTGTGGAAAATCATCAAACACTTGATTTAAAACCTAGATACGTGTCCGACACGGACACCAAACCCAATCTAATTCCTACTAAACTTAGCCTATAGGTCCCTGGTACCTAGATGCATGCATTAATGAAGAGAAAACAGAAAATTAACTAGGTATGAGGGTATTTACCTATTGAGTGAAAACTCAATGAAAAAAACCTAGAATAGGGGGGGTGTCCTCTTCACTTGGTGATGCCAAATTCTTGTGCAACCTTGCTAGCTAGCTCCCCTTAGCACCCTCAATGGTAGGGGATCCTAATGCAAGAAACTAGGCTCAATTTGGAGTTGATTTGGGCATTTGGGGAGGTATTGGGGAAGAACACTAAAGGAGGCAATTAAAATGAATTAAAAATGATGCAAATGATTAATGGGATGTATTTATAGAGGGTGGGAATGTGTGATGGCTGCCATTAAGTTAGGGTTAGGGTTTAGGATGAGTGGTCAAGGCTCCTCCAACAATTTCTAGCCAATCTAAGGGCTCACAATTAAAGTAACATCTTTTAACCTTTAACCTAAAATATCATTCTAGCAAATATCTAGATATTACACTAATGTGATTACTTAATTGAAATCCTCTAACTTAGTCTCTAGGGTCATGATTAACATCTAGATTAGGCTAACTTCTAGGTCAAGACTCAACAATTTAACTAACACATATTTAATTAATATAATTCACAATTTCACAAAAGTGTCAAAATGACCAAAATACCTCTAGGCTTAAAAGTAGAAACTTGAAATCCTAAACACATGATTAGGTCTCCTTGGTCATGATTAGTCTTCTAGGTCATGTATGACTAAGGTTACACTAGCAAAACACCAATTTCACATTTCACCCAATTAAATAGTTTTAAAATAACTAAAAATTACCAAAAATCATATCATGACTAAAATTAAATATTTTAATGATTTAAAATACAAAAGTTCAAATTTACCCTTATTTTGGAAAAGTGGGTGTTACAAGTCTACCCTCCTTAAAAGAATTTCGTCCTCGAAATTAAGATGGTCGTACCCCTCCTAGGTTAAACACCCCTAATCAATTCAAAGTCTTAGAATAGTATCAAAACATTTTACCAATCTATTTATATATATATATATTTGAAAGACTGAAACGAAAGATGGAAATAGTAGGTTTTTGAAATTATTCTAATATAATTAGATAATCATATGCGTCTATCCAAAATCATGAAAATCAGAATTCCTCGCCATATTAGCAAGTAAGGCTACGGCACCCATGGAGTCTGCACCACAGACTATGCCCTCGCCTTACCAACTAATATAACTATAGGAGACTCTAGATTCCATAATTGAGGCGACCTAGCCCATATGATTCGGTAAAAGGTTAAATCAACAACAAAACATACAGATTCTAATTTATCAACAAATAGGAAAGATAGGAACAGATGGAATTGAATTTCAAGATGGAAACAACGAGACAAGGTAGGAATAGAATCGAAAAGAACAGAACCTGCAAGCGCCTCTCCTACTGCCTGAGCATCCTCAAACGTCATGGCGTAAGCTCGCCCCTGCTGGCCTCCTCTAGCCTGCTGCTGGCCTACTGGAGCCCTAGCTCCTGCTCCCTGAGTTGTCCGTCCCGCAGACTTGGGACACTCTCTCAACTGATGATCTGATGATCCGCAGAGTAGGCACTTGCCTAGCCTCATCCGGCACTCACCCCAATCGTGCCCTGGTTTCTTACAGAAAGGGCAAGAAATAACATGCTGCTGTCTAGGAGCCTACTGCTGTCTCTGCTGCTGCTGCTGCTGCCTCTGCTGGAACGGCTGCGGCTGGAACTGCCTCAGCTGCTGGTGCTGAAAGTGAGGCCTCTTGGCCTGGCCTCCGCTACTGCTGGCCCCAACTGGGTCTCGTCCCCTCTTGAGCCTAAGCTCAAGATCATCCTCTTCCAATAAGGCTCATGTCAGAATCTCCTCGAATGTGGCATCCCTGTTGCCCTTGGTCAAGGACTTGACTTCCTTGACCAAACCCATCCAGAACCTCTAGGCCTTCGCCGTCTCGCTCAATCCCTCTACGAACCTGCCGAGGCGGTCGAACTCTCCAGCGTACTCCTCCACTGTAAGGCTCCCCTGAACTAGGCTTTCGAACTGCGACTCCAAGGCTCTGAGCGCTAAATCTGGAAAGAACTTCTTCTTGAAGAAGCCCTTGAATTCCTCCCAGGTCTGTCTAGCTACTCCCATCCTGGGGTCTGACTGATACCAGGTGCGAGCAAGATCTCGCATCCGGCTAGCTGCAGCCTCTATCTGGAGATCTGCCGGTATCCGGGCCAGGCGGACGATCTCCTCTATATGCTCGATCCACTCGTCAGCATATATAATCCCCTCCGTCCCCAGGAAATCTCTGGGGCTCATCTTCTAGAACTGCTCGATCCCAGGTGTCTTCGGCTGCTGGACTGCTGGTCGAGCTGCGGCTGTCGTAATGGCCAACTCCATGCCCCTGTCCTGTCGGACCTGCTGCTGGTCCATGAACTGCTGGAAGTAGGCAAACATCTGTGCCGCGTCCACGTGTCCTGTAGGCGGCGGCTGCTGGAAAGACATCTCTGGGGTGACTGGGTCCTGCCTCCGAACTCGTGGAGGCATACCCTCAGCTGCTGCTGAAGTCCCAATTGAAGAACAGTTTGGCAACTCTAGAGGGGGGGTGAATAGAGTATATATATATATATATATATATATATATATATATATAATGACCAATTAAAAAATTACTCTTTCACGAACAATGAATAATCAGAGTAAAATGCGGAATGTAAATGAAAGACAAGAGAGCATACGCAAACACAGCAATTTTAACCTGGTTTCCCTCGTGGAGGACTAGTCCAGGCCTGAGAACTCTAGCTCAGGATTAAATCCACTATTTGTGAAATAGTAGCTTACAACCCGTGCCTTTACTTCAGAAGAGCACGTCAACTTCTTACAGAGAATCGCAGTGGCGATTGCTTGGAATTGTCCAAGCGATTTCTTCACTCTTGCACAAGAATCCTAACTGAGAGATGCTGAGCACTCGAGACTTAGGAGGCTTGTGGCTAGTAGATGGGAAGGGTATGGCTTATAGAGCTTGTAGGAGAGAAGAGAAGAGAAGATTGAGTAATTCAAAATGAGAGAATTCATGCCCTATTTATACTGATTTTTGAGGCAGAATTCGGCCAGAATTCGGGTAGGAGAATTCAAAAATTTGGCCGTTGGACAGCTAGCAACCAGCTAACCCTAAAATTAGGGTTCCTGATTTCTAGGGGACAGAGTTCGGCCCGAACTCTGTGTGGAGGCAGAGTTCGGCCCGAACTCTGTCTCCAGAGCACAGAGTGATTCTAAGTGGGACTTGTGGGCAATTTTGTTTTGGTGGAGCTTGGGATTTTGGGTAGGCTTGTAGACTAAGTTCCAAGAGCTCAGCATAACTCAGAGTACATACTTCTAGACTCAATGAAATGTAAAAGTACAGACTCGAAAATATACTGAGATTCGGAAACTGAGCTGTCGTTTGTCCTGAACTGAAAGCAGACGTCGTGTGTCGTATTGAATTTATACAGATATTATTTAGTCAATGTAGTCAATATTTGGTTGACTGTGACTTTATGTCAACAATCTCCCCCATATTGATAATTGACAAAATAATATATGTATATTTCAATATTCATACCTTGACACAGTTGATTACAACATAGCTCCCCCATAACTGATGCAGAGCTAGAATCGGATAGCTCCCCCGTAATCAGTGAACGGTTCCGAGCTAGAAGTAGTAGCTCTCCCCCGTAAACAGTGCATATACCCTGTAACCTGATAGATAACATATTCCCAGAACGAGCACAGATATACACAGATGAATGCATAGAACCTGCATAGAACCTGTAATAGTTTCCCAAAACAAGCCAGCACAAAAATATACATATGTTTCTCCCCCTTTTGGCAGTTAGCAATATAAATAAGCAATGAATAGTAATGCAACCACACCAAGAGAAAAAAATAGTATAATACTAGACAAGAGAGTACATTGGCATAAAAGAAACTACGAGAAATAGCATAAAATGATATCCACCAACCAGAATGTCAAACACATCATCAGGGTTCTAAGATAAAAATCCAGTACATAAATCCATAACTAAATAACTAAAAACATAAAGCAACTAAGACCATCAGCAGTGGCAGCAGCATAACAAGCCAGTCTCCATCACGGAGCACCAGAAGGTCCTGGAACATCTGAAGGACCAGGGAAAGGGCCAACGAAAAGGTCCTGGAACATCTGAAGATCCACAAAAGTATCATCTGGATCCATATACTGCATGACCCACGGATCGTCTAGACGATGACCCGAGCGATGTGGATCCCGCTCAATAGGTACATGCAAATCAGGATGACGAGCGAGTGAATACCGCATATCATGTAGAGAGTTCCCAAGGGCACTAATCTGCAGAGTGGTACGGTAATCCTGCTGCGTCCAACGATCATCCTCAATAGCAAAACGATCGCGAAGCATAGTCTGAAGCGAATCCAGGTTGGCAGGAGGTGCAGTCTGACCGAGCGGAGGGGCGTCAGGCTCCTCACCAGCAGACAACTCAGTAGTAGCAACAGGCTGAAGGCGTCGTACCTTAGATAGAAAGGTAGGTGCCGGCAGGAACGGACAAGCATCAAGTGGTATACGAAAAGCACGAAAGATCATAGGAAGATACAGAGGATAAACCAAAGCTCGTGGTTTTCTCCTACAGCGAATTATCCAGTCCATCATAGTACGTGGAAGATTGAAATGAATTCCAAAGTGAAGATGATAAAGAGCAGAAATGTCAAGATAAGTGATTTCATCAGGGGAACCGATCTTGGGTAGAATGGTATTAGAGATGATCCAATGAAGATCAGAAAAATATGGGTTGAGATATTTCGTCATGAGCTTTCGAGGACGTGTGTATGGAGTGCACAAATCGTCCTTGAAGCTTTCAAGTGAAAGTCCGTTGGGAAAACGGAACGAGCGAGCATCAACAAGCCTTTCCCAAGAACTTGGCTCAAGAAGATCAAGATATTCGGCTAGTTCAAAGTCATCAAACGAGATATCGATACCAGCAACTCGTGAATAAATACGAAGGTCATCAAAGGTTAAGTTGCAGTAGAACATTTGAACGGCATGACGATAAATAGCAGAAGATGTCGTGACTAGTTCATCAATATAGAGGTCATGGAATAAAGAATCATATTGAGAGAATATGGAAAAATTGATAGGATGTCCTGTGAATACCTGACGATTTCGAAAGTCACTAAACCAGTTGTTTGATGCATCAAGTGAGACAAAAAGTCTATTGTCATAAGTGGAAGGATGTTGAGGACGAGGTGGATTGAACAAAGGGTGAGGTGGTTGAAGTTGTTCAATGATTTGTTCAATTGATGGAGGAGAATCCGAAGAGGAAATACTCTCAACTCGAATCCTCTTCCCACGATTGAACAAGCAAGGAGCCATTAAAAGATTTTTAAAAAAAAATGGTACCTCAAACAGGTAAAGAACAATGGAGGAGAATGGAGAGGAGACACCTTTTTCTTGATTTGAGAAGCAATGAGGCACTCTAGATCAAAAACTAGGGTTAGGGTTTCAAGGAAAGAGTGTGTATAGGTGAGAAAAGGTGGTAATAGTGAAGGAGAGAGAAAGAATCCCGACATAAAGTAGGGTTTTGTCTTTGGTCGGGTGAAATATTGACCATTGGATTAGAATAGATCCAACGGCAGAGCCAGATCCCGACCCTGGAACCAAGGGACCGAACTCGGCCCGAACTCGGATAGGAGCAGAGTTCGGCCCGAGTTCTGGATCATTGGTCCAGAACAGAACAAAGGCTAAAATGAAAACAAAAGTTTAAGAATAACAAGAAATGATAACAAAGAAAAAGATTTAAGAGTTAAACAAAAGAAAGTTGAGGACACCAAAGAGAATAGAATAGATAGAGAAGGAGAGGTACACAGAAAACAGAATGAACTTTTTAGAAAATATCAATTAGGCAATATTAAATCGAAACGAGCCATATAATAAATAAGGATATATATTGTGGTTCAATAGTCCAAATTTGCCATGGGTTAGCTGCAGGGGCCGGATCCCAGCTAGCGGTAGTCCTGAGGACTAGTGCACCGTGTCGCTTAGGCTTTTACGCCTTGTTGTCAGAAGGACCCTTTCGGCTTGTATCCATACCAAATTCTTCGTAAAAGAATCACAATATACTCGATATTTATGCAGGTGAGTTTCAATTTATGACTGCTTCATCTAAGATTCCAAGTTCACGACAAAGAAAATTGAAACGCTCTTCGGATAGTGGCTTAGTAAAGAAATCTGCCAGCTGATGATCAGTGTCAATAAATTCTAAGTTAATCGTGCCATTTTGCTGATGATCACGCAAAAAGTGGTGTCTGATCTCAATGTGTTTAGTGCGTGAGTGGCATACAGGGTTTTTAGTCAAATTGATGGCACTAGTATTGTCACAGAATATAGGAATATGCATGAAAGATAACTTATAGTCTTCCAGGGTTTGCTTCATCCACAGAATTTGTGCACAACAACGCCCAGCTGCTATGTATTCAGCTTCTGTTGTGGATAGTGCAACAGAGTTCTGTTTCTTGCTAAACCAGGAGACTAAAGCTTTTCCTAATAAATGACACGTGCCGCTCGTACTTTTACGGTCGACCTTGCATCCAGCGAAGTCAGCATCAGAGTAACCAATAAGATCAAATGATGTTGACTTGGGATACCATAGGCCTACTGTAACCGTACCCTTAAGGTATCTAAAGATACGCTTAACTGCGGTCATGTGTGATTCCTTAGGATTAGCTTGATATCTAGCACATAGGCAAACACTGAACATGATATTGGGACGACTAGCAGTTAAATAAAGTAAGCTGCCTATCATACCTCGATACTTACGTTGATCAACAGGTTTGCCGCTCTCATCTGGTTCGAGTTTGGTTGAAGTGGCCATTGGCGTGCTGATTGGTTTGATGTTGTCAAGATCGAACTTTTTCAGCATGTCCTTGGTGTACTTTGATTGGCAGATGAAAGTTCCATTAGCCAGTTGTTTTACTTGCAGACCAAGAAAGTAGTTGAGCTCTCCCATCATGCTCATCTCAAATTCCGTCTGCATACACTTGGCAAATTCTTGACAAAGAGTTTCATCAGTAGACCCAAAAATAATATCATCAACATAAATCTGAATTAATAGAATGGTGTCTTTGAAAGATTTGATAAATAGTGTAGTGTCAATTTTCCCTTTAGAAAAACCTTTCTCAAGCAAGAAGCTGCTTAGCCTTTCATACCAAGCTCTGGGGGCTTGTTTAAGGCCATAAAGCGCTTTCTTTAGCTTGAACACGTGGTCGGGAAATTTGTGATTTTCAAAGCCAGGGGGTTGTTTGACATAAACTTCCTCCTTAATAAAGCCATTCAAGAAAGCACTTTTAACATCCATTTGAAATAATTTAAAGTTCTGATGATTGGCAAAAGCACAAAGCATCCGAATGGATTCTAGTCTAGCAACAGGAGCATATGTCTCATCGTAGTCGATACCTTCCTCTTGGTTGTATCCTTGAGCTACTAGACGAGCTTTGTTACGTGTGACTGAACCATCTTCACTTACTTTGTTTCTAAACACCCATTTGGTACCAATTATTGAGTGATTAGCCGGTTTAGGAACTAGTTCCCATACTTGGCTTCTCTCAAATTGGTTGAGTTCTTCTTGCATAGCAGAGATCCAAAATTCATCAGTAAAAGCTTCAGAAATGTTTTTAGGCTCTACTTGTGAAATGAAGGCAGTGCTAGCAACAGAGTCTCTTAATGATGATCTAGTAGTAACTCCACGTGAAACTTCACCTATGACTAAATTTTCTAGATGAGAAGGTTTGAAAGAGAATTTCTTAGGCAAACCCTCCAGAGAATTAGTTTCGGTTGAAGTATTCATTGGAGTAGAAGTTGATGGCTCAATGTCATCATTAAGAGTATTTGCTGTACTGTTGTCTTCATCAAAAGTCACATTTGTTGACTCTTCCACAATAAGTGAGCGTTTATTGAAAACTCTATATCCCTTACTCTTGGCGGCATAACCAAGAAAGATACCATCGTCAGCTTTGGCATCAAATTTGCCTAAGTTGTCTTTGGTGTTAAGGATAAAACATCTGCAGCCAAAAACTCTAAAATAAGAAACATTTGGGGTTCTTCCAAACCAAAGCTCATAGGGTGTTTTCTTCGAAATGGGACGAATAAGCACCCTATTCAAAATGTGGCATGCTGTACTTACAGCCTCTGCCCAAAAATATTTAGGAAGAGAAAATTTATTCAACATGACTCTAGCCATATCGCCAAGAGTCCTATTCTTCCGCTCCACAACACCATTTTGTTGAGGAGTTCTAGGACAAGAAAATTCATGATCAAAACCATTTGCATTACAAAAACTTTCAAAATCTGAATTTACGAATTCGCCTCCATGATCACTTCGGATTCGAGTAATCATGTAGCCTTTTTCGTTTTGAACTTTATTTACAAAAACTTTGAAAACAGAGATAGCGTCGCTCTTATTAGCGAGAAAGAAAACCCAAGTAAATCTCGAAAAATCATCAACAATAACAAAAGCATAAAGTTTGCCACCAAGGCTAGCTATTCTACTAGGACCAAATAAATCCATATGAAGTAATTGCAAGGGTCTAGTAGTACTTACAGAGTTGATGGAATGAAATGAGGATTTAGTTGCCTTGTTTAGTTCACATTCGGCACATACCGTGACCTTTTTGAATGTGATGTCAGGCAATCCTCTCACTAGCTTCTTGGTAGAAAGCCTGGATATAGCATCCATGTTGGCATAACCGAGACGCTGGTGCCAAAGTAGTCGTTCGTCTTTGTGGGCATATAAACATCTACCTGCATGGTTAGTATTTATAGAGAGATAGAAAATATAGATATTGTCCTCTCTTTTCCCTTCAAAAGCAATGTCTCCTGTTGACCTATCATAGATATAGCAACAGTTTTGTCCAAAGTTAATATCATATCCATGATCAGCAAGATGGCTAATGCTGAGCAGGTTATGCTTTAACTCGGTCACTAGGCAGACATCCTTTATAACAGGAGAAGGAGGATGACCAATGATACCGTTACCTATTATGTGCCCTTTGAGATTGTTACCGAAGGATACGTATCCTTCTCTTTTCATCGATAGTGATGCAAAAAGATTTGCGTCTCCCGTCATATGTCGCGAGCATCCACTATCGAGAATCCACTTACTCTCAGTTGAGGAGGGAAGGTCCACCTACATCAAGAGTAGATGTGACCTTTGGTACCCATTTTCTTGAGGGTCCTGAAAAGTTAGTTTTTGGAAACCAAGCATATATTTTCTTGTCTACCAATCTTCTAACTCTACACTGTGGTGAGATGTGTCCATGTATTCCACAGTAAGTACAGATAGCATTTTTATTTATACTGGGAGCATGAGAATGATATCTATAAGCAACAGGATGAGAATGATATGGAGAGTTAGCATGGTAATGATGACTATGCATAGAGTGAGTGGCATGATGATGATGTCTGTGTGGCATAGCATGATGATATTGACTGTGAGGAGTGGCATGCTGAGATTGTCTATATGGCATAGTGTGATGCTGTGGCATGATATGATGATTTTGCTTATGTGGCATAACATGATGATTTTGTCTACGTGGCATGGCATGTTGATGTGGTATGGTATGATGACTTTGTCTATGTGTAGAGTGATATTGGTTGTGTCTTTGTGCAGTATAATGAGTATGAGGAATATTCTTACGTGCACGTGGTTTGTGAAAGTTTGTGTATATAAATGCATGGTTATGTGCTGCATGAGAATGACGTGGTTGACTAGTATGAGTGGTGTTGTGCCCATGTGATTGGGTTTGAGGTTGAACAACCTGTTTACCCAATTTGGTTTCTAATCTTTTAGACATAGCTTGCAGTTCATCAATCTTGATATTTAAGCCATAAATCTTAGTCATGGAAATCTTGTGTCTACTCTTTTCTTCAGCAAGCAACGTGTTGAGAGTAGTGATTTCTTGAGTTTGTTGCTCAATGCGTGCTTCAGCATCATGTAAGCTTAATTTAAGCTTGGATACTTCATCAGTGTCATTTGTGGGTGATGTGTTTCTAACATTATCAAGAAGTAAAGAAATTCTTTGTATCTCATCTTCTAGACTTTTGATTTTGTCCTTGGCATGCTTGTATTTACCGATAACCTTTTTGTGATCATCAAGTAAATCGGTGAAAGCATCGCCAAGTTCATCAAAAGAGAAGTCATCTAAAGTTTCGTTTGATACCTTGGTAGAATTTGCCATGAGGCACACATTTGCTTTGTCTTGAGGAGAGTTCTTTTCTTCCTCGGAGTCACTTGCTTCGCTTTCATGCCAAATGCTTGTGTTGGCATACCTTTTTGATGAGTTCTTCTTGTAGGGCTTTTCATACCGGTTGCTTTTCTTTAAGAGCGGACAGTCTCTTCTGACGTGTCCAGTCTTTTTGCAACCATAGCAGGTTGGCTCTTCTTCATCGTCTTCTTGTGGTTCCTTCTTTCTTTGATTGAAGCGAAGGAATTTCTTGAAGTTACGTACCATGAGAGCTTGGTCTTCATCATCTGAGATATCGTCTTCAGTCTCATCGTGATCAACCTTTCGTCGATGAACTTTGAGTGCGATCTCCCTGGTCTTCGGAGCAGGCTCTTCGAAGTCCTTGAGGTCAAGCTCGTGAGTCATGAGCTTGCCCATCAAAGTCTCCATAGACATACTTGTGAGATCATTTCCTTCTATGATGGCTGTCACCTTAGGGTTCCAAATCTTTGGTAGCCCTCTGAGTAGCTTGCGGATCTTCTCATGGTTTGAGTACTGCTTACCAAGCGAGGATAACGGGTTGATGATGTCGAGGAATCTTGTAAACATTTGAGTGATCGTCTCATTTGGCTTCATCTTGAAGGCTTCGTACTCTTGAGTGAGACGGCTTATCTTTGATTCCTTGACTTGAGTGGTTCCTTCATGCGTCACTTCCAGAAGTCTCCATACTTCATGAGCAGTGGTGCATGTAGAGACCCTGTTAAACTCGTTCCTGTCTATAGCACAGAATAAAGCATTAATAGCCCTAGCATCTAGACTTGCCTGTTTCTTCTCCTCGACAGAATATTTGTCGTGTGGTTTCTCAGTGAGGTCACCATCGACAACTATTCTGGCGGGCTTTTTGTAACCGTCAGTTACGACAGTCCACAGGTCAAAGTCTAGAGACTTCAGATAAAAACTCATCCTTATTTTCCAATATGTGTAGTTAGTCCCATCAAATAGGGGAGGCCTATGAGTGGACTGACCTTCACCATGATTGGAGATCAAGGATTGTGTGGTTGCCATGGATCAGCTCTTAGGATGTTAGTCCTTATAAAGAGAACAGAGCTCTGATACCAATTGAAGAACAGTTTGGCAACTCTAGAGGGGGGTGAATAGAGTATATATATATATATATAATGACCAATTAAAAAATTACTCTTTCACGAACAATGAATAATCAGAGTAAAATGCGGAATGTAAATGAAAGACAAGAGAGCATACGCAAACACAGCAATTTTAACCTGGTTTCCCTCGTGGAGGACTAGTCCAGGCCTGAGAACTCTAGCTCAGGATTAAATCCACTATTTGTGAAATAGTAGCTTACAACCCGTGCCTTTACTTCAGAAGAGCACGTCAACTTCTTACAGAGAATCGCAGTGGCGATTGCTTGGAATTGTCCAAGCGATTTCTTCACTCTTGCACAAGAATCCTAACTGAGAGATGCTGAGCACTCGAGACTTAGGAGGCTTGTGGCTAGTAGATGGGAAGGGTATGGCTTATAGAGCTTGTAGAAGAGAAGAGAAGAGAAGATTGAGTAATTCAAAATGAGAGAATTCATGCCCTATTTATACTGATTTTTGAGGCAGAATTCGGCCAGAATTCGGGTAGGAGAATTCAAAAATTTGGCCGTTGGACAGCTAGCAACCAGCTAACCCTAAAATTAGGGTTCCTGATTTCTAGGGGACAGAGTTCGGCCCGAACTCTGTGTGGAGGCAGAGTTCGGCCCGAACTCTGTCTCCAGAGCACAGAGTGATTCTAAGTGGGACTTGTGGGCAATTTTGTTTTGGTGGAGCTTGGGATTTTGGGTAGGCTTGTAGACTAAGTTCCAAGAGCTCAGCATAACTCAGAGTACATACTTCTAGACTCAATGAAATGTAAAAGTACAGACTCGAAAATATACTGAGATTCGGAAACTGAGCTGTCGTTTGTCCTGAACTGAAAGCAGACGTCGTGTGTCGTATTGAATTTATACAGATATTATTTAGTCAATGTAGTCAATATTTGGTTGACTGTGACTTTGTGTCAACACCAATATGAGCAGAGGTGGCAGGAGTTGTAGCCTTCCGACCCTGCCGAACTGGCTGAGAGGTAGCAGTCCCCTCTACAGTATCTCCATGAATGGCACGCTGTAACCGCGTCTCTACCATCCTGAAGACAGATCAAACAAGGATATCAATTGCTGAGAAAAAAGCGATAAATCAAGGGAGGACAGTTTATTTCAAAAGAAAGTATTAACGTAGCAAGAATTTGATAACAAGAATCAAGTTAAGAGCTTTTCCTAATGTGATTGAGTATCTCAAAATATTCTACTCCTACTGCAGGCTGTAGTGATACTCTAGTTCGAATACTACTGCATAAACTCGACCTGCATGGGCCACCACTAAAAACGTGTCACGACCCGCACCCACTGTGAGGGTACGAGAACGTAACAAGGCCCAGCCTACGCCACAGTGTCGGCGGTTGAACGCTGTCCTAGGTCACAATATCTAACAATATATAATGCCAGACAATTTATACTCCCCGAATGGGGGTGACATAGCAGAATGTAAACTCAATCACAACTAAGGAAGAAGAAGTACGATATGATATAGAACTTAAAATGAAGTACAGATAATCAGAAGAGTCTAAGTGTCTAAGATAACATCTCAGCAAACATCCCGAATACAGAGTCTCAACTACAGAATATGAAAGAATATATACATCTCAAAACAACAACTGAAAGTCAAAAACAATGCTGAAAAGAAAGATAAAGCCTAGCTGTCTAGCCTAGACTATGGGAGTAACATCCTGTACTGCAGCTGGGTCCTCCTGAGGAACCAGGTCGCAGGTGTCGTCTAAGCCTGCTCCGTAATAGGTGGTACATAGGGCCTCATCCTCATCCTCTGTAATATTTTCAATAGGTCCAGTCAGGACAGAAGCGAGCACAGTACATCTCATGCAGTTCATATCAAGGCAGGAAATATAAAGCAAGCAATAGAGTAAGATACATGAAATGCTGTAAGAAGATGTACATGAAAACATGAGAGATATTTGATAACTGGAAATATATACATGATAAGTAAGAACTGTAAGTGACTAGTAATTTAGAGTACGAGATGGCATGTAATTAGCTTAGGTGGAACATGATAAAACATGAAAGTAACAGAGTGTACATGATGGTAAATCACTTGACCATTTATACTCACCCCTACCCACAATCAATACACAAGGATCCAGACCAGTTACGTTACGTACATGATATTTTGGTTACACAGGAAACACATGTGGAAACATGAGCGTACATGAAAGAACATGAAAGTACATGAACGTACATGAGAGAACATGAGTGTACATGAATAACGCAGAAACAAGGAAACATGATATACATGAAACACATGTCATAAAGTATCTGATGCGCCCGCTAAGGGGGATAACATCCCAAGAAGAGATCTATATAGTACCAATCCGTGATGATAACGTGATAGCATCAAGTAAAAGTAATCTAGAGCGAGAATATAAATCGTGACAAGTATGAAACGATCAGAGAATGTACTCTCCTGATAACTGAATGTCCGAAGAGGGTGTACTGCCTGAGGAGAGGTGTCTGTCTCCTAATCAGAGCAACACAAGTCATGATGTATACAAGGGGGTTAAAATTGAATTGTACAATGCATCTATATGATTTTCTAGGTCAATCTAGGTCAAGCCATAATGAGGAGAGGTGTCTGTCTCCTAATCAGAGCACTACATTTGTATGTGTCTGTCGAGCCATAATGTGTCAAGAATCTGGACACAAACGTGTCCAAATACTCACGCACACACGTAGACACACACGCGTGCACACAGCGTCGTGCAGCGAGTCCAGGGACTCGTGCATTCGACACAGGCCACGTGGAGCCACGTGGCCGTGCACACGTGTAGCCCACATATAGGGCTATACGATCGACACCCTGCATCGTGTCCACGTGGTGACAGGACACGACACGAAGTGCGTGTCAGTGCTGAATTTCCTCGTGCACAGTACAGTAAAAAAATTGTGCGATCGTGTTTTCGTGTCCGACACGACACGACCTATCGTGAAACTCGAGGGGGGGTCTGTCAGTGATGGCCCCCACCTCTGTGTCAAATTGCACGTGTCCACGTGTCCTACACAGAGAGATATTAAGGTCGGGTAGCAGGACAGCCGCACGCGGCGTCGTGCAGCGTGTCCGTGTCGATTTTCGACATAAAAATAGTATGGATTCGTGCTCAGAGTTAGGGTTCCTAGATCTACACCTATAGGGCTAGAAGATGGTGCAATTTATTTTCGAAAACAATAACATTTAACTTACTGTGGCAAATCATCAAACACTTGATTTAAAACCTAGATACGTGTCCGACACGGACACCAAACCCAATCTAATTCCTACCAAACTTAGCCTATAGGTCCCTGGTAACTAGATGCATGCATTAATGAAGAGAAAATACAAAATTAACTAGGTATGAGGGTATTTACCTATTGAGTGAAAACTCAATGAAAAAAACCTAGAATAGGGGGGTGTCCTCTTCACTTGGTGATGCCAAATTCTTGTGCAACCTTGCTAGCTAGCTCCCCTTAGCACCCTCAATGGTAGGGGATCCTAATGCAAGAAACTAGGCTCAATTTGGAGTTGATTTGGGCATTTGGGGAGGAATTGGGGAAGAACACTAAAGGAGGCAATTAAAATGAATTAAAAATGATGCAAATGATTAATGGGATGTATTTATAGAGGGTGGGAATGTGTGATGGCTGCCATTAAGTTAGGGTTAGAGTTTAGGATGAGTGGTCAAGGCTCCTCCAACAATTTATAGCCAATCTAAGGGCTCACAATTAAAGTAACATCTTTTAACCTTTAGCCTAAAATATCATTCTAACAAATATCTAGATATTACACTAATGTGATTACTTAATTGAAATCCTCTAACTTAGTCTCTAGGGTCATGATTAACATCTAGATTAGGCTAACTTCTAGGTCAAGACTCAACAATTTAACTAACACATATTTAATTAATATAATTCACAATTTCACAAAAGTGTCAAAATGACCAAAATACTCCTAGGCTTAAAAGTAGAAATTTGAAATCCTAAACACATGATTAGGTCTCCTTGGTCATGATTAGTCTTCTAGGTCATGTATGACTAAGGTTACACTAGCAAAACACCAATTTCATATTTCACTCAATTAAATAGTTTTAAATTAACTAAAAATCACCAAAAATCATATCATGACTAAAATTAAATATTTTAATGATTTAAAATACAAAAGTTCAAATTTACCCTTATTTTGGAAAAGTGGGTGTTACAAATAATAGATAATATATTTTAACAGGTAAAAAAGGGTGAGGACCCCAACATGGTGATCGTCTTCCTGGTCACCCATCGGAGGGCTGGGGAGTTCATTAATGAGAGGGCGACGCAGACATATTTACGTTCTATTTTTTTATATTAATTTACTATAATTTAGAAAACATGAAAATAGATATCAATATAGACTTTAGCAAACACTTATACGTTAGCAAACATTGTTCTAGGCCGAGTTTGTTCGGCTACAAGAGGAGGCGGCTGCTGCTACTAGTACGCCAGCAGAGGGAGGGGCTGGTACTTTCTCCCAGCCGCCTACAACTCCATCGCCGGACGAGCTCTGGATGACCGCCGTTGGCGGTCTTCAGAAGGGTACGTACTACGGTACGGGATCCTACGGCGCTTATTTGGCTTCAGAGTCATCCCGGGCCCCCTCTGTCAGTGCGCAGTCTCCAGCTTCGCAGGCGTCATCACGAGCGCAGGATGTGTGCAGACAGCTCCACGAGCTGCATCGCGAGTTGCAGCAGCAGATTTCTGAGGCAGCTGGGGCAGAGCGACGATCCGACGATCCGGGGATCACTGGGCGATTTGATGCGGTCGAGCACAGTATACAGGAGCTGATGAGTCTGCAGCAGGCTACAGCTGCCAGCTTGCACACGCTCACCGAGTTTACGCAGCGCACAGAGCGTAGGCAGGTCGAGCTGGAGGGATCGCAGAGGACCATGTCTGCCTCACTCACTCAGATATATTCTTCGATTGAGGAGAGTTCTCAGAGGATGGTGAGTACCCTTGCTGCGCATGCTGAGCGACTGCGAGAGCTGGAGCAGAGACGTCCTCCCAGTCCATCGACGGTGCCGACTCCAGACGTTGCACTGCCTCCTACTGCCCCTACGGTGCAGCTCACACATGAGCAGTATGAGTACATGCTATCCCAGATGCGCGGCAGGAGTCCGCAGTGATTTTATTGATTTCTTTATGAGTTGTATGTATTGGCCCTATGGACAAATTGTTTATTGGTACACTTTTGTTTATACACTTGGTGGAAGACTTTTTATCATCTTCCATTTTTATTTGACTCTATTGGATGTTTATGATGATGTGTGTCTGTGAAGTGTAGTTTGTTGGATATTTACTTTGTGATATTTACTTTGTTGGTATTTTCATTGTGATATTTACTTTGTGATATCTGCGATGGGGATGACAAATATACCTATGCTGGGTTATAAGCGATGATCTGATATACAAAGGAGGTGCTGCCCAAATTTTAAAAAATATAATGTGTATTTTTGTGATGATGTGTGTCTGTGTTTACAGTGTATGTAAAATGCAGTGTTCGGAACCATCGATAGTGTTCAGGGTGTACTTCTGAGAGCTTCATTTTCACATCCTTCACTCTCTCGGGACATCGTACAGGATCCTGAGAAGGTGAAGGACGTGAAGAGAAAGCTCTGAGAAGTGCACCCTGAACTGTTGCTCTTTTTATCCAAGATAAAACATAGAAGAGTAAGAGAAACTGTCGATGGTTCGAACACTGCACTCCACACACACTGTAAACACAGACACACAACATAACAAAAATACACATTTTATTTTTTAAAATATTTTTTTATTATTCTGCGACGTATAGAGACGGATAGCGACGGATAGTGGACGTCGCTATACGTCGCTGATTAGCGACATTACGTCGTTGTACGTCGCCACATTGCTGACGTGGCAGGCATGCCATGTCATCACATAAATAGAACAGGACGTCTCTACGTAGTCGCCCGACGTCGCTAAGTTTGCGACGTAACACTTTCGTCGCTCTACGTCGCTAAAGTTGCGACGACTCAGCGACACGACCTTGACGTCGCAAATAGCGACGTAGGGCGACGCATGTGCCATCTGCGACTTGCTTAAAAGCGACCCTCATTTTTCGTCGCTAAAGTCGTCGCTAATTACAATTAGCGACGTATTTTCCATTATTAGCGACGTACCATTACGTCGCTAATTTGCCTTATTTTAGTAGTGGATGAAATACTTGGTGTCTTCTCACTATGGTCTGGACAAAAGATCAACTTCGAGAAATCCAATATACATTTCAGCAAGCTCGTCACACAACAAGATCGAGCAACACTGGCTGCCATACTCCATCTTTCTCCCATGAGAAAGGATGACAATATTGGTGTTTTTGCCTTTGGACTAGAAAAGATAGTCCCACATCGGCTACACCAAATGGTGAGTATCTCAATATAATGCATTGCTTGTGTTGAGGTGTGCATATGAGGTGTAGTGGGGCACAAGTTTGTGCCATGTGGAAGTAATTTTCTAGAAAAAAAGGATTAAATCCAACAAGGATGCAAGTTAATTTTTGTTGTGCGGACTCGGACTCGGACACGAACTCCAGGATGTCTCGTGCATGCACGAGAGTGTTCGGGGGGTAGGCGTGGACTGGCACACTTCTATGCTGATTGTGGGATGATCTAAAATATCAAACTCTATTTTAGAGTATTGGTATTTAGTCCTACATCGGATAGGAGAAGAGGTGAAGTCTTAACTCCACTCTATAAATAGAGCCGCTTGGCCTCCTTTGAAAGATGCACCAAGAAGAGAGTTAAGGGAGTCTGTAAAGTCCAGGAAGCCCGTTTAAGTCTCAAATATTGACTTACGAGCGTTCCAGAAGTTCTTCGCGAACTTGCTGATTCCTGGAAGCTGTTCGTGCTCGTATGGGGCGAATAAAGCTTTGAGCAACGGTGATCATTCACCCCAGCAGGAGTTATTCCATCATTCGCCAGTCATCTTCGTTGTTGATATTATCAGAATTCTATTTGTGCACCTTCGGTGAAGTGTAGCACTAGTAGAATTTCATTTACGTACCTTCTGTGAAGTGTTACGTTCTGTGCACCTTCTGTGAAGTGTAGCACTAGTTGAAATTTCTATTACGTACCTTCTGTGAAGTGTTACGTAATAACGATTGTTTCTACAATTGTTACAAAATTTCAGTTTTCCATCGAAAAATTGTGCCCCGGCAATAACAATCTCAAAGCTTTATTGAGAAGATGGATAACTCTCGTGCTTCGCTCATCGATACCGGCTTTAACAAGTTGGAGAAATTCGATGGCGAACACTTCCAGATATGGAAACGAAAGGTCACTTTAAATCTTCAACTCGTGAATGTTGATCACGTGCTGTCAGAAGAAGAACCAATCGTTCCAACCACTGGATCTGCTGCGGCTGTGGCCGCTACTACGACCAAGCAAGCGAAGTGAAAGAGAGAAAACAGTATATACAAACTACTGATACTCAATTCCATGGAAGACTCTCTGGCAGAGTCCTACTCCAAGAAGACATCTGCCAAAGAGATATGGGACTCCTTGGGAAAGCTCTATGAAGATGACGAGAACCGGTCCAAGATCTTCATGGTAGAAAAATACCACATGTGGACCTTCGAAGACGAGAAGGCGATGCTGCCCCAAGTGAAGGAGTTTCTAAAGTTGCGTCAGAAACTAGAAGACGAGAACATGCCCCTCGTCGACAAGTTTTGTCGTTGGAGGGATCGTCGCGAAACTTCCTACAGGATGGAGCAACTTCTATGCAAGGATGCATCGAAAGAAGATAAAAATTAGCTTGGAAGATTTCTTGCAAGAGATCCATGTTGAGGACGAGATGCGCTCTCAACAGAAGATGGATACTCTGTCCAAGCAACTGGCGAAGGCTAATCTAGTCCAAACCAGAGAGTACCAGGGGAAGCAGGCTGCTTCTCATCGTAAAAAGAAGGACTTCACGAATCTGAAAGTGAAGGGTCATGCTTTCAAGCAGCAGAAGTCCAAGTCCCATGTGACTTGCTTCAATTGTGGCAAGAAGGGCCACTACAAATCCGAATGCAAGTCCAAGCCCAAAGAACAAGGTGAGCCTAATAAGGTTTCCATGATTACTAATCTAGTTGCCATGATAGCACAGGTTGCAACTGTGGGGGCTGACTTGGACTGGTGGATAGACACTGGTGCGACCTGCCATGTCTGTTCAGACAAGGACTGGTTCGTCTCTTATGAGCCAACTTCAGAGAAGGTCATAATGGCAAACCAGGCATAAGCTGAAGTACTGGGGATCGGGACGGTGGAGCTGAAACTCACATCGGGGAACACTCTGACGCTTCAAGGTGTGAAGCATGTTCCAGTAATTGCTAAGAACCTGATCTCTGGAAGTCTGCTCTGCAACGCAGGCTTGAGGATGGACATCAATGCTGGCCAGTTGGTGATGTCCAAGAAGGGTACATTCTTCGGGAAAGCCTTCCAAACTGAAAAAATGTACAAGATTCAGCTTGTTGTAACCCAGCATGATAATATAAATGCAATCACTTTTTCTGATTATTCTCTTGAGTTGTGGCATAATAGGCTAGGACATGTTCATTGTAAAAGGATTAACAGAATGTCTAGTCTAGGACTTATCTCCAAGTGTGGGGGTAAGGTAGAGAAATGCGAAGTATGTGCTCAGACGAAGATCACAAGGAAACCCTTTCACAGGGTCCATCGAAGCACAGATCTTCTGGAGTTGGTTCACTCAGATATCTGTGACTTCAAACAATTCTCTACAAAGGCCGGGATGAAGTATTTCATTACTTTTATCGATGACTTATCAAAGTATGCTTTCGTCTACTTGCTCAAGTCTAAAGACGAAGCATTTGAGACGTTTAAGGAGTTCAGGGCCGAGGCTGAGCGACAAACTGGACAACAACTCAAGAGGTTAATGAGTGATCAAGGCGGGGAGTATCGGTCTCATGAATTCTTATCATTCTGTAAAGAACATGGAATCATCAATGAGACGACGGCTCCGTACTCTCCTCAATCCAACGGAGTAGCAGAAAGGAAGAACAGAACGTTGACAAAGATGATGAACTCCATGCTGTTGACTGCGGGTCTTCCAAAGTGCTACTGGGGAGAAGCTGCACTAACGGCAACGTTCATTCTGAACAGAGTGCCATATGCAACTTCCGACATAACTCCTCATGAATTCTGGTTTAAAGTCAGACCTAACTTGAATGTCATTCGAGTGTGGGGGTGTCTGGCTTATGTGAAGCTCCCGAATCTGAAGATTCAGAAGCTGGGGACAAGGACTACGAAGGCGATCTTCTTGGGGTATGCCGAGAAGAGTGATGCTCAGAGATTCCTTGATATCGAGTCAAACCATATCATCGAATCTCGCGATGCTGAATACTTTGAAGACAAGTTTGTAAAATACTAGAATGTTGTTCTAGCGGATCTTCCGGAGAATGATGTGGGTACAAAGCAGACAGAAGTCTTTAATGAACCAGTAGTCCTAGATGAAGCTGTCGTCAAGGAGACACCAGCTGAACCAGAACTCGTTGAACCGTCATCTAAGAGAACGAGGAGGCCGAAAGACTTCGGAGATGACTTCGTCACCTATCATGTGGAAGCAGATCCGCTTACCTATGATGAGGCGATGAAGACCAGAGATGCTGTATTCTGGAAGGAGGCGATAGACAACGAGATTGACTCAATCATCTCCAACAACACATGGGTATTGGTTGACCTGCCAGAAGGAGCAAGACCCATCGGATACAAATGGATCTTCAAGAAGAAGATGAAAGCAGATGGAACCATTGACAAGTTCAAGGCCAAGCTAGTGGCCAAAGGGTTTGCTCAGAAGCAGGGGATCGACTACTTTGACACTTATGCTCCAGTAGCTCGGATGACAACCATCAGATTGTTAAATGCTCTAGCAGTAATACATAAGCTGGTAATACATCAGATGGATGTGAAAACGGCATTCCTTAATGGCGAGCTGACCGAAGAGATCTACATGCAACAACCAGAAGTTTTGTCGTCAGAGGTCTGGAAGACAAAGTCTGCAAGTTGATGAAGTCTCTGTATGGTTTGAAATAAGCTCCCAAAATGTGGCATGAGAAGTTTGACAAGATGATAAGGTCAAATGGCTACAGGGTCAGTGAAACAGACAAGTGTGTCTATACGAAGTTTGCTGACGGAAGAGGAGTAATCGTTTGTCTTTACATGGATGACATGCTAATCCTAGGTACGGATTTAAGCTGTGTCACAGAGACAAAGAAATTCCTCTCGACCAAGTTCAGTATGAAGGACTTGGGGGATGCTGACGTAATCTTGGGGCTCAAGATCATCCGGACAGGCACTGGAATAGCGCTGTCACAATCTCATTATATTGAGAAGATGCTCACTCGCTACGGGTATCAAGATCTTCCTATAATTTGATACACCGTACCGGAGTGATCAGAAGCTGGAGCCAAATTCGAGGGAAAGCGTCAGGCAGTTGGAGTACGCTGGCGTCATCGGAAGCTTGATGTACGCTACTACTGCCACAAGGCCTGACATAGCTTTTGCTGTAGGAATGCTGAGTCGGTTCACTAGCAATCCAGGCGTTGAGCACTGGAAAGCTGTGAAGCGTGTTATGAGATATCGTAAGAAAACTCAGACATATGCACTTTTCTGCAGCGGAGATCCGTCAGAAGTGGAAGGCTTCAGTGATGCTAGCTGGTGTTCAGATATGGAGAGCGAGTATTCCACAGGAGGATTCGTATTCGCCATAGGCGGAGCTGCTATATCGTGGAAGTCGAAGAAGCAGACTATGTTATCTCGCTCCTCCATGGAATCTGAATTATTTGCATTGGATGCTGCTGCAGATGAAGCAGAGTGGCTTCGGGAGCTCATGTATGATCTTCCGGTGGTTGAGGCTCAGATACCGGCAATACTGATATACTGTGACAACCAGGCGGCAGCAGCAGTGGCATCAAATGAACTCTTCAACGGGAAGAAGAGAACGGTGCGGTTGAAGCACAGAGCAGTACACGATCTTATCAAGAGAGGTGTTATTGCAGTGATTGATGTTCGGAGTCAGGAGAACCTGGCGGATCCGTTCACCAAGGGCCTAAAGCGCCAGCTGGTCGATGACACAGCTTGTAAAATGGGCTTGAAGGCATTATGATAGTGTGTCTTTGTAATCCTACCATAAAGTTTTATGCTATTAGTTCAAAGAAAAATCTACTAGGCATCTAACTTTTGGTTCAAAGGAGGATCACTGACTGGGAAACTATCAGGTAACAGTGGGTACTTGTTCTCTGGAACATGGAAGGGATACGGACCCATAACCACTGTTGTCTACTATGTATTTTTTACGGAAAAAACAGATCCTGTGGAAGGTTGGCTTAAACGCCTTAATGAGTTCTCAGGCAGAGTGAATGCCTGGTGTGCTTTACAGGAAGCACGGTAGAGAAGCACTACAAGGAGTGAAACTCCATGCTACAGTGGGGTGACTCCACCATGAGGTTCCTAGGTAGGGGTAATGCCTCGGCTTTGCAAGCCAAGTCATAGCGGCGTAGCACCGCAAATAGGCAGGTAGCCTAATGCTGTATGACGTAATTAAAGAGTTGTAGACAGCACTACAAAGGGGAGGATGGCCCCATGTTACAGTGGCGCGACACCACGATGAGGTACCCAGGTAGGGGTAAAGCCTCGGCATTGCAAGCCATGTCGTTACGGCGTAACACCGCAAGGAAGCCTTAGGCTTCATGCTGGGTAGTTTGGCACTACAAAGAGGCTTGTGACCTCATGCTACAGTAGTATGACACTACGATGAGGTTCCCAGGTAGGGTAATGCCTCGGCTTCAGGCCATGTCATAGTGGCGTAGCATCGCAAGGAAGCGCAAGGCTTCATGCCATATCTCTTTAATAAAGAACTCACCTATAGTGTATGGAAAGAGATATCAGGCCGTCTCTTGAGGGTAAACTTGTAGACGCCCAAAATTATACACTGAAACCAGGCTGGCACAGGGCCTTCAATGTGCTGCCAGAAGCACAGTTGATGTCATTATGTGAGTAGAAAGAATTGCAGTTATGGTGCAGAATTCAAGGCTTAGTCCATTCTTGTATCATGCTGTTATTTAACCTATGCGGGAAGATTCAAGTCGTAGCGACATCTCTCCTAATGCATGATGGGCAGTCACATATGAGGAACGCTCAACCCATATATTGAGATATGTGGGGGATTGTTGGTGTTTTTGCCTTTGGACTAGAAAAGATAGTCCCACATCGGCTACACCAAATGGTGAGTATCTCAATATAATGCATTGCTTGTGTTGAGGTGTGCATATGAGGTGTAGTGGGGCACAAGTTTGTGCTATGTGGAAGTAATTTTCTAGAAGGAAAAATGATTAAATCCAACAAGGATGCAAGTTAATTTTTGTTGTGCGAACTCGGACTCGGACACGGACTCCATGATGTCTCGTGCATGCACGGGAGTTTTCGGGGGATAGGCGTGGACTGGCACACTTCTATGCTGATTGTGGGATGATCTAAAATATCAAACTCTATTTTAGAGTATTGGTATTTTAGTCCCACATCGGATAGGAGAAGAGGTGAAGTCTCAACTCCACTCTATAAATAGAGCCCCTTGGCCTCCTTTGAAAGATGCACCAAGAAGAGAGTTAAGGGAGTCTGTAAAGTCCAGGAAGCCCGTTCAAGTCTCAAATATTGACTTACGAGCGTTCCAGAAGTTCTTCGCGAACTTGCTGGTTCCTGGAAGTTGTTCGTGCTCGTGTGGGGCGAATAAAGCTTTGAGCAACGGTGATCATTCACCCCAGCAGGAGTTATTCCATCATTCGCCAGTCATCTTCGTTGTTGATATTATCAGAATTCTATTTGTGCACCTTCGGTGAAGTGTAGCACTAGTGGAATTTCATTTACGTACCTTCTGTGGAGTGTTACGTTCTGTGCACCTTCTGTGAAGTGTAGCACTAGTTGAAATTTCTATTACGTACCTTCTGTGAAGTGTTACGTAATAACGATTGTTTCTACAATTGTTACGAAATTTCAGTTTTCCATCGAAAAATTGTGCCCCGGCAATAACAGACAAATACCTAGGCCACACCCTACTAATGTCAAAGAGGGGCCTATCAACCTTCAACTCCCTCATCAACAAAAGCGCTAATCACCTCCATGGATGGAAAGCCAAATGCCTCTCACATGCCGGGCGCACCACCCTGATCAAATCCACATTAGGTTCTTCTCCCATCTACTCCATGTCTATCTACATGATCCCTAAAGGCATCACCACCACACTGACGAGACAACAACGCTCTTTCTGGTGGGGACATGACCCAGCAGAGAAGAAGATCCATTTCATCAATCGGGGGGCTGGGTATTAGGAGACTAGACTTGGTTAACAAAGCTCTCGTTGGGAAAATCCTATGGAGATTCATTGAAAATCCACATCTATTACGGGTGCAACTACTCACTGGTAAATACCTACAAAGTAACTCAATATGGAACGTGCGGCTTTCTAAGCCGGCACCGCCAACCTAGGCAACAACACTCTTATTTGGACCAGTGCAAAGAACGGGCAGCTCACGACCAAGTCCCTATATGAACGACTTCGCCGGTAGGAGCCGTGCAGCTCAAACGTCGCATCCGAGGATCAACCCATTTGGAGTCTCCTTTGGAAAGTGAAGAATATCTCACCAAAGGTCCTGACATTTATATGGCACATTCTGCATAAAGGGCTCCCTCTACTCACAGAGATTGCCAAACGCACCCATAACCCCGATAGCCTGTGTCCTTTTTGCCCTCTTATTTCTACAGAAGAACACAGTCTCATTGTAGCGATTCAAGCTATCTACGAAGGGATACTGCTGGCGAGGAAGATCGAAATAGATACATCTTGCATTGAGGGAGACTCTATCACAGCCATCGGGATCATCAATGGTGAGAAAAACCTGATACCGTGGAAATTAATTGACATGGTGCAAGAGATCCATTCAGACATTAAGCAAGAAACAAGACAAACGGAGATCACCTTCGTCAGGAGAATGGGAAATAGGGTCGCGGACAAACTAGCGGAAGAAAGCCTGTGAAATGCCACTGCAACCCTAACCTATACTATTCCTCAATGTATTAACCAGCTTCTCCAGGAAGATGATGTACTCAATTCTAGGATATTTGATTATGCGAAACAAAATAAATAAAGAGGGATATTCGATTATGCGGAAGAAAATAAAAAAAACGTTAAAAATTATAATTTTTTAAATTAAATGGTCGATGATATATATATATATATATATATATATATATATATATATATATATATATATATATATATATATATATATATATATATATAGGCTTCAAAATAGCTCAAAGTGAGCCATTTAAGTCGTATGTATATCATGGTCCATTTTATTTTAAAAAAAAATTAAATTATGTAAAAATTGTTGAATTTTTTTTTAATTTGTTATATATATTCAACATGGAAAATCGAACTCAACCAAACAAGAAGAATACCTCTCACCTTAATCACATGAACTAAAAACATATTTGACTATAATTGGATAATATTTTTATTATACGTGCAAAGCATGTGCATTTACTAGTATATATAAAGAGGCTTCAAAACGGCTCAAAAGTGAGCCGTCTAAGCTGTGAAACCCAGAATGTTGAATTTACAAATTGATGATTTGTAGAGTAATAATGGTTAAGTTATTATTATTATTATTATTATTATTATTATTATTATTATTATTATTATTATTTAAGTCGAATCAGGAAAATATTTTTTTTTAATTAATTATGAGATTTTTTTGTGGCCTGTCCCGATCCCGTGCCCGAGGTCCAACTCCGAGTTCGAACCCGATTTCCCGAAACCCGACTCCGTTCCGAACCCGTCCCTATCTTTTCTTCCTTTAAATTCTGGTTATTATATATATATATATATATATATATATTAGAGAAAAGGAAAAAAAATATATTAAAAACAAAAATCCTAAGACTAATTCCTAACCCAGCAATTCTCCCTCTCCCCCACGTTACTCACAGCCACTCACCCAACCCCCTTATTTCTCCTCACATTTCCCTCTCCCTATTTTTCATCAACCACTCCTCCACTCTCCCTTTTAAATCCAACCCACCTCCAGCACTCTATCTTCACCCTTTTCACATTTTTTTCTAATCTCTCTCCACCGAGCTTCTCCCCCAAACTCCAGACCCGATCTCCCGAGTTCCAGCCGCGCCCTCCGGCTCCGCGACCCGCGACCACCCCCTCACAGCCCAAGCCGCGGCCGCCCTCCCCTGCCGGCTCCGCCCCGCGGCCAACGCCGCCCGCCGTTCCCGGCCATCGCGCCCTCCGGGCCACTCGCCCCCATCCGAAACCCCCGCGGCCAACTCCGCCCGCCGCCGCCATTCCCCGACCCCCGCAGCCCCGTGCGTGCCGGCCCCGACCCCGCGCGGCCTTCCCGCGGCTGTCCCCGGCGACCTCCTCGCCGTACGCGCTCAGCCGGGTCCCCGATCTGTTGTTCTGTCCCCGAAGCCGAGCCCGTTTCCGTGCTTTTTCCAAAGTTCTACTGTTTGCTAATTCTGGAACGTTTTCGAGCCCGCGGAATCCATTTTTCTTTATTTTACATCTGAGAGCTCTAGCCGAGCAACCCAAGGTATAATTTGCTTTCTCCGTTTCCTTTTCGGTAGTCGATGATGATTTTTGGTCCCCGATTCCTTTCCGGAAATTCGGATTCGGTTTACGTTATAGTTACGGAATTTTCGAAACTATTTTCTATGTTTGGTTCTGTGGTTTTTATGGTTTTCGGGTTCTCGAAATTTTCGAGGTAACTCCGAAAAGGTTCTGTCTTCTCTGATTCAGAATTTCGATTGTAATTTCGGATTTTTCCAAGCATTGTTGGCTTGAGAGCTAACTATTTGTTGATAGTTGCATTTCTATGGTTCTTTGGGTTTACGTTTTTGATTTCGGAATTTTCGAATATTTCAGGTTAGGTCCTGTGTATTTTGTTCTCGGAATTTCCGAGATTAGCCTTGGGAAGTTCTGGGATTTTCGGTGAGTATTTAGTTTTGGATTTTTTCCGAATACTAATACTCTGGTTCATTGTTATATTGCGGTGGTGCTTCTGATCCTATTTCGGGTTTTCCGAATATTTTCGAAAATGTTTCTGTGAATATAAATTTTTATATATAAATGGTTATGGAATTTAATTTATGGGTTTCCCTGGTTTGGGATTTATATTGGGTGTTGAGGCACATTTTTCCAGTTTTGGGTTATCCCGAAAATAGAGGAAGTGCTGCCGGATTTTTCTATAAAATTTAATTATATAATTTTAAAATGGTTTTTTCGGAAAAGAATATTGTTTTGGATTTTTGGGCGACGACCGTATTGGTCAATGGGCCCTGGCTAAGAGCAAACAAAACCGGTTTCGTCCGGACGTTGAGGCATTAGCCTATATGACGATTGGACCAATATCTGAGACTCACTATTAAATTTATTTAATTTATTACTCTTATTTTGTAATTAAATTGTAGGATAATTTTAGAACTAACAAATGTTTCTTCTTATTTCAATTTATGTAAAATAATTTGTAAGGGCATAAGCCCAGCTTTTCTATTTTTTTTTCTCTGTGGCCTGTAATTATTGTAGCGTAGTTTTTCTTTCATTTTCTGGTTTTGCTGGTTTTTAGCGAAAACGCGTAGAATTAATATTATTTTGATATAGAAAAATTAATGAGATTTTTCTCACATTAAAATTTACAAGTCTCTAATATTTAAACAACGATCATGTTTTCTCATTAAACAAGAAATTTAGTTTTATATGTATAATTACGAAAAATACAAAGTTTTAATCAATTAATTTGGTAACTACGAGTTTTCCAAAATAAAAGTTAAATTGGTCTTTCCCTCGTAATTAATTACAACGCACCCAATAATCGAGATTTGTTGTGATAGCGTAATCAAGATTAAAATTGATTAGGACAAACTAAGAGATTTTAACTAGCATAGTTAGCATGGTAACTCTGGAATCTGAGTCAAACTTCTCGAATGTAGGATTTCGAGGACGAGTCTAATTTCCATCTCGAAGTCTTCAACCTTTCAAATCCAGTCAAACCAAGGCAAGTACATTTTGTGTTAGTTTACAATTATTTAGTAATCATTTTAATGCAAGTTTAAACCACGATGCAACACGGAACTCTCTCTGAGAGCACTGACTGTAACTACTGTAACTACTGTAACTGTTTGGGGACTGGGGGAGTAGTGTAATGAGTATGACCACATCCAAAGTAATAATTCAGAACTATATTAGTCAAGGTGTTAACTGGGCCGGTTCGGCCCGGGCCCGCCCGTGGACCGGACCGGCCCGCCCCCCTATAAGCCCGGACCGGCCCGTCTTGGGCCCGAACCGGCCCGGCCCCCCACGCAGTAACGGTTCGGGTCGGGCCCCCCCCCCCCCCACAGCCCGAGCCCGGCCCGGCCAGGACCGACCAAAATTTTTTTTTTTTTTTTTTTTTTTAAAAGTAGGCCCGGCCCGGTTGGACCGGCCCGGCCCGGCCCGCTGGGACCGGTCCAGCCTGAGCCGACCGTTGGGAAGTTGTTTTTTTTTTTTTTTTTTTTTTTCAAATTTTTGACCGTTTGGGGGGGGGGGGTTCTTTTACCAAAATACCCCTCCCATATAGCCGTTATTAAAACGTTGGGAGGGGTATTTTGGTCCTTTTTGGCCTAAAATTACCAAAATAACCCCAAAAAATTCCTATAAATAGCCCAAAAATCCCATTTTTCATACACAACTCATTCCTCACAAATTCTCTACATCTCTCTACGGTGCTCTGGTGTTCTACGACTTTCCCTCCCCGGTGCTCTACGGCTTCCCGATCTCGCTCCCAACTCCATTCCGGCTCTACGGCTTCCCGATCTTCCTCTCAATCTCTTACTTTCTTCTAACGTAGTTTACTTTATTTTATTTTATATATGGCTGGTGAAGGTTCAAACCCACCTGATCTTGCTGGACAGACATACCACTATTTTAGTTCTTTTTTTGACGGTACTGAAATTCCACCTGAACAAATTGCGACTAATCCGATTCCGGAGGGGTGCCAACAATCTCCTCCGGAAGTCGCTAGTACAACCCAACGTCCTGAAAAGAAAAAAAGGTCTAAGTATTGGGATTATTTTACTTTAATTTTTGAAACTAATCCTGATGGTTCTTTGGTTTTAGATGCCAAGGGGGAACCGAAACCGTACAAGGCGCAATGCAAGAAATGTTGCAACCAGTACGCATGGAAGAAGGGCGGTGGCACCGGGACCATATCCAGACACTACGACACTTGCTACGGGAAGGACACACTTCAAGCGTCCCAAACCCAAATAAGCTTCGGCGCCACCGGTTCTTCAATTGGTAACTTTACTTACTCAGCTGCTCGGCATAAAACCGAGTTAACTAAACATATTATTCGTGACGAACTTCCTTTCACGACGGGTGAAAGCGAATCTTTGCGAGATTATGTATCACTTTCTCTAAACCCCTCCTTTACTAAAGTGAGTAGGCAACAAACTCGAAAGGAGGCTATTCGTCTCTTCAACGAGCAGAAAGCCGCTTTGAAAGCGGAATTTCAAAATATTAGTAAGTTGGCTATTACTTCTGATATTTGGACTACTAAATGGAGTTATGCTTATATTTGTATTACTGCACACTATATAGATGCACAATGGATGTTGCAAAAACGCATCATCTCTCTTAAACTTATAGAATGTCCACACACGGGAGCTGTAATTTCAAGTGAGATTTCAAGACACGTGCGTGAATATGATATTCACGCAAAAAATTTTTCTGTCTCTTTGGACAATGCTTCAAACAACAATGCTGCTATGTGTTCTTTGTCAGTAATTTTTAAGCCTATTTTAGAAGGTAGACTTATGCATGTTAGGTGTGCTTGCCATATAATTAACTTAGTTGTTAAAGAATGTTTAAAATTTTTTGAACCACATTTAGACACTCTGCGACAATGCTTGCTCCACCTAAACTCGTCTCCAAGTAGACAACAAAGTTTTGCATGCGCTTGCGCACATTTTGGTATGACTTTTAGAAGATTTGTGAAGGATATACCAACTAGGTGGAACTCCACCTACTTGATGTTGAAATCTGCAATTCCTTTTAAGAGTGCTATTTCATATTATTGTACTTCGGATGTCACCTTTGACTATCAGGTTACTGATGATGATTGGTTAGCTGCTGAAAGTGTTTGTGAATTTTTAGAAGTTTTTTACAATGCTACATTAACTCTTTCTGGTGTTTATTATCCCACATCTTGCTTAGCTTTACGTGAACTTTGTAACATGTCTTATTTATTTTCTAAATATAGAGATTATCCAAATTTTGAAATTGCGGTGAGAAATATGGAAGCCAAATTCAGGAAATATTGGGGTGAAGTACCTCTTTTATATTGTTTGGCTTCCATATTTGATCCTACAATCAAATTGGATGGCGTAGAGGTTTTATTAGAAGGATATGGAGAATATATGGGTATAGACGTTACTGACATGAAGGCAGAAGTTAAAGTGGCTTTGGACAGGTTAGTTATACTGTACGAAGAAGGAGCAACGTCGACCCGACCAACTCAGGGGGGGGCTAGTAGTAGCTCCGGCTTGGCGTCTAAGCTATCAGCAGCCGGTCGCATACTACAAAGGAAGAAACAAAAGCAATCTTCCCAGCCTACTCAAGAGTTGTCTGCTTACCTTAGCTCTTATCAAGACGAAGATGAGACTCCAGATCACTTCGCCGTTCTAGAATGGTGGAAGAGACACGACAAGAGATTTCCTGTGCTTTCTAACATAGCACGTGATCTACTGATGGTTCCGGTGTCGACGGTAGCATCGGAGTCCTGTTTTAGTGCAAGTTCGAGGATGTTGAGCGATAGGAGGAGCCGCTTGAAGCCCGATATTTTGGAAGCGATCGTGTGCGTACAAGATTGGATGGCTGCCGATAGAAGAACACAAAACCAGAAAGATGGAGAAGATCATGACATCCACGAGCTGGATTTGGAATCGCTTTCATTGCATGAAGGCGAACAACAATGAGGCTACGGTACAAGGTATTAGGTATGTAAATTTAACATTATACATTTCAATTTTAAATTTGAACTTATACTTTCAAAAACTATTTTTTTTTTTTTAACTTATACTATTCAAATTTTTAATTTTAACTTATCCTATTCAAATTTTTAAACTTATACTTTCAAAAACTATTTTTTACTTTCAAAAACTATTTTATACTTTCAAAAACTATTTTTTAAAAAAAACATTTTTTAACTCCGCCTATGCCAAACAAGCATTTGCCGGTCCCAAGCCCGGATAAAGGAAGAGGGAGAAATGTTTTTTTTAAATTTTTATAAATTTTTATAAACATTTCTATATATTTGTTTGTATAAAAATTATAAACATTTCTATTTATTTGTATACAAATTATAAACATTTTATAAACATAAAATTATAAACATTTCTATTTATTTGTATACAAATTATAAACATTTCTATTTATTTGTATACAAATTATAAACATTTTATAAACATAAAATTATAAACATTTCTATTTATTTGTATACAAATTGTAAACATTTCTATTTATTTGTATACAAATTATAAACATTTTATAAACATAAAATTATAAACATTTTATAAATATTTTGTATAAACATTTTATAAACATTTAAGTTACAAATTAAAAAAGAAAATATAAATTTAAAATACAAATTTTTAAAATATCAACATTTTATAAACATTTTATCCTATACAAATTTTTAAATTTAAAATACAAATTTTTAAACATTTAAAATTTAAAATATACATTGTATAAACATTATAAACATTTTGTATAAAAAGAAAATTTTAACTTATCCTATATACATTGTATAAACATTTTGTATAAATATTTTTAATTTTAACTTATCCTATACAAATTTTTAAATTTAAAATACAAAAGAAAATAATTAAAAAACCAAATTTAAAACAAAAACTGAAAAAAAAAACTGCAAAAAAAAAAAAAAAAAAATTAAAAAACCGGGCCGGTCCGGTTAAACCGGCCCGAACCGTCCAAGCCCGGACCGGCCCGACCCTATAATGTCCGGTCCTCTGGGCCGGGCTGGGTCCAGAGCTACAAAACCGGGCCGGGCTTAGCCCGGACCGTAATTAACGCTGGGCCGGTCCTGGACCGGCCCGAACCCGGTCAGGCCCGCAGCCTTTGGACCGTGGGCCGGCCCGGACCGGCCCGAAAAAACCATGATATATTAGCTTACCCCTCATACACACGGGGATAAGCCATATCATTCACTATACAACCCAAGCCGGTCATATTCATTGCCTATTCACATCACAATATTTTAACTGCTGGAGAACTATTTATTTCAAATTGTTTAAAAGTGCATGATTCTATTATTATTTTAATTGTCAAATTAGCATGAATTGTACTTTGCTCACTCCTGACTGGAGACCCAACATTTTTAGGTAACACTGATGAGGCTTTGTTCTGCGATATTTTCCGAGGTCCCAACTAGAGGACGATGATTTCGAGACTGATGAGCTGTTTGCCTAGAGTTTTTTTCTTCATGATGTATGTAGAAAATGGATCTAAGTTGTATCTTTCATTTCATTGTAAAAGTTTTTAAATTCGGAATAATAAATTGTGGCAATTATTGTGTTGTTGATATTACCTGCAAATGGATACAGCTTACTGCCGCCGTCTCAACAACGGTGCAGGCTGGGCATGATCCGATTCGACCCAAGTAATTGGGACCGGGTCGTGACATAAGCCGTGTGAATTTCATCAACCATTTAAACAAATTTAAAAAAATAATTAAATAACTACCTAAATACTCTACTAATTATTTTACAAAAGACTATAACTATATAAGTATTTAACTATCTAATATGATATATTTATAACTAAATAGTTTAACTCAAGTGGTTAAGGTATGAGGTTTTTTTTTTCCTTGGTTGTCTGATTTCAAATCCTAGGTTTGATAGTTTTCTATAATAAATTTTTATATTTTTTTAACATTTTTTCACACGTGCACATTACTAGCTAGTATATATAAAAGAGGCTTCTAAACGGTTCAAATGTGAGCCGTCTATGTGGTGTGAATATCATCAACCATTTAAATAATTTAAAAAATAATAATAGATAACTAAATAACTACCTAAATATTCCACTAATTATTTTTTTTTAAAAAAGGTAACTAAGTATTTAACTATCTAATAAGATATATTAATAACTAAATAATCTAACTCAAGTGGTTAAGGTAGGAAATATTTTTCTTGGTTGCTTGAGTTCAAATCCTAAAATTGATTTTTTTTTATAATAATTTTATATTTAATTTTTGAAATATTTTTTTTCGTACGTGCAATGTACGTGCACATTACTAGTATATATAAAGAGACTTTAAAACGACTGAGCCGTCTAAGTCGTATGAATATCATCAACCATTTAGTTAAATCTAAAATATAATGATAAATAATTACCTAAATACTCCACTAATTATTTTAAAAAATTGTAAGTAAGTATTTAACTATCTAATAAGATATATTTGCAACTAGATATTCTAACTCAAGTGGTTAAGATATGAGGTATTTTTTTTGGTTGTTTGAGTTCAAATCCTAAATTTGATAAATTTTTCAATAAATTTATATCTAATGCATTTGCACGGGCACATTACTAGTATATACACTACTAAAATATGCTAAATTAGCGACATTGTTTAGCGACGGAATAAAATATCGTCGCTAAATATATAATATAGCGACTCCCTTCTATTGACATCGCAAAACGTCGCTGAATAGAGACGTTCAGCGACACTAGATACATTACGTCGCGGAATAGCGACGTTCAGCGACATATTATTAAAATATGTCGCCTATATTAAAATGGTCGCGACGATTAGCGACGTCGACTGTTGACGTTGCTAACTTTTTTACTTAGGGCACGGTCCTGTTTCCTTTTTTCTCCCTCACTCGAAAACTCGAAAATTTCGTAATCGAGCTCTCGGCGCATCCCCCCCCTCCCCCCCCCCCCCCCCCCCCCCGTCGACTCCCTCCCCCCCCCCCGACGACCCCTACCCCCCTCCCCTGTCGAGCTCCTCCTCCTCGAGCTCCTCCTCCCCCAATCCGAGCTACTCCTTCTCTCCCGCACACACACACCCGCACACACACACACACACACACACACACACACACAGAGACACACACACACACATGGACACACACACACACACGGACACGCGGACACACACACACGATTAGGTTTAGTGATGAGATTTGGGGGCTTGAGTCCCAACATATATAGAAAAAGTGGAAGTTGCTCCTAGACACAAACGTGTCGTGTATCATAGAGGGAGTTCTTGCTACACAAAATATCAGCTAGTCTATAGAATGGATTCTTAGACAGTGGATAGAGTTTCTCGGTCTAGCCGACAAGATATAATACATGTGAGCATTACACCATCGTTTTCTAATTTGGGATGGTTCCCTTGCAATGCCCGTTCTCTCATTGTCTTCATTCTCCATTAGATTTATGATTAACGTAATCAACATAATTATATTACCCACAACAACATTAAGCATCGGACGTTGGGGTTGGAAAGATCCATCTACAATAAAAAAAGGCACCCCAAATTTGTTAGATTTCTTGTACTAACTCAATCTAGCTATACTTAATGCATTTCAAGAGAAAACCATAAATCCCCTAACTTAATGCTAGTTACTAGAAAGTAGTATATTGGTTCCTAGGACATGAATAGAACCTAATGTCAGAAATTAATTGGCATAGCAGAGTGCATAAATGTTTAGCCATAATAATTCATAGAAAAGCACAAAGCAGGTTGGTAAACTGATATAAGTAGACTGATGGGTTTATCCATCTTGATTTAGCACTGCCTAGTATCAGTCCTCTTGGGGATTAGGTTTAGTGATGAAATTTGGGGGCTTGAGTTTATTTAAGTGTCTTAACTACCAAAAGCATGTACTGATTACTCCTTACATTGGTGTGGGTGTATAGTTGTGTAGAGGAAATAGTGTCTGTCCCTGTTTTATAAAGAAAGCAGCTATGACGAGTGAGATGAGTGTGTACAAGAGCCAGTAGGCAGGCATGGGTCATCCTAAATCACTGTGTACTAGTAAGATATGTATTATAAGATTTGTAGTTGATAGGGGATTTTGGATAGTTTTAGCTTGGTTAATGTTCAGTAAGAATCGATAGCGTATGTGTACACGTTGGATGCACAAGAACTTATGTGCGATATAGCATGGTTATTAGTAACTGTCCGCTACTAATGTGTGTCCCATAATAAGACATAATATACGAATTTTTGCCTATTGGATAATGTGTGTCCATCTTTGCAGAATTATTTCCAAATGGATATGAATTACTACTTGTGGAATCGTTCATGGATGTACAATCGTCGTCCTGATGATATGTGTGGTGTGCGGGATGAATACATAGCGGGAGTAGAGCAGTTCCTGCAGTTTGCTAAGGCGTTCCCTCAGTACATGGACGGCCCCAAAATTAAGTGTCCGTGTGTGAAATGTCATAACGTGAAATATTATCCAGAAGTGGAAGTGACATATCATTTGTACTCGAGGGGTTTCACGCCTAATTACTATCAGTGGACCGCACACGAAGAACTTGTGTCTTTAGCATCAGAACCGGAGCCTTATGTTGAGCCGTATATGCATGCGGGACCTAATTTTGTTTCAGATAATCATGCATACGAGGAAGGGTACGTACTACGGTACGGGAGCCTTATCAATATAGACTTTAGCAAACACTTACACGTTAGCAAACATTGTTCTAGGCCGGGTTTGTTCAGCTATAAGAGGAGGTGGCTGCTGCTGCTAGTACGCCAGCAGAGGAAGGGGCTGGTACTTCCTCCCAGCCGCCTACAGCTCCATCGCCAGACGACCTCTGGATGACCGTCATTGGCAGCCTTCAGAAGGGTACGTACTACGGTACGGGATCCTACGACGCGTATTTGGCTTCAGAGTCATCCCGGGCCCCCTCTGTCAGTGCGCAGTCTCCAGCTTCGCAGGCGTCGTCACGAGCTCATGATATTCGTCGTCAGATCGACGAGCTGCGTCGCGAGTTGCAGCAGCAGATTTCTGATCACCTTACCGCAGAGCGACGATCCGACCCTCCGATGATCACCGGACGATTTAATGCGGTCGAGCGCAGTATACAGGAGCTGATGAGTCTGCAGCAGGCTACAGCTGCCAGCTTGCACACGCTCACCGAGTCTACGCAGCGCACAGAGCGTAGATAGGTCGAGCTGGAGGGATCGCAGAGGACCATGTCTGCCTCACTCACTCAGGTATCGGCTTTGATTGAGAAGAGTACTCAGAGGATGGTGAATACCCTTGCTGCGCATGGTGAGCGACTGCGAGAGCTGGAGCTGATACGTCCTCCCGGTCCATCGACGGCGCCGACTCCAGACATTGCACTGTCTCCTACTGCCCCTACGGTGCAGCTCACACAGGAGCAGTATGAGTACATGCTATCCCAGATGCGCGGCAGGGGTCCTCAGTGATACAGCTTCTTTTTTTATCATCTTTGTATGTATTGGCCCTATGGGCCTATTGACCGTTCTGTACACTGATTTTCATTATTATTTGACTATGTTGGACATGTATGTCTGTGACATGATATTTAATTTGTTGGTATTTTCATTGAGTACATGTATGATATTTAGTTGTAGACTGTTATGATGGGAGACTGTTATTCATCTATTAGTTGTAGACTGTTATGATGGGAGACTGTTATTTATGATGATATCTGCGACGGGGATGACAAATATACCTATGCTGGGTTATAAGCGATGATCTGATATACAAAGGAGGTGCTGCCCAAATTTTAGAAATATATAATGTGTATTTTTGTGATGATGTGTGTCTATGTTTACAGTGTATGTAAAATGCAGTGTTCGGAACCATCGATAGTTTCGATTACTGTTGTATATTTTATCTTGGACAGAAAGAGCAACTGTTCAGGGTGTACTTCTGAGAGCTTCATTTTCACATCCTTCATTCTCTCGGGACGTCGTACAGGATCCCGAAAAGGTGAAGGACGTGAAGAGGAAGCTCTGAGAAGTGCACCCTGAACTGTTGCTCTTTCTATCCAAGATAAAACATAGAACAGTAAGCGAAACTATCGATGTTTCGAACACTTCATTTCACACACACTGTAAACACAGACACACAGCATAACAAAAATACACATTATATTTTTTAAAAAAAATTCAGTATTCTGCGACGGATAGCGACGGGTCTGCGACGGATAGCGACGTATGCAGACGTCGCTATTACGTCGCTAAGTAGCGACGTTACGTTGATGTATGTCGCTACTGTGCTGACGTGGCAGGCATGCCATGTCATCACATAAATAGAATAAGACGTCGCTACGTAGTCGCTCTATGTCGCTAGTTTTGCGACGTATAGTTGTTGTCGCTCTCCGTCGCTAACTTTGCGACATCCCAGCGACACGGCAGTGACGTCGCAAACAGTGACGTAGGGCGACGAATTTGTCATATGCGACTAGCTTTTTTCGCGACCTTCATTTTCAGTCGCTAAATTCGTCGCTAATTAACTTTAGCGACGTATTTTCTCTAATTAGCGACGTATCTGAATGTCGCTAATCTGGCTTATTTTAGTAGTGATATAATATTAGTGTGTATGTGTACACCGCGCACAATACTAATAATTGAATAATTAATGGTCATAATAATTTGTTAGGTTGCTGGAATCTACTTAGGGGATATTCGGTTATTCCTGTTTTGTCTTTATATGATAATGATATTATTAGTCTGTTAGAGACCACTTTACTAGTTTCATATATTGTTGATATTACCTACTTATAGCTATGTTAGGGATCATCACTGGACCCGAGGCCATGGACATCCGAAGAAATCCGTCTGGCCCGATAGACCAAAGTCCGATACAGTCCTGCCATTAGGGTAGTCTGATCCGATCCATATTAGTATAATGTAGGACTTGGGCTAAGCATTTGCATGCCAGAGGCCCGTCCGAGCCCAACCCTAAAATTCTATCTAAGTCCGACCCAAAAGTTTGATACATTCCTAGTTATAGGGTACATATTTTAATTTAATTTGGAAAAGTTTAACAAGTGGTGAAGTTCTAATTACCAATGTTAGTAAGCTTGTGCTCCGATATTTTTTTTGTTTTGTAAATTTGCAGTGTTTTGTTTGATCATGCTTACTTGTGGGATATACTGTTGTTCCTGTTACTTGCATTTTCTAAAATTTATATTGGTGTTGCGTTGGTTATATGTCAAACGTCATTTATGTGCTTTTGAACATTCAGTATCTTGATTAAGAATGTACTTGTGAACATTCTGACTAGACCTGTCAATTGGGCCGGGCCGGCCCAGTCAGGCCCGAAAAATTGGCATATGTGACGGCCTGGCCCAATTAATCGTGGGCCCGGTTCGGCCCGGCCCCGTATATTGGTTCGTGCCGAGCCACATATATAGGCCCATAAGATAGGTCCGGCCCGGCCCGAAGCCCAAGCACGACCCAGCCCGAAGCCCGAAGCCCGGCCCGGCCCACCTGTTATAGTGTTATTGGGTTCTGGGTAGCAATGTCTATTCCTTTAAACCTGTTATAGTGTTTTGTTACTGAATCACGTTAGCAGTCTAGTTATAACTCAAATGCCACTGCATTATGGAATATTTTCTTTGCACTACTTTCATTTGGAGAATTTGTTAATCCCATTACAGTCTTCATGTGAAGAAGCATTTTCATATTATTAGCTGTGTGATCTAGCAACTTGTTCTGAATCTTCTGCTATAAAATGGCTTATTATTAGATGTCAGTTTGAAAGCCTTGGAAAAGAACTTTATCAAATCAATTATGAAGCTTTTTTAGGTCCACAAATTCTGTTCAAAAGAACCAAGTATGTAATGATTTTAAGATACTCGGCACGGTCCGGCCCGACCCGACCCGAAACCTACTGTGTCGTGGGTCACGTGCCGGACTAGGCCGAGATTTTCAACTCTTGGCCCGGCCCGGCCCACTACAGTTCATGGGCCCAAGAGGCCCGGGCCAGCCCGGCACACTTGACAGCTCTAATTCTGACTAAGAATCATGGGGTTTGTGAACATTCAACGTCTTGCTTAAGGGTGTGTTTGTGAACAATGTAATAATTAGATCCGAGAAGGCATATTTGGACTTTTTATAGGGCTAGCCTGATTCGATTCGATTTGGCCCTAAAAGTTCGACCTTGTGGACAGATTTGGACTTCATAGATAATATTTAAGTTTGACTCGGCTCGGCCCAAAAATTTTCTATGGCCAAAAAAGATCGGCCGGGGCCCGTACTTATGGGCCTGTGCGGTCCAGTCCGCCCGGTGTTGATCCCTAATCTATGTTTGTGTATTTGACTTTAGACACGAACAAGTGCATGCATAATAGTTAGTGATACATTGCAACCCTATTCAGTAGTTGTTATGGTCTCGATTCTTTGATTGAGAGAAAGGTTATAAATTCATGAACAACTATCCTTCTATTTTCTTTTTTTTAACTCGGTGGCACCCGTATGTTTTTCGGAATATTAGACTTTGGGATTATATTTATGGACCGTTCAGATTAGATTATTAAACTACTCAATTTTTTACGAGATTTTTGACCTAATTTGAATGATCCACAAAGACAATCCAACGACTGCTATTCTGAAAAACATGCGGAAATACTTAAGTATAGGGATCATGATCCCTAGGGGTGAGCATTATTCGATTTTGGACTGAAAATCGAACCGAACCGAATAAGAGATTCTGTTAAGTCTGGAAAAAAAAATCGGTTCGATTTCGATTTTAAAAATACTGAAATTTATTATTTGGTTTTGATTTTTGGTTTTGATTTCGGTCCAAACCGAAAACTGAATATGACGTGTGCAATTATGTAAATACCATCAATTCTATGCGTACATTGTAATTAAGTGTATATTTTGAAAGCAACAATTTTATGTATATGTTTTGAAACCAAAATTTGGTAATTTAACGACTATCTAACTTTGAACGTAAATACAACAAATGTGTGTCTAAAAATTATACTTTCTAATATATATATATATTTTTTCTTTATACTTTCTAATATATATATATATATATATATATATATATATATATATATATATATATATATATATATATATATATATATATATATATATAGGTTATACTTCTTGCATGGTTTCAAGTTTATCCAAATATATAATTTTGACATATGAAATTTAAAATTGTAAAATGATAATTTTAAAATAGGTATTGTTCGATGACTACGCCCTGCACACGTATTTGTATATACGAAACTTCGACCATGTTGGTAATCGAGTTGGACCGGTCCTCCGACTCATAAAGCTCCAATCCAGGTCAGACCGGTGTAAGACCGGGCCAAGACGAGTTTCTAATGGGAGAATCCGGTCCAACCCAATTTTTATCATGTTCGGACTACGTTTCGGCTTTAACGGGGCCTGGGCCAGATCAGCCCGGGTTTGACCACTCTGAACTTGGGTGGTTTTTAAACAACTTGACAAAATGGCTATGGCAGTATAAAAAATGGGTTATTTAATATTTAGTAATAGGATCTCATATAATATGTAACAGTAGGATTTGGGTCTTTAAATTGTTTGATATTAGACTTTGGGTTTTCACATGACTCAAAATTGGTAACATGAACAGTAAAAATAAGATCCAAACTCTAATATTAGACAATTTGAAGACCCAAATCATAATATTATATATTAAATAAGACCATATTACTAAATAACCCTAAAAAATTCACAACGTTAATTGCTTTCCATCAGGGCCGGCCCTGAGTTCATGGGGGCCCTAGGCAAACTTTTAAAATGGGGCCCATATATAATATTAAAAATTGAACTAAAAGTAAATTTTAAAAAAATGTTACAACCAAGATTGAACCTAAGACCTCTAGTGTGCATATTTAACATACTAACACTACACCACAATTGTTTCGTGATAAAAGAGGATCATGTTACGATTAGTTCTATTTTCAATACAAGATTACTAATATATATATATAAAAAAATTGGGCCTCCAAATTTCATGGGGCCCTCGGGGCCTTCCATCAAAGACAAGTAAATCAAGAACAATACATGGACTATTTTGGGTATTTATGACTTTCTACCGTATGAAGAGAAGAGGAAAGGGGACATTTGGTTCAAGTTTTGGAGGCTTGGAAGAGTGTCGGACTTTAAATTTTGAGACATGAGATAAACGCTAGAAGCAGTGCCCTCAAAGCTTAATGTTTATATAAAAAAAATTTCATGGACGATGATGCAATAGTATAATCAACGTAAAATTCAAGAAATAAAACAATAAACAAAATATAATATCCAAAATAATATATATCATAATGAAATACTAATAAAACTAGAGATGTTCCAAATCAAAAATAAAATTGATGTTCCAACCAAATAAATAAAAAGGAAACTAACAACTCATAATGATAATAATAAAAAAGGAGAAAAAATTCAACTTGTTATGTTATTCGATTACCTCACGAAGAGAGAGAGAGAGAGAGAGAGAGAGAGAGAGAGAGAGAGAGAACGACGGAAGGATAGAGGAGATTGAGAGCGTCAAACTGTTAGAATGACGAATGAGGAGAGAATTTTGAAGCGAGTGCACCAAATTTTTTTCTTTATTCTAATAATTAAGCGACTTTTATCTTGTTATTCTAGTATACGACGATTAGATATCGTATAACAACTTTTTTTATGCAGAGTAAGCGGATTAGAATGAGTAGTGTTGGACCTTTTTTCAAATTTGCTCTTACATAAATTAAATGGTATATAAAAAAAATTGGTGCCCTCTCGAATTTTGGGCCTGAGGCAGTTGCCTCATCAGCCTCATAACAAGTCCGTGGCTTGGAAATGGATTTTGGATTTATTACCTATATTTGGTATATCTAGAATTGGAAATTAACTTATGGGTCGTTTAGTATAAGATTTTTTTATGCCCAAAAAAATTTAGGGTTGGAAAAACAATTTCGCGTTTAGTTTACCCTATTAAAATTTATTTTCGAAAATTAAGAATATCCGGGTGAATTATTTATCCATGAAACATAGAAAACTTGTTCCCTAGTAAATAGGTGGGATTTTTATGTGGGAATAAAATTAACAAAAAGTTAACATATTTACCACATTTGCCACCAAATTTTTTTAAAAAAAAATCAATTCTTCTCTCCCCTATTTCTTCTGTTTTGCTCTCGAAAGAGAGAGGCGTCTCTCTCTCTCTCTCTCTCTCTCTAGAACCATAGGTATGAATTTCCAATTTTTGATTTTATTTTGGATTTTTATTTTTTTGTCAATTTTTTTGTTAATTTGTATGATTTTATTTTGGTTGCTTGCTAAATCAGATATTGTGTTTTAGCAATCATGCCATAACGGTAAGTGATTGTTGTGTTGGCTGTAACTATTGGTGAATGTTTCTATGTAAATGCTACATTTACTCAACAAAATTTGCAAATTTGTCCAATTCCTGCAGCTTTTGTTACAGCAACACCCTTTTTATCGGCAACATGAAAAAAATTCAGGACTGCAAAAGTACGAATATAAATCGACATAATATAAGTAAAATGTGGTCAAAAATTCGTCTAACGAAAAACATTTGATTAGATTTAATTCGTATTTAGTACGTTTCATATGAACAAATTCGACACTAAAAATTCGGCATATATAGGGGCCATCCACATCTACTCCTTCATAAACAAGGTTCAGTGTGAGAATAAAAAAAGGTTGGGAAACATTACATAAAGAAAAGAAAGTAAAAGTATGATGAAAAATCGAAATGTTTTTCTTTGATTGTTGCAAGCAACAGGTGTAAAGACTTGGGTTTCTTGTTTAGGTTACTGTGAGATTTTTCTTCTTCTTTTCTTTTGATAATTTTTTAAATTGTACCAGTCTTAATATTTAATAGTAGCAAGAGTTAATAAAGTCAAGACCGTTGGGTTTCTCAGTCACGTTTTACTGGCCAATTTTTTTTAAAATTCGTACGGTACGTGTTTAAAACTCCACATGCTTAAAATTTGCGTACAAATTCTAATTTTTTAAAAGTACGTAAGTATTATATGTTTATGTAAGATACGAAAAAATTTGCGTATAATATGTGTTTTATTCGGGTGATTGCCAACAAGGGGCAACACCACTTATATTAACTTTTGTTGCAAAAGATTTCCATTTACAGGCAAACCACACAATTCCTAGATATGTTCCTAGTTTCCGAAAATGATGATTGGAATGAAGGTTCTAAAATGAGTTCCCAGTATGGCCCTAGTTTCCAAATACGATGAAAGTTAGACCACATTTGGTTCACGGATTTAAGGAACTAAGAAAGGAAAATTGTTCCTTTTTTTTGTTTGGTAGCCACAAACTTGGAAATTAATTTCCTGACAAGGGAAAAAATTGGTAGAAATATGGTTCCACTCAAGACCCATGGGATTGATTTTCCCTCCTCATTTCCCAACATTTATTACAAAAGTTATGACAAAAGTAACCATGTGTCATTGCTTATTTTACAATTAATGTTATTTTTTATAATATTATTCTTATTTTAAAAAGTAAGGATATTATTGGAACATTGTTATATTTTGCTTTCCTTTTCTAGGTTGTTTTCTTGTTTTATCAAACAACGGAAAGAAAATGTGACATGAATCCTACTATCCCATTTCCATCGAAGATACAAGGGAATTCATTTCCTTTCCGTGAACCAAACGAGGCTTTAGTGCCTCCCAACATCAACAACACACATCTGGCTTTAATACCAAAGAAGGAATCCCCGGACACTCCGATTGCCTTATGCAACGTGTCTTACAAGATAAGACCCTTACAAACAGACTTCGGCCACTAATGAACAAGCTGATTTCTGAGGCACAAAACGCCTTTGTTCTTGTTCGTCATATTGAGGATAATGTTATCGTCGCTCAAGAAATCATCCATGCTATGAAATTCATGCCCATGAAGGAAAAATGCCTTTGCTTTGAAGATCGATATGGCGAAAGCTTATGACCGTTTATCTTGGTTATTCATTAAACATGACGGAGGTCTGGGATTTCGTAAGACTCAGTGGGTTAATGACTCTCTTGTGGGCAAACTCGTGTGGCGATTCCTTGCAAATCCACAACAACTTTCGGCGCGAATATTACGAGGTACATATTTACATAACAATTGTTTTTGGACTGTGCAGAGATCTCGCAGGGCCTCCCGTACTTGGGCTAGCGTGCTACAAATCCGTAGTTCGCTGCGTCCACATTGTTCGCTGCGTCCACATTCTTTATATGAAACTTTTAGGCGCCAAAGTCCATCCTCCTCTCGAGCCTCCGACACGAAACCAGTTTGGAAGAGCCTCTGGAAATTGAAGACTATCCCTCCTAGAGTCCAAACTTTCTTATGGCGAATGTTGAATGATGCGTTACCTCTTCGCTCGACCATATGTAAGTGGGCTCCATCTGCTGATCCTCTTTGCCCATCTTGCTTAGAACATGTGGAGGATGCAAACCACTTGTTTCTCCATTGTTCGACTGCTAGAGAAGTTTGGTTCAGATGCCCAATAGGCCTTCGCTCGGATGACTATCTTGATGTCATTTACTTGGTGGAAAGATGGCTTCGAGATGAGTCGGCTTCAGAAGTTGCTTCGATAGGGACGGTAATACTCCGGGCGATTTGGAAAGCAAGATGCTCTACTATCTTTCGCAATTCCCCTTCCATACCATCTGTTATCATTTCCAATACGATGTACGATGTCGACTTTTCGGGAATTCTCCATAACACCAGCTGAACAGTCTATCTTCCTTGCTTGATATACGGGATGCTCTTCCCTTTTCAAACCTCTGGTCAGCTCCGGGAAATAACACCATCAAAATCAACGTCGACGGTGCCACATCTTCGTCGTGCTTAGCTGTGGCAACAGTAGCCAGAGACTCAAGGGGCCACTTCATTGCGGCTTCGACCTGGTGCTCTCCATACCCCTATACAACAGACAATTGCATGCTGGCGGAAGTACATGCCATTCGGCAAGGAATCTACCTAGCAAAGTGTCTATATGCAAACAACTTCCTTCTCGAGAGCGACTCACTTTCAGTGGTTCGTATTTTCAAAGGAGATGAATCCCTTATTCCTTGGAAATTATCAGGAATCATCTCGAGCATCAAAACAGACATCTCAAAGATGTCCCTTCAGGATTTTCTTTTCACTAGAAGGACTGCAAATACAGTTGCTCATACCCTCGCCAAGTTTGCTATTAGTTGCAATCTCAACTCCCTTTTCTTTCAACCACCATCTTGTATTATTGATCTCCTTTCCGAAGAATCACAGACCCAACATGTTAATATGTTTGTGTCTTGTAACTCTTCTTCTTAATGATTAATGATATGTGATTTCAAAAAAAAAAGTCCCTTTATTCAATCCCAAACCATATTAGTCATCGGTCAAAGATTTCCCTTTTTATACAAAGACTAGTAACTTGTATGTGCATTACACGAGTGTAAAAAAAGTTATTGAAAAAGAAGAAATTTAACATGAATTTTATAAATATTGTCGTCTTTAGGAATTGAAATTAGGCAACCAAGAAAAATGTCTCCCACCTTAACCACTTGAGATAGAATAGTTATAAATAAATCATAGTAAGTAGTTAATTTAAAAAATAATAATAATACAAAACTCGAGTGGCTCTTGTGGCCACCGAGGCATAGCCGGACTTGATATGAGGCCCATGAGGTGGGTGCCTCACGCCCAAACATTTAGAGGGCACTAAATTTTTATATATACTATTTAATTATGTAAGTTCAATTATGAACAAAGGTCAAAGACTGATTGTAATTCTTTTAGTCCACATAAGAAGTTTGTTTTTGTTATAGAATATCTAAATGTCATGTACTAGATTACCAAAAGAGAAATCAACTAAGTCAGAATGGAGAAAAAAATTGGTGCAGTCATTATCAAAATTAAATTATCTCCCCTTCTCTTGCTCTAACAGTCTGATGTTCCAAATCTCCTTCTACCTTTCTAAGGTTGCCAATCTCCTTTGCCCTTACGCGATGTCAATCTCTCTCTCCCCCTCTCTCTCTCTCTCTCTCTCTCTCTCTCTCCTCTTGGACGTAATTGAACAATAGGACAAGTTACAATTTTTCTATTTTTCTTTTTTTTTATTATCATAAGAACTATTCAAAACATTATTAGTTATTTATTTGTTTAGAACATCAATTTTTTTGCTTGGAATATCATCAATTTTATTAATATTTCATTATGACATATTTTTTTTGATATTATATTAATACTATTGTATTATTGTTCATAAAAAGAATTATATGAATATTAAGTTTTGAGGGCACAACTTCTAAAGTTTGCCTCAGGCCTCAAAATTTAAAGTCCGGCACTGTACCGAGGAGAGGTATAAGATCATGGCTAGGTAGCGGAAGATCAATGGATCGAGCCACAGAGGCGTATTATTTTTTTCATTTATTTGGTGGAAGTTGGGGGACAGTAGGCCCAACAAGCATGCAATGTATCATGCACAAAGTCTCATACGTATCGGTGGACATCTCAAAAAATAAATAATAATAATAATAATAATAATAATAGAATATTTACAAACGGTTTAGACGGCTCATCCTTTTCCAAGCCACTTTATATTTTTAGAGATTAAAGGCTAAGGTTATCTCAAAACTTTTTTTTTTTGCAATTGTACTTTATTGACAAGTAGACGCTTTTTGGCCAAATGTTAAGGGCACTACAAGAGTTTTCTAGGATGACACATGATAGAGGACAACACACATCAGGCACTAAGTTGACACTTTCTTTTGGCAAATGTTAAGGTCACTAAGGGCCTGTTTGGATTGCAACATTTCTCCTGCAACTTACAGTTTCAGTGAGAACTGGTCGGACGTTTGGATGGACGGTGCAAGTGGCATGTAAGTGTCTTTTCTCTGACGCTTGCCACTTGCTGTCCCCCTCTATTCTTCCCATTTCACTTGCTTCACAAAAGTGAAGGAAGTGTGATGAAAGTGGGGGAGTTGCTGCCAAAGGAGAGTTGGAGACTCCGAATGAAAGCAGATAACAGACTCCTGGTCCGACGCCGTCGCAGGAAGCCACCGTGGTGGGGAGAGGAGGAGGAAACGGTGACATTACGAGGACGTCGCGATCGCAGGAGAGCCGGTGACGCTACAAGGACACTGTAGCCGCAGGAGAGCCTGTGACGCTGAGAGAGGAGGACTATGAGGTGACGACGAGAGGAGGCGGTGGGCAGAGAAGGAGAAGGGGGTGTGTAGTGCCCCGTCCCGCTCAATCAATCGGAGGAATCGAAACGCCGACGGCGTTCGGACTTAGCCTTACAACGGCTGCTCGAAGACTCGCTCGGCCGAGGCGACTCCTCGCTCAGGTGGGGTAGTTTCGGTGATCTTGCCTCATCTTAGCCTTCACATAATAAATCACATGTTTCCAACTTGCACAAGTTAGGCTTGATAATAAAAGAGACGCATCTACATAGCTAGGGAAATAATCCCGACGGGTCGGAATGTGTTAGAACATGGAAAAAGGTCCCACGGTCTGCTTAGAAGTCTGCTCAGCGCGCTTTCAAAATGACACTCGGTCCTTCGTCTCGTGGCTTGGGAGAAGAAAGTTGGCCTAAGTTGCTAAGTTGCCACGAAGCTGGGATTAGCCTAAGTCATAGGCGTCGTCCGCACGAATGCTTGATAAAGCATGCACGGTCCCGTCGTCCAAGGCTTGGCATAGCCTTCGCCTGTCTCGTGGTTTAAGTCGCATTGCATGGCTTGTGGCTTAAGTCTAGGCACCCAAAGAACTTGGTTGTTCAAGTCGAACGCGTGCACGCTACGTTCTCTCGATGCGAAGCTTGGCGTAGCATTTGATCGTCAAGTCGTTGTCCGAATGAGTTAGAAAAGAGTTGTGCTGGGCTATCGAAGTCATAACAAGCACTGTCCCCTGTTTCCTGCGGTTGCCAAGTCACATAGTCCCATGAGAACAAGGCTCGTCATGTAAAGTATGTGACTTGAGCGATAGCGTCGCCTAGAGAATACGGTCTGTCTAAGACACGAGCCACGGTGGGTTTAGTGAAAAGTATGCCACGGACAAAGGAAGTCCACGCGACTGGTTATCGCTGAGATCGGTCCCACTACTTGGGAGTCTCGATAAGTCTCGATAAGGAAGCACACGAGATCAGTCCCCCTACTTGGGAGTCTCGATAAGTCTCGTTCACGAGATCGGTCCCGCTACTTGGAAATCTCGATAAGTCTCGATAAGAAAGCACAAGAGATCAGTCCCGCTACTTGGGAGTCTCGATAAGTCTCATTCACGAGATCGATCCCGCTACTTGGGAGTCTCGATAAGTCTCGATAAAGAAGCACACGAGATCGGTCCCGCTACTTAGGAGTCTCGATAAGTCTCGATAAGGATGTTCACGAGATCGGTCCCGCTACTTGGGATTCTCGATAAGGAATCACGCGAGATCGGTCCCGCTACTTGGGAGTCTTGATAGAAAGATAGAAAGCATTGTCATGATTAAGGAAGGACTTGATAGATCGAGTTGAGTCTTGCATGGTCATTGGACAACTTGCGCGCAAGGACGAAATTCCTCGAGCGATCCCGGGGCGCTGGATTCGTGTCGACCTAAGAGGAATTGTAGATATTGTACGTCCTTCATCGACGGTACGACTCGATTGAAGTAAACCGTTACAATATAGGCTGCGGGTCATTCGGTGGGAGCTCGTACCTCGCCACGCAAATGGTCACCGTATGCAAAAGATCCAGGATAGCTTGACATTGCTAGTGACCACTCATATAGATGTATCGACATAAGAGCGGCTATCCGCGTGTATGCCTTTGGATTGCGTCGAGTACTAGCAGGTTATGAGTTGGGTTAACAAGTTATGCTTTTTGCAAGCGCTAACCTTGAGTCGGCACGAGTTAGGTGTGCACGGTTGCAGCACCATTCTGGAGCTTAAGAGTTGGCTATAGCAAGGACACGTGCTTCGGCATGAATGTGGCATTGTTGTATCGAGTTAAGTTAGGAAGGGCCGTAAGGCAAGTTGATTAAGTCTGGTTGATACTTGGGAGGCACGACCTCGATTCTAAGGCACGAGCAAGTGTATTGGCACGACCAGCACGAGCCGTCCCCCTTGACGTCATTGGCACGAGAATGGTCTAGAGGCACATGAAATAAGTGAAAGTCTTGGCACGGCCGAGTTTGTAAGTTGCTCCTCGACGAGGCACTGCCTCGAATATATGAAAGTCACGAATAGATTATCGTACGACCCTGTCGTTGCGTTACCAAGTATAGGCCAAGGCGTCGTTGTCTTAAAATTGATCCTAAGGTAAGACTAGAAAGACAATCAAAAGGGATTAAGCTGCTCAAAGTAAATGAATGTGTCGGTTTTGTATGGGTGGGCGAGAAGCTCACTCCAACAGTACAGTTGAGTACTGACACCCACACAATTTTCATGTGCAGGCACATGTAGAAGCTCGTGGCGCGGAGCTCACTTGGATGCGTCGAGGCATGGAGTTCCTTGGCGATTCGAAGCGTGCGGTCGCGTGGAGTCAAGACTTATACGGGACATAATGTATGGACATCGCCATCCGGCAGAATCTGCACTCGTCGTCTTGAAGCATTGTATTAAGAGATGAGAGAGAGCAGAGTGACTTATAAAATGAGAGAAAAGTGTCACGACCCGCACCCACTGTGAGGGCACGAGTACGTAACAACGTCCAGCCTATGCCGTAGTGTCGGCGGTAGAACGCTGTTCTAGGTCATGAACATAACTAACACAATATAAAATACTCTCCAACTGGAGGACAAGTCACAGAAGATACAACTCAATCACAATCTAAAGGTAGAATATAGCAAGATAGAATATATAAGGAAATCCTCAAAACTGAGGTACAAACAGATGTAAAATAAATCAAAGTCAATAAACACAAGTCTCAACATCTCCATAATAATACAACTCTGAAATCAAAGACAACAACTAACATGAAAAGAAAGAACAGTCTAGACTATCTATACTATGCATGGGTATCATCCTCAGCAGCTGCCTGAACCTCCCAAGGGTCCAGGTCGCGAGTGTCATCTAGGCAAGCTCCATAGTAAGGGGTACAGGGTTCCTCATCCTCCTTTGTAAAATTTTCAACAGGTCCAGTCAGGACGGGAGCGAGCACAGTACATCTCACAAAGATCATAGCAGGTTAGGAAATATAAACGTGCAAAAGAGTACGACATATGAAAACTGAAAGAATATACATGATGTAAAAGAGAGAACTGTAATAGAAATATCTACTATAAGTAGAGAACTATCAGTGACTAGTGATGTAGAGTACAAACTCGACATGTGAACGGCTGGAATTGCACATGAATATACTAAAGAGGCTCACATGGTTATACTACTTTGGAATTGTTCACATGACTATTTATACTCCCCCATACCCCAATCAATACACAAGGATCCAGACAAGTTATGTTACGTACATATTTTTCACATGAAAGCCCATAGATTGGTGTACATAAAGTATACATGAGAACTCAGAACTGAGTGAACATGAATTCCACATGAAGGCCCATGAAGGGGTACACATGAAGTATAGGTTACACATGAAGTACATGAGAAATATGACCGTACATGAGAGTACATGAGAGTACACGAACGTACATGAACGTACATGAAGCACATGAGAAACATGAATAACATGAGAGCGAGGAATACATGATGTACATAAAACACATGACATGAAGTATCTGATGCTTCCTAGGAGGATAATATCTCAATGTAGGGATCCATATGGTACCAATCCGTGATAATATCGTGACAGCATCAAATAAGGTAATCTAGAGCAGGAATATAATCCTAAGCAAGTTATGAAATGATCAGAAAATGTTCTCGCCTGGTATCCTGAATATCTGAAGAGAATATACTGTCTGAGGAGTGGTGTCTAGCTCTTATAGAATAGTACAAGTCACAACATATCCAAATTGGTAAAATAAACTGCTACGATGCATTCTATATGATGTTTGGGTCAATCTAGGCTAAAGTCAACCTTTGGTCAACTCTAGTCAACTACTCTAGTCAAACTAGGTCAACTAGGTCAAACCTAACCCAAACAAGTCTCACTAAGCCTAACCAGTCTATCTTAACAAGCACACATCATTCACAAGTCTAACAACACACAAAACTCATGTGTATATATCTCATATACACATAGGCTTGCATATTAAGATACACATGGGCTTGCACATTGGCTATATGCCAAACACATTGATATAGCATGCACACATATTCAATTTCCACATATACATACATACTAATTATATAGACAATATGCATATATCTATATTACATTACATTTATCACATAAGGTCATATATTATATATGTATACATATACATATAGAGAGAGATAGAGTATCATGCATATGTGTGTGTGTCATGTGGTAGCAGTAGTGTGTGTGTGAGTCTGAGTGTTCTCAGGTTTAACAGTGCACCATTAGTGTATCCATTTTCAGATTTGTGTAGTGTGTAGATGGGTGTGTTAACAATATACACAAAATCAGTGTCAATGTTCTCAGTTATTTTATGTGTAATGTGTGTTTGTGACATGGGTGAGTGAGTGAGTGTAGAGCATCACAACATAGGTTCCAGGTTTTGCATAAGTGCATGAGTGTGTGCGTGAACACTGTTCTCAGATTTCAACAGTGTACACAAAACAGTGTTGAAATCCCAGGTTCTCAGTTATTTCCAGAGTATACAAAACAGTTTACAAATTGATATCTCAACTGAAATCGAAAACCAATATCAACACCACCATGATTCCTATTGCAACTTAAACTCAGCTAAATATAGAAAATCAACATTGAATTTGAACCAACCAAAATAGTGAAACTCATGACAGTTCATTAGTTCTCAGGTTTTAGAGTGTGTCCTGTGTGTGTGATTCACATATATGTGTGTGTATGTGAACATGATAACAGTTTTCAGGATTCAAATGAAATAAATGTGTGTATATGAAACTAACATGTGTGCTCACAGTTTTAGGCTCATGTGCAATTGAGTGATGTGTTTCCAGCTCATGTGTGTGTAATAGCTAACTGTAGCTCCCCTTCCCAAAAATTTATGAATTTTTTTTATTATTTATTTGTTTTAAATGATGGTTTTTAGAATTTTAGAATTAATTATTTAGTTAATTATTACGGTAGATAATTTTAGCCATGATGGAGTTTTTGAGTACAAGACGACTAGGAATCATGGCACGGATAGTGCAGTGGCGTGCCCTGACTAGTGTATTAGCAATGCCAAGGGAGGCCGAGCCATAGTGATGTCCTAAGTAGTAAAACCAGGCCAAGTTGCGACTTAACCCTATAGAACGTTTTAATTATTTATTAATTATATTATTGACTTGTAGGAGACCGTTTGTGTCGATTTAGCCCGAGCTGGGCCCGAACCGAATCCAAGCCTTTGTAGGTATGTAGTGAGACCAAAGACGACCATGTAGGCATATTTATGTGTGTACACATAGTTCCTAAATTATTTTGGATATTAATGTACATTTTTAATTATTTGGATATCTGTACAAAAGTTGGCATTTTATTATTAAATATTGTTTTATAATAATTGTACAATTTTCTGGACCCGGATAAGGGTAAATAGTATGGATTCACCAGACCACCATTTAATTATTTTATTATTATTTTATTATTTTATGGTGATTAAATAAATTTATTTTATTACTGAATCGATATTCTATCTTTAGAAATTGGATAAATACTTTTATATTATTATATGGACGCATTTTGGATAAATATATGTGTACACATTTATAATTCATTTTCGTCTTTATATATGTACAAATTTTGTATATACGTGCATATTATATTTAGGAATACATATATTTATATAAGATATATAAATGTGTGTATGTATATATGAATATATATATATTACATATGTATGTAATTGTAGGTACATATAAATATATTATGTATGTATGTGTATGTATATACACATATGTATTAAATATGTGCACTGGATTTATATATATAAATATATATATGATACACATATAGAACAGCCCACCACAGTAGGCCCTAACTCCATTCAATTCCAGCAACCAGAAGAGGCCCAGGCATAGCCTGGCTTGGCCTAACCCAGCCAAGCAGACCCTTTTCAGCTCGGTATAGAACCGAACTAACATAAATAATCCAAGCAGCCCACAGCAGCTAACCCCTAAACCTGAGTCTCCCCGACCCTCGTATATATATATATATATATATATATATATATATATATATATATATATATATATATATATATATATATATATATATATATATATATATATACGCACACGATTCAAAACCCTAAGCACCTTCACCCCACACCTGCCACAACCGACGGCGACCCCCCACGCGCGTGCGCGCGTCGCCTATAGCCACGGCCAGCCGGAGCTGCCGTGGCGACGCTGAAATCGCACGCAAGGGAAATACAGCAACGACAGCAGGTGCAGCCAAGGAAGGCCACTTCATGTCGCATTTTCGCAACGCATGGTTGATCGTTTAACGATCTACAACTTCAGGTACGCACACAACCTATACACCTCTTAACCTAATCAAATAGTTTTATTTAACACGGATTAAAACCCTGTAGAAATTCGACGAGAAATCGACGAAAAACCTGTTTTGAAAACAGGACAACACCAACCCAGACCAAGTTTCGGAAGGGTAATTGTGGACAGAACAGTTAGGATTTTCAAAATTCATTTAAACACGTTTTTAGACAACCTAACCAGCTTTCAAACCCTATTTTAGATTATTTTATTAATCAGTAGATGCTAGGATAAATCAACTCGAAGATCGAGAAAAATACGAAAAATAGTTTTTAAAAACTAGAAAATTCACCCACACGACGTGCGTCCCGCCAATCCGGGCGACGTGGTTGCGAACCGAAAGCATCGAAAGGTACGTATCGGCTTCGTGGACGTGTGGGCTTTGGCGGAATTCAAATTGGTCGCGTGTGCGCGACGAATTTGATGTGTATCCGTCGAAATTCACCGTATCGGCCTCTGTGCAAGTTTTCCAATTACTTTGTGCACGCTCGTCAGATCGAGACGAAACTTGCGCCAACAGGACCGTATCATTTTTGTGGTCCTGTATGCCAAGTTTGGTCCAATTCTGAGACAGTTGAATCGGACCGCTGTTTTGCGGGCCCCACGGTCCGACTCAACGGATGATTTTGTGCACGGCCCACCGGAATCTAAAACTGGATATACCGTTGGGTTCATATCATCAAAACGAATTCGTAGATATGTAGTTTGACGACTTTAGAGACCATTGACTCTGGCACACTTTTTGGTACAAATCGGGTCCAACGGCGAACATCGTTTTTGACCGAATTTACCATTTTGCCCCTGTGTCCAGAATTGGACTTAAGGACAAGCAATCCTAGCTAATTTGACTATTTTGAGAATGTTGGTAACGTTTATTTTAGCTTTCGGAGACAGTTGTGATGACTTGGACTTTCTGACTTGTTGATTGGCGATACATTGTTGGTTCTCCGTGCAACCCCCAGGCAAGTATACCTTGCCGAACATATATAGTATTTACATTATTTTTTCCATCTTTATTGTATTTCCTTTCATCTTGTCACATGATTCCATATTGTGATTGATTTGTCCTTGATTGCTTTACTTGTTCTAGATTACGTGCACGTATAGGATATTCGACATTGTTGATTATGGGTCTTTTCGTGTTATCTTGTCTCATGATTGAGTTATCAGTTTCTATATCTGTCCTTGACTTGACCATTCTTGACTGGGAGTATCTTGCATTGTACTACAGTTGAGACATACTATAGATTGGAAGTATCTTACATTGTACTACGACCTATAGCCGATTCTTCTACCTTGATATCACTTGATTGACTTGACTTGAGACATACTATAGATTGGGAGTATCTTACATTGTACTACGACCTATAGCCGATTCTTCTACCTTGATATCACTTGATTGACTTGACTTGAGACATGCCATAGATTGGGAGTATCTTACATTGTACTACGACCTATAGCATTGTCACCCTTATTTTCCATATTTTCCTGTATTTCGTATTTATACTCGTATCTGGATTTTGGCATGTATTTTTATTTTTTTTAGCTTGTGGAATTTCGGTATTTCTCGTATTTGGTTTTTGGCTTGGCTCGGTTTTATTGGGTTGGTTCGGTTTGGTTTGGTTTATAGGTTTTGGATCACCTTAACCTATGCTACCCCTCATCCCCACCATAACTCCCCTCTTTATGTCCCCACCAACCACTCTCTCTCCTCATAACTTCCACCATTTATTTTCTTCTTCTTCTTCTTCTCCTTCCTCAACACAACTCTCCTAACCCTAGGCAAGTGCATCTTGCCACTACATGAGGACCCTCTTTTCTTTGTCCATTTGCTAGTTTAGGACATGGAGTTCAACATTAGTTCTTGGATTTTTATGATTTGGAGTCTCTGTTGATGTAGATCTAAGTTATTACTATTTTTGGATTTTACATGTTTTGATCCATTTTGGTTGGTTTTCTTTGAATTCTGATATTTCCATGTGGAAGAGCTTTCAGTTTCACTCCAGTTGGAGCCTTGGAAATCCGGATTTGGAGTTCGGATGGCCAAGTTATGAACCTTTGAAGTTTTGGTTTCAGCCATGGTGTTCTTGCTGTTTGGAGAAGACAGTGAGCAGTGTGCATAGCTGTTTAGCTTACGCACACTGAGCTACGCGCGCTCTTTAGCGCTGCGTACGCAGGCTTGAGTACACTTCCTGTTGGAAGCGTGTCTCCTTGAGCGTGCGTGACTTTCACACACTGCTCCCTGTAGCGTGCGTGACTTTCACGTACACTTCTCCCTTCAGCGTGCGTGACTTTCACACACTGCTCCCTTGAGCGTGCGTGACTTTCACACACTGCTCCCTGTAGCGTGCGTGACTTTCACACGCTGCTCCCTTGAGCGTGCGTGACTTTCACGTACACTGCTCCTGTAGCGTGCGTGACTTTCACCTATGCTGCTCTCTCAGCGTGCGTGACTTTTCGTACGCTGCTTCCTTGACCCCCTTGCTTAACCCATTAGCTCTTGGAGTTTTGGTCTTATTTCTTTAAGCTTGGCTTTTCTATTATCCTGTATATTGATATTTTATTAGATATTTTACGCCCATTTTATATCCTTACGCCTTTTGTCAGGAACTTGATTTTACTTGTTATGTTTGGAATGACCATTGTACATGACTTGGTATGGCAAGGAACTAGCATAACACGACAGTGACCCGTAGTGGTGCACTCCTGATATGACCAACATGACTTGATAGTGGCCCGTGGCGGCGCACTCCTGACTTGACATGACTTGATAACCTAACTTGACTTGCCTTGACACCGTGGGTAGTTCTTTCTTGCTTGCTTGTTAAATCCACTTGTCCTGTCTTGTATCATGTCTAGGAGGGGTCTCCTGAGTACCACGGTCAGGAGTACCTACTAAAATGGATTAAGGTTAATAACTAGAATAACACAGTAGTCATGAAGAGATGACACAGCTACAGGCAATCCCGTTACCTGGGCGCTCTTGGGATCTGTAGCCTGCCGTCGAGTAGGGCACATTTCCAGCGCACCGTTGAGTGTTGCACCCTCTAAGTCACCTAAGGGTACATTTGTCTCCCGGGCGATGTACCCACTGAATTCAACCCTAATCTTTCATCCTGGGTAACCTGGATGGTCTGCAGGGCTTGTGTGGCTGTGGAACAATCTCACTGCATCTTGTTAGTAATTAGGCCTGTGATGACCCTAGTTAGTTAAAGTAGTAAGCCGTAGTATTTGTTTGGCCGTGATTGATTGAATGAGGTATAACCAGTTTAGCCATGTCTTGATCCAGTACAAGATTGCTTCCTGTCTTGATTTCTTACATTACTTATCTTGCCGATAAATGGTGGGAAACCAAGCTCTGTTCAGATGAAGGGTTACAACCCCGGTCCTTGTTTGGTTTACGGGTTGTAACCTGGCTATCGGAATAGTTCCATGGTTATCTCGTCGTATCATCCTGACATGTTTTCGTAATTTTAGTTTTTAATATTAGATTTTCTGTGATGATTGCTGGCTTTTGTTCTTATTTTGTGGCCCCCTTGTGGCACTTGCTCTTTCTGGGGTTGACCCAGCTGGTTTGTGTGGCCAGATTTCGGAGCAGCTCCCGAGGATCTACCAAGCTTCCAGCCCAATGGTGACAACTAGACGGAACCCGGGCCAAGAGTGGGTTTTCCTTTTTGTTTTGCCCACTTTATTGTAAAATTATTCTTTTGAGGCGTTTAGCCGACGAGCACCTGTTAGCTCGCTGCACTTTTACTTACTGTCTGCCTTTGGGCTGTAACATGATTAACAAATCCTAGGGTTGATCATGTATGACTTAAACTCTTGCTAGTCCTAACATTTTGTACGACTAGCTTCATGATCAGCTGATATGTAATATTTGGGACACCTTTTATTGTATATTTAATGATCATACATCTTGTAATTATATTATTTGCTTGAGATTGAGACAATAGGCTTGACCTTAAGAGACTGTTGGCTTGTAGTAAACCCTCATATCTAGACTGCCGTGACCGTATAGTTGAGATGTATTCTATTTCAATATACGTAGCTGGCTATGTCTGCCCCCGCTCTCCAGTATTCTGGTTCTGGGGCGTGACAAGCATATATTGATTGATCGATTGACTTGACTTGCGACACTATAAATGGGAGTATCTTGCATTGTACTACGATTTATAGGAGTCTAATTGACTTTGTATCCTTTAGGAGAGGAGATCGATACTAGAATTAGCTAATCTTGACTGGGAGTATCTTGCATTGTATTACAGTCAAAATCTACTATAGATTGGGAGTATCTTGCATTGTACTATAAGCTATAGAGGTTAATCGATTGATTGGTAGCCAAGTCTAGTATTACATTTCCACACGACTCGTCGTCCTTAGATGTTCTCCTTGCAGTGTTCTTATCCTTCTTACATGTTATTTACTGTCATATTAGTAGACAGGTTTTATGTATCTTGCTAGTCCTCTGAGGACCTGATGATCTCTTCAGGTTGCTGATTGCACGGAGTTAGTTAGCTGAGCATGTGGTAGTTGACTTCATCTGCATGATTCAGGTATTTTGTAAGTGTTATTGATTTACTATCTTTCTCGTGCTTTTATGATATATCCCGCTTAGCAGCTTAGTTTTATAGACTCATATCATTCTTAGAGTCTAATCGGACAATATGCTAATGGGCTGCAGACCATGACCCATAATTGTTCATTCTTATTTTATTTGATTCTTGTGGATTGAGATATAGTTTATATTAGACGTGATAGCCATGACCTTGACAGCTTATACGTACTCGAGTCGGGCTGGAGTCCGCTTGATGCGTAGCTGGCTTGCTCACGAGCTCGCGTCCGAAAAGCGGGTGCGGGTCGTGGCAAGTTTTTGTGGTGGCCCATGCAGGTCAGAGCATATCGTACCGGTTACGTAACTGTACTGGTACGAGCCTGCAACAATGACTAAACCCTTAGAAATCTCAATCCACTCTGCCTTGGAAATTCTCCTAGAAATTCTCTACGTCCTTGAAAACTCCATATTTACTCTCGATTATAATTCCTTGCTTCCTGTGCCATTGATTCTCGTCCCTTTTATTTTGGGGTGACGAATGATCGTGCTGTCTAGGATTTACCAGAAATTCTTAAGTTATAATATTGCGTGATTTTTAATTTTTAGTTGCTTGATAGCTAATGAGGATTATAGAGCCATATGTCCTAGGTAGTTGTGGTAGTAAGTTAACAAATACTTGGAAGGTTATAAAGTTTAGTGACCTGTGTTTTGAGGAGTAGTGTGACCAAAGGTGGGTAGAAGTCCTCGAGGCTTCGTAGTTACAAAATGATTATGAGGAGGATATGAACTATTTTGAGGAATTAAATTTGAGGAAATTAAGAAAATAGTGGACTTTGAATTTTAAAGGAATGGTTATGAATTAGAATTTCGAGGACGAAATTATTTTTAAGGTGGGTAGATTTGTAGCTCCCCTTCCCGAAAATTTATGAATTTTTATATTTATTTGTTTTAAATGATGATTTTTAGAATTTTAGAATTAATTATTTAGTTAATCATTACGATATATTATTTTAGCCATGATGGAGTTTTTGAGTACAAGACGACTATGAATCATGGCACGGATAGTGCAGTGGCGTGCCCTGACTAGTGTATTAGCAATGCCAAGGGAGACCGAGCCATAGTGATGTCCTAAGTAGGAAAACCAGGCCAAGTTGCGACTTAACCCTATAGAACGTTTTAATTATTTATTAATTATATTATTGACTTGTAGGAGACCGTTTGTGTCGATTTAGCCCGAGCTGGGCCCGAACCGAATCCAAGCCTTTGTAGGTATGTAGTGAGACCAAAGACGACCATGTAAGCATATTTATGTGTGTACACATAGTTCCTAAATTATTTTGGATATTAATGTACATTTTTAATTATTTGGATATCTGTACAAAAGTTGGCATTTATTATTAAATATTATTTTACAATAATTGTACAATTTTCTGGACCCGGATAAGGGTGAATAGTATGGATTCACCAGACCACCATTTAATTATTTTTTTTTTATGGTGATTAAATAAATTTTTTATTACTGAATCGATATTCTATCTTTAGAAATTGGATAAATACTTTCATTATTATATGGACGCATTTTGGATAAATATATGTGTACACATTTATAATTCATTTTCGCCTTTATATATGTACAAATTTTGTATATACGTGCATATTATATTTAGGAATACATATATTTATATAAGATATAAATATGTGTATGTATATATGAATATATATTACATATGTATGTAATTGTAGGTACATATAAATATATTATGTATGTATGTGTATGTATATACACATATGTATTAAATATGTGCACTGGATTTATATATATAAATATATATATGATACACATATAGAACAGCCCACCACAGTAGGCCCTAACTCCATTCAATTCCAGCAACCAGAAGAGGCCCAGGCCCAGCCTGGCTTGGCCTAACCCAGCCAAGCAGACCCTTTTCAGCTCGGTATAGAACCGAACTAACATAAATAATCCAAGCAGCCCACAGCAGCTAACCCCTAAACCCGAGTCTCCCGACCCTCGTATATATATATATATATATATATATATATATATATATATATATATATATATGCACATGGCTCAAAACCCTAAGCACCTTCCCACACCTGACACAACCGACAGCGACCCCCCACGCGCGTGTGCGCGTCGTCGAGAGCCACGGCCGGCCGGAGCTGCCGCGGCGACGCTGAAACCGCACGCAAGGGAAACACAGCAACGACAGCAGGTGCAGCCAAGGAAAGCCACTTCGCGTCGCATTTTCGCAACGCATGGTTGATCGTTTAACGATCTACTGTTTCACTTAACAAAAATGCCTAAAATCGGCTTTTGAAAATAAAACTTGAAAGAGTACAAAAGAGTACAAATATTCTGGGAAGTATTACTATGGAAGTCTGATCTGAAGGCGATCACTTTGTTCCTTGGACCATACGATGATGATGAAGATCACTGCTAGAAGATGAACAGTTGGAAGAACTAAGTCACCAGAAAGGTATCGACGCACTTAGGCACTGATGGCGAGGCCGAATGCTTTCCTGCTTTGCTTCACTCTGTTCTGGAAGAAAGGTTGAAGAAGAATGCTCCGAAAAATCAAAGTCTCTGGGCTCTGATCTCTATGTATTCTCTCCTGTCTCTCTGTGCATGATGCTTTTGATATGTAAAATAAGTCTATTTATAGACATGACTCCTTGAGCGTAAGAAGCAACACATTTGAGTTTTTACGCTGGCAACTGTCACCCACGATGGAAGTTACCCTCTACATACGTTGACACGTGTCCCATTATATCAACAAAAATAGGAAGCACATACACACGTTCTTCAATAAGTGTGGCATAAAAGCCACGTGGACAAACCACGTTCTCATGTAGCCAGAAACAATCGGACGTAAAAATGACCTGAAACATATACTGAGCGTAAAGTGGCAAATTGGCGTAAAAACAGCCCAAATAAACTTCCCAGCGTAAAGTGGCTAAAATAGCCTTGAGCGTAAAGTAGCTCAAATAGACTTTACACTCACAATAGTTTTGAGCGTAAAAACTCACATAACTATCGTGCGTAAAAAGAAGTAATTTCATTGAGCTTAAAGTGGCCTGTTTTGCACTAAACGACAATATCGATTTCTGTGTAAATCAAATCTCTTCGAATTCTGCGTCTATACGTTGAACAAATCATTATGTCAGATGCATTAAATGCATGATCTGACAGCCTATTTCCATCGTAAAGCAGCTAGCGTAAAGGGTAGCCAGCGTACAGAGTAGCTAGCGTAAAGGATAGCCAGCGTACAGAGTAGCTAGCGTAAAGCTTAATACAAAATAACCTTGGCATAAAGTAGCCTGGTTGAGTGTAGAGCTCTCTTTCTTTGACTTGATTTATGAGGTACTTTTTACGCTCCTACAAGACCCCCTTCAAAGTTTTCGGAATTTGAAAAGACTTCAAAATTTTTGAAATACTTTGAACATGAAAAATGGTGCCGGTCAATACTCAACCGTCATAATGAATTTCTCTTGAAAACATTCACCTCTTCATCTCCCCGAGTTGCATTAATAATGATCAATTTCCCATAAGGAATATGAATAGTTGATTTGATTGTATATATAAGGAGGAGTTCTTCATTCTCACTTTTCATCCTCATATTGTCATGGCACCAAAGAAAAAGACGAACAAAGAAAAGGCTCCGAGCTCTAGGATTGACATAGAGACGGAGATCGAGCGAGCACGTAACTTTGTAGAGTGCTTTGGACTGACTCCAGCGATCTTCGGTCGTATAAATGGTGGTCCCTCAACTGCGTACGAAGGATCAGGTGATGCAGAAGCATTCCTCAATCTGATGCGTCGTTCCGGGATCCACAACATGCACGAGTTAGGTGTCTTCCTTCGTCATCCCCAACGAAGGAGAGAAGAAAAAATAATATTTTATGTAGAATGTCATCTATGCATTGTGACGCTTCAACTTATCTATAGGGGTCTACTCCTTTTTTTATAAAAGTAAAATCTTAATATTGATTCATCTTTATTCGTGTGGTGCATTGGTATATAGAATTGTTCTACACCTCTTTTAACTGCATCAATGGTTGTTCATTCCCAAGAGAAACAAACAACACGTAGCAACTGTTCTGTGGTCACGAGCGCCTTTTATTAGGATCTTTCCCGAAATAAACTCACGCCAACCGTTTCTTCGACCCTTTATAAATAGCTGAGTTAAAGAATGTTTTATGCATTCTCATTCTCATTCTCATTCTTTTTCTCCGAAGATAGCTATTTGCAAGATTTCATTCTCCAACAAGAGATTGATAATGACGATGCTTTCCGATGTCGTTGCTTTGTACGCTCGGTCATCAGACGTTGATTCAACCACTCTTAAAGCCAAACCATCTGACCTTGATGGTAAGTTTGATTCATAAAACAATTGTCTTCCTTTGAGCTTTTTGTTGAAAACAGATGTCTATCTTTAATAGATAAGGCACGCCTACTGAAAATGAGCGCAAATCTTTGACAGATACGGAGCGCATAAAAAACAGGCGCAAAGCCTTAGCACATGAAACACGGGCGTAAAAAAGCCTTGTAAATAAGATGCACATGAATCACAGGCGTAAAAAATGCCTTTGTTGAATAAGGTGCAAGCAACACTGGCGTAAAAAGCCTTATAAATAAGATGCACATGAATCACAGGCGTAAAATGCCTTGTTGAATAAGGTGCACAAGCAACACTCTTTAATTGGCCAGTATGTGGCTGATGATACTTCTGTTGAATTTTTTTCTGTTGTTTCTGCAGAAGCTTGGCTGAAGAACTTTTCCAGAACCGGTATTGGCGACTTGGATGCTGTGAGGAGCATTATTCTGACATCAACATCAGGGAGCTCATGCGCTTTTGACGCGCAGATCAGACAACTCAGAATTTTTCGTGGGATAAAAGGGTCTTCCTCAGATGGTAGGAAGAGCCTTTATACACGGAAAGTTGGATGGTGGAGTCAACTCTATCCCGAGAAATTGGGTAGTAGAGTTCCTTTCACGGCAGGACTAGGAATCGTATCCCAATGCTGGATACATTCCTATCTCTTCTGAAGGGCCGCCATTTCTCCACCAATTGTATTGGCAGCAACGCATCTTCGGGCTGCCATACTCTGGGATTCTCTCTCGTCTCAGAGAGAAGACCAGAGTTAATTCCTACTGTTCTGGTCGCCATTGAGGCTCAGACAGCAAGGAATTGACACCAACAACGAATCCAAAGAAGATCCAAAAAGAAATAGATCTCGATTAGGTCATCGTTGTTGTATAGAATGAAAATCCAAGATGTAATAGATTTCCATTATGATTTGTAAGAAAGTCTAAGAATGTAATAGACTTTTATAAATGAGAATGGAAATGACAAGTCTTCTAAACTAAATTTGTATCTTCCAGAGGTAATATAGACATGAATGAAATCTTGTTTCTTTTTCAGATATACAATACTATCAGAGGTAATATGGACATGACAGATGTAAAACTCAAAGAAAAGTAGATTAATATCTATTCAGAGGTCAAATGGACATGATAGATAGAAATACAAGCAGATTTAATATTTATTCAGAGGTATGAGAACATGATAAATAAAATCCAACTTTTTATCAACTGGTAAGATAGAAGATTAAAATTTCTTCCAAAGGAGAAGTAATCAGCTTATCCAAACATTGGTAGCTGGGGAAATAAGAAGACAGGTGTCATAGAGAATACACGCCAATATTGATAAAAGAATGATGAACCAACGTATCTTTCGGGAAACGAAAAGTCGATTCAATTCCACAAAATGGATGAATCTGATGTAACGAATGGATAGGTCTTTTCGGGAATGAAAAGTTGTTTCAATTTCCAAGACCGGTTCGTTAATAGATCTCTCCTATAAATAGGTGAGAACTCTTTGTAACATTTCATTCTTATTTCCATTCCTCTATCGGAAATGTCTTCCAAGGACGTGCAGCAAAAGAATGAAGTCTCCATGAAAGTTGAGGACGTCATCGAGACGCGCCCCATTGAGCCAATTGTGTCAGACCCAACCAAAATAGGCGAAGCTCTTCTACGCCCAAGCCACCACAAGACATCCTCGCTTTCTTAGTAGAGCCAGGAAAACTCCTGAGGAAGAAGTACTGAGGATGGCTGCCTGCAAATTTTTATGAATTCAGGCACCGATGCCTTCGATGCATTGGCCGACTATGTATTTAATAAGGAAGGCAGTGGTCCTCGTCCTTAATCTTTTATTCAGAACAAAGATAATAAAGAAGATTTTATTTTCATTCTGTCTTTTTTTATACATAGTATTTCTTAAGAAATTTGCCATTGATCGGCATCATGAGTAGATCTCCATTAGGCTTGGATAACCGATAGGCGCCATTGGAAAACACAGTCTCAATGACATAAGGGCCTTCCCATTTTGCTTGGAATTTCCTTTGCTTTTGTGAGTCATCACCATCGGTCTTCGAACAGCTAATACCAGCTCACCGACCTTGAATACCCTCTCTTTAACTTTACGATTGAAAGTTCGAGATATACGGGCTTGATATAGCTCAATATGCTGTTGTGCTTGAAGACGCTTTTCGTCCAATCCTTCAAGTTCTTGGAGTCGTAAGCGATCATTATTCTCTATAGTTAGCTCATTAGCAATAGCTATTCGAAGAGATGGAATCTGAATTTCCAATGGAAGGACAGCCTCACATCCATAAACCAGTAAAAATGGTGAAAACCAGTAGGAGTTCGGACTGTTGTTCGATAAGCCCATAAACATTCTCCAAGTTTCTCATTCCAGTCACGTTTATTAGAAGAACGAACTTTTTGAGAAGTTTGATGATCGTCTTGTTGAAAGCTTCGGCTAAACCATTAGCAGCTGGATTATAAGCCGTAGAAGCCAAATTTTGAATTCGATTCTTATCACAGAACCGATAAAATGCCTGACTGGCAAATTGTGGTCCATTGTCATGAATTATCCGTCGAGGAATCCCGAAACGATAAATGACATGGTGTTTGATGAAGCTAATCATATAGATGTTTTCACTTCAGTAAGGGGGACTGCTTCTGCCCACTTGGAAAAGTAATCAGTTATAGCCAATATAAACCGATGTCCTTTAACAGAAGGAGGGTTAATCGGACCAATGATATCCATACCCCAAGCTTCGAAGGGCCAAGAAGCTGCTGTAGGATGTAAAAATTCAGAAGGTTGGTGAATAAAGTCAGCATGAATCTGACATGCTTTACACCTTCTGGCGTAATCCACAGCATCTGCTATCATGGAAGGCCAATAATACCCCATTCTTCGAATGGTCCTGTAATTTGGACCCGGTTGATGGGCACCACAGACACCATCATGAGCCTCACGGAGTGTCTGTTTAGCTTCACTTTCTGAGAGACAGCGCAGCAAGAGTCCATCGTATGAACGACGATATCATATGTAAAGATGAATCATAATAGAATCGAAATGATCGTCTCTTAATTGATGCAGCTTCTTTCGGATCTTCAGGTAAAATCCCATGAACCGCATAATCAATAAATGGAGTTCTCCAATCCTCTGCTGGGAGCTTGACTCTGTAGTATAACTCTGTTCAATATACAAATTATTCTTGACACAGAATAAGTCTCGGTCCAACAAAGTGATTGTATTTTGTCTCCGAATTGGAACAGCCAAGTCTGCAGCTAAGCTAGCAAGAGCATCAGCTTCCACATTCTGAGAACGTGGTACAAATTCGATGAAGAATCCTTTGAATGAAAGGACCAACTCGATTACCACTTGATGGTAAGGGATGAGATCAGGATTTCTGACTTCATAAGTCCCTCTAACTTGATTAACAATCAGTTGAGAATCTCCATAAGCTTCTAGGAACTCAATGTCCAACTGTTTTGCTACTTGGAGACCAATCAGCAAAGCATTATATTCTGCTACATTATTAGAGCATGGCTCATTGAGAGAATAGGCACGGTATATGACCATTTTATCAGGAGAAACCAAGACGATTCCTACTCCAGAGACAATATTACCCTTAGGTCCAACCCGTGATGCTCCATCAAAATATAATTGCCAGATATCATTCTTCAAAGTCATATTGCAATCCACAACTTCATCTGGAATGTCCTCATATAGCTTGATGTTTCAGGTATAGGATGAGCAGCTAAGAAATCAGCTAATGCTTGACCCTTCACTGATTTTTGAGGTATATAAACCATGTCATAAGGAGTGAGCAACATCGCCCAGGTAGCTAACCTAGAGTTAAGAATGCTCGGTTTTCTCATCAATACCCGAATGGATTTATTCTGGAGATGACATGAATAGTCTGTCCTGTCACATAATGTCTTGTCTTTTGGACAGCAAAAACCAAGCCAGACATTCCTTTTCTACAGGAGTATACCTGTGTTCTGCTCCAACCATCATTCGGCTAAGATAATAAATGCTTGTTCATGCCCCATATCACTTTTTTGTGCAAGAAGAGCACCAAGTGAATGATCCAAGGCTCGAACATATAGCAAAAATGGTCTTCCTACCACTGGAGGTACCAGAACAGGTGGATTTGTAAGGTATTGCTTGATATCATTGAAGGCTTTCTGACACGCTTCATCCCAAACAAATGATACACCCTTTTTAATAGACGGAGAAAGGTTGACATCTCCCAGAGAGATTAGATATAAACCTCCTGATATAAGCAATGCGACCCTGAAAGCCACGGAGTTCTTTCAAATTACGGGAGGACGCATTTCAAGAATTGCTTTAACCTTATCAGGATCAACATGGATACCCTGAGAAGTAATGACAATCCTAAAAACTTGCCACTGGAAACCCCTAAGAAGACTTAGTAGGATTTATTTTCAATTGATGTTGGCGTATTAGTTCAAATACTGTCTTCAAGTCTTGAATGTGATCATCTTTTGATCGACTCTTAACAGCAATGTCATCTACATAACATTCTACTGTCTTCCGTAGATGTTCTTGAAAGATGTTGCTCAAAGCCCGTTGATACGTGGCACCGACATTTTTAAGACCAAACGGCATAATCGTATAGCAGTAAACCCTAAGAGGTGTACGAAAAGCAGTATGCTTCTCATCTTCTGGATGCATCTTAATTTGATTGTATCCTGAGAATCCATCCATAAAGACATGCGTTCAAAACCGCATGTATTTCTATCATGACATCGGTAATCGGAAGTAAAATTCATCCTTTGGACAAGCTGCATTAAGATCTCGAAAATCTATGCAAACTCGAACTTTTCCATTCTTCTTCGTAACAGGAACAATGTTGGCAACCCAATCGGGTGTTGTTCTTCACGAACAAAGCCACATGTGATCAGCTTTTTGACTTCCGCCTCAATTGCATCCATCATATCTGGTCGAAAACACCGTTGCTGTTGTTTTACAGGCTTGGCATTAGGAAGAATATTGAGTTTATGAGTAACAATTTTAGGATCTAGACCTGGCATATCCTCATAACTCCATGCAAAAATATCAATATATTCTTTGATCAGTTTTATCAATTCTTTCTTTTCATCTTCAGCAAGATTTTTACTGATGAATATTGGTTTGGGCGTAGTTCCATCTCCAACATCAATCTGGACAATCTCGTCCTCTGTAGGTGGTTGTCGTTGTTCAAAACGAAGTTCCTATTGAGTGTCCATCTGTTGAGCCCAAGGATCATTCTCAAATGGTTCAGATTCACCATCAGTTTGAACCATGTTTACTGAGAATATTTGTTCAGATTCATCATAATAACCTCTTTTAACACACGAGGAGTGAGATATCGAATTCGATGAATTGGATTTCTTCGAATCTGATGATTGTGAAGAGCTAGAAGTGAATTCTTCTTGAATATCGTCATTAAACTATGGACGGATCATATCCCAACCCTGACGAGTTTTCTGATAAAACGGTAACCCTTAATGGTATCGTCTACCCTTGTCTTGATTAAGATCTTGCATAGTCTTCAATCATATCCCATATTCTGGATATCTTGAGAGATTGTTGACTATATCTGTCAATTCGGATTCTTCCTTTATCTTTCTCTCAAATCATCTGTCTGAGCAACATGGATATTTCTAGCCGTGCCAAACACAATTTGACGCTTGTTTTTCTTATCAGACGGAATCACAAATAAGATTCCTCGTGACGTCTATAAGTTACACAAGCTTGCGATGAAGCGGCTACAGGAAGAAGATAGGGAGAAGATGTTAGGAACCTCTGAGCATAAGGTCCAACATCTACATGAGGAGGAAAAAATTTTTCCTTATTGTCAATGTATAAGATTTCTTCTGTGTCTATGTCATCTTTATACTGTGATTTTGATCATCAGAAGATAAAGTCATTCTTTCAACATATTTGACAGCCATATACTCAAAAGGAAATATTCATTAATATTGAAAAGTACAGAATGATCAATATTTACATCATTTACAATTTGACTGCTACGCTTCGGATTAATCACTAATGGACCATCCGTCTTCTGCGTAGACTTGCCAAGATTAACGATCAATGGTGGCTTTGGATCATTCGTACGAAAAGTACGCCCTTTGACCTTGAACACAAGAGGTTGAACTTAGCTTTTAGCAGGAACATTCACTGATTCCTCAGATGAAGCTTGAGTTCTTCCTTTAACCTTGATCATCAAAGGTTGATTGTTGGCAGGTTGGGGTTGAATTCGCCCTTTGACTTTGATTTTCAAAGGTTGCTCTTCTGGTGAATCTTCATTAATAGACTGATCTTCGGCAAATGATCGATCTTCAGCCATGTCTGATATCTCCTTTACATGTTCTTGTTTGTAGAGCCTTAATCAGAAAAAATAGGCTTCGACACCTTGAAAGGATTGATATCAACAAACTCAGTCTTTACAACCCCTTGGAAATCCAAGTACTTGAAGCATTGTTGGAGAGTTGAAGGCACGATGTTATGCTCATGTAACCATGGCTTCCAAGAAGGATGTTGTAGGATACGTCTGAATTAATGACATAGAATGTTGCCATCGTTCGAAGATCACCAATCTGGATTTTCAGACAAATTTTCTCCAGTGGTTTACTCTTTCCAGAGTTGAATCCAACGATTGTGGTACTAGTGTAAGTTAAGTCACTAGTAGGAATCCTCAACGGTCTTAGCATACTTTGAAGAATTATGCTAATGGAAGACCCAGGATTAATATAAATCCTGTCAACTTCAATGGATTCAATATACCCAGTATAGCACAAAGGCCTGTCATGCTTGTTATGCTTCAACAGCATATCTTATTGTGTAAAGGTAATATAGGAATTACCTCCATCACACTATGACATTGTGGGCATGACACTGGTATATTATCATGAGTCTTGAGTTGAGCTAAGCAGGAATCAGCATGCAGCAAAGCTTCACTCAAAGTTTTGCGACTTTCTTTAGAAAGGCGAAGCAACTCGAAGATAGATAACCTAGCCGGAGTATTAGCTAACTGGGCTAGAATATCAAATTTATAGGGTTTCATCACCACCCCCTGACTGGAAGCAGATTTCAATGGGACGTCAAAGCGTACTGCTTTCTGTTTACCCTTTTCAACCACTGCAGGAATAGGAGACGGTTGAGTTGGTGGTGTTTCAACATTCTCTGCTTCTTTGGAGGATCCTTCATAATCTTTATGGTACTCTTTTCCAGATCTTTTACCAGCAAAGGTTTCTTCTTCAGACTCAGAAGAAGGATACCATATTGCAGGATTTAGTCTTCCTTTCCTTATCCCTCTTCTTACAAGGATCGTTATGAAGAACCTCAGAACCCAATCCAACAGTGGATTTTTGACTTTGAATTTGTAAAGGAAGTCGTATTCCTTTATCATAATTCAAACCTTCTGCCTTTTTGAAAATCATAACCCATCTTCTTCATGAGAAGGACAGATTGCTGACTGTACAAGTGAGTAGGCAACGGACTTTTAACAGGTGGTTCAACAGAGGAAGAAAGAGATCTCTGTAACTACAGGAGAATGAGAAATAGAATTCTCTATAGCTACGGGAGGAGAAGGATTCGGGATACGAGGAAAAATCCCTATAGGGCTTTTTCATAAGCAGCGAAGACTTGTTGTGCCCTATATAAGGGAATACTATTCATAGCTAGCCACTGCTGATGAGTAAGCTTGAGCTTGGTAGGAGGAGCCAGACTTGGAGGACATATGTTCAATCCTCTCAGTCTATCTTCCAAAGGAATGCCATCCCATAGATGATCCAAATCATCAGAATCTGGAATAACATGAGAAATCATGTTACAGGTTTGACTTTCTTACCTTTCTTGGATTTTGAAGTTTTACCTTCATCTTCCATTTCAGGTACTAAGTCAGGATGTACCCACATAATTTCACTATTCTTTAATGTAAGAGGCAACAATCCTTCATTTTCCTCCCTGGCAGGCGGGATATTCACAATCTTCATCGTCGCCTTCGGAATTGGGACAATTCCATCTGGTACTTGTTGAGAAGGCAAATCTTCAAATTGAAGAGAAACCATATTGGTTGTGACCGTATGCTAATCATTAGTTAGAGAGATGGCATTGGCATTAATCAATTCTTAGATTTTCTTCTTTAGGACATAACAAGCCCTAGTGGGATATTTATGTATCTGTGATAGATACAATATTTGGGATTGTCAGTCAGATTCACCTCATTAGGCCTCTTTGGCTCCGGGATCTAGAGTTTGCCACTCTCACCAGACATTGAAATATCCCTGGGATATCACTCTCGTCAAAAGAATATTCTTCTTTTGGCTTAGAAGACTCCTGATTATTCGGCGTCGTTTTGCTTTTGGAAAGATTAACCATAAGAGTATCTTTTCCTTTTGCATTACGATTGCCAGAATTATTACCAGGATTACCATTCTTTCCTTTATCCTCTGAGACAAAAATCATCCCATGTTCACGAGCCAACCTACCATTGGTCTCGGCAGAAACTGCTGCTATGATAAATGAAGCCCAATCTGTGAATTGGGAACCCGTAAAGACAACAATGGATGGTCGTAGATTCATCTTGCATGTATCAATTAACGCTGAATCTGGCATACCAGGAGGCATCTTTAGAGTCGCCTGTCGGAAACGTTCAATGAACGTCCGAGTATCTTCTTTCTCCTTTTGCTTGATTTCTATTAAGGAGGACATGTTCATGTCCATACTTCCTTCATAGAAACGGGAGAGAAATATTGCCTTAAATTCGTCAAAAGACGAAATGCAATTATCGGGTAAACTACGATACCAATCGTAAGCTGAACCCGTCAAGCACCCAATGAATACTAGAGTGAGAAGAGCATCATTTTTCTGCAAATGTACAGTCATAATATCAAAGTAATTGATATACTGACTAGGAGAAGCCTTTCCATCAAACAATACCATTGACTGTGGCTTGAATTTTGGTGGAAAGGGTACATCATTCCAATGAGGAGGATAAGGTTGCTTAATCCCTAACCTCTGGAGTTGATCATTTTGCTTCAAAACTTCAAACTGTGCTTTGAGCTCACGCACTGCTTGAATATTTTCACTGGTTTGCGGAAGCACATTTGATTGAAAAGTTGTTGGTTGTACCGTAACCCCTACCGGAGATGGTACATCTTCTGGAATGATAGGATCTGAAAAATGCAGAATTTTGGTTAACAGCAGGCTCTTGGATATTCAAAGGTATATCAACCCCTTGGCTATCTTGAGTTTGTGCTGCTACCTGTACCGGTGTTACTATTGCCGGTTGAGCAGTTTGCTGAGCCGTTATTATCTGGTGCATGCTTTGCATCATGTTAAGCATGTCTTTCAATGATTGCTCAACGGCAGTGAGACGTTGTTCTGTATTAGCAGATGACGTCTCTGGTTCATCTCCAATAGCGTAGGATTCAACCTCTCTTGAAGATACAGAGGGATTAGTATAAAAGTATGAATCGACACTATCAGTTTCGGACTCAAGAGATTGAGTACCCCCAGCTTCAGAATCAGAAGTCTGCAATTGTCTTTGTCTTCTTGACCGAGTATTCTGATATACTCCTTCAAAAGAATCAAGAAGTCTGTTGAATTGTTGTTGACCTGGGGTTTGGGACGTGTTCCGTCTAGGACGTCGTCCTCTGTTGGTGTGAGATGCCATGTTGACTGATGCATATGACAACTCATCAGCTTTTTGTTGGGACGCATTAAAACTTAACCGATCAAAAACTGACCGTTTGGAGGCCGAACAACAACATTTAATTACAATCTGGTGACACTCACAGTGATGATTTTCTTGGGGGAGTGTCATGGGAGATTGTCTATTTTTACGCTTTTGTATTAGCAATTCACGTAAATCAGAAGGAGTAGTCTTCTTTATTACATTTGGGGTAGCAAAACGTTTAGTTCCTTGTGTATAAAGAAGATTACTGGCTGCATTCGCAGAACCAAACTGTACATTTTTACGTGCTTGGAGTTGCGTACGTAAATCGTGAGATTTTGAGCACGAAGGACTCCATCTTCATTGCGTGTAATTTGTAAGTTCGGTACCTTGCGTACAGAAGATTGTTGGTTGAAAACAGAAGTTTTACCAACTATGTTTTTATGCTTCATGCGTGTAGGTACATTCACTCTAGATGCAGAAGCATCATTATAAATTTTATATACACTGTCACAGACAGGAGATTTACCTTTACGCATAGAGCGCAAAATATGAGTATCTGCCACATCATAGACGGGAGATTTTTCTTTACGTGTAGAACGTAAATTTTGTGTGTCTACCACGTCACAGACGGGAGACTTATTATTACGTTCAGAACGTAAGACATTGGAGTCTGCCACATCACAGACGGGACACACATTTTACGCCCAGGACATAAAACCTGATTTTTACGCTCAGGGCGTAAAACTTGATTTTTACGCCCAGAGCGTAACACTGGAGAGTCTGCCACGTTACAAACGGGAGACACATTTTTACGCGCATGGTGTATCACCGAAGTAGAGACTGCCTCATCACAGATGGGAGTCTCTACAACAGGAGTAGGAAGGATTCCTTTGCCCGCAGAGACAGTAGGGAGATCCGAGGATGCTTTAGATTTAGGAACCCAAACTTTTCGCGCCTTTCGCGATTTCTGAACATTGGAGCAGCGAGTGCTACCCCCAGTCCGGAGCATTTCTTCATAGGTAGTCTGGTCGAAGTCCACAACCAGAGTCTTCTTGGTCGAACCGACCGAAACATCATCGTATTGAGCAATTGCCTCCTCATCAGAGGAGAAGGTCGTCCCCAGCAGAGTCGTCATTTTGTTTCACTTAACAAAAATGCCTAAAATCGGCTTTTAAAAATAAAACTTGAAAGAGTACAAAAGAGTACAAATATTCTGGGAAGTATTGCTATGGAAGTCTGATCTGAAGGCGATCACTTTGTTCCTTGGACCATACGATGATGATGAAGATCACTGCTAGAAGATGAACAGTTGGAAGAACTAAGTCACCAGAAAGGTATCAACGCACTTAGGCACTGATGGCGAGACCGAATGCTTTCCTGCTTTGCTTCACTCTGTTCTAGAAGAAAGGTTGAAGAAGAATGCTCCGATAAATCAAAGTCTCTGGGCTCTGATCTCTATGTATTCTCTCCTGTCTCTCTGTGCATGATGCTTTTGATGTGTAAAATAAGTCTATTTATAGACATGACTCCTTGAGCGTAAGAAGCAACACATTTGAGTTTTTTACGCTGGCAACTGTCACCCACGATGGAAGTTACCCTCTACATACGTTGACACGTGTCCCATTATATCAACAAAAATAGGAAGCACATACACACGTTCTTCAATAAGTGTGGCATGAAAGCCATGTGGACAAACCACGTTCTCATGTAGCCAGAAACAATCGGGCGTAAAAATGACCTGAAATATATACTGAGCGTAAAGTGGCAAATTGGCGTAAAAATAGCCCAAATAAACTTCCCAGCATAAAGTGGCTAAAATAGCCTTGAGCGTAAAGTAGCTCAAATAGACTTTACACTCACAATAGTTTTGAGCGTAAAAACTCACATAACTATCGTGCGTAAAAAGAAGTAATTTCATAGAGCGTAAAGTGGCCTGTTTTGCACTAGACGACAATATCGATTTCTGTGTAAATCAAATCTCTTTGAATTCTGCATTTATACGCTGTCAACAAATCATTATGTCAGATGCATTAAATGCATGATCTGACAGCCTATTTCCATCGTAAAGCAGCTAGCGTAAAGGGTAGCCAGCGTACAGAGTAGCTAGCGTAAAGGATAGCCAGCGTACAGAGTAGCTAGCGTAAAGCTTAATACAAAATAACCTTGGCATAAAGTAGCCTGGTTGAGTGTAGAGCTCTCTTTCTTTGATTTGATTTATGAGGTACTTTTTACGCTCCTACATCTACAACTTCAGGTACGCACACAACCTATACACCTCTTAACCCCATCAAATAGTTTTATTTAACACGGATTAAAACCCTGTAGAAATTCGACGAAAAATCGACGAAAAACCTGTTTTGAAAACAGGACAACACCAACCCAGACCAAGTTTCGGAAGGGTAATTATGGACAGAACAGTTAGGATTTTCGAAATTCATTTGAACACGTTTTTAGACAACCTAACCAGCTTTCAAACCCTATTTTAGATTATTTTATTAATCAGTAGATGCTAGGATAAATCAACTCGAAGATCGAGAAAAATACGAAAAATAGTTTTAAAAAACTAGAAAGTTCACCCACACGACGTGCGTCCCGCCAATCCGGGTGACGTGGTCATGAACCGAAAGCATCGAAAGGTGCGTATCGGCTTCATGGACGTGTGGACTTTGGCGGAATTCAAATTGGTCGCGTGTGCGCGACGAATTTGATACGTATCCGTCGAAATTTACCGTATCGGCCTCTGTGCAAATTTCTCAATTACTTTGTGCACGCTCGTCAGATCGAGACGAAACTTGCGCCAACAGGACCGTATCGTTTTTCTGGTCCTGTATGCCAAGTTTGGTCCAATTCTGAGACAGTTGAATCGTACCGCTGTTTTACGGACCCCACGGTCCGACTCAACGGGTGATTTTGTGCACGGTCCACCAGAATCCAAACTGGACATACCGTTGGGTTCGTATCATCAAAACGAATCCATAGACATGTAGTTTGACGACTTTAGAGACCATTGACTCTGGCACGCTTTTCGGTACAAATCAGGTCCACGGCGGACATCATTTTTGCCCGAATTTACCGTTTTGCCCCTGTGTCCAGAATTGGACAAGGACAGGCAATTCTAGCTAATTTGACTATTCTAAGAATGTTGGTAACGTTTATTTTAGCTTTCGGAGACAGTTGTGATGACTTGGACTTTCTGACTTGTTGATTGGCGATACATTGTTGGTTCTCCGTGCAACCCCCAGGCAAGTATACCTTGCCGAACATATACAGTATTTATATTGTTTTTTCCATCTTTGTTGTATTTCCTTTCATCTTGTCACATGATTCCATATTGTGATTGATTTGTCCTTGATTGCTTTACATGTTCTAGATTACGTACACGTATAGGATATTCGACATTGTTGATTATTGGTCTTTTCGTGTTATCTTGTCTCGTGATTGAGTTGTCAGTTTCTATATCTGTCCTTGACTTGACCATTCTTGACTGGGAGTATCTTACATTGTACTACAGTTGAGACATACTATAGATTGGGAGTATCTTACATTGTACTACGACCTATAGCCGATTCTTCTACCTTGATATCACTTGATTGACTTGACTTGAGACATACTATAGATTGGAAGTATCTTATATTGTACTACGACCTATAGTCGATTCTTCTACCTTGATATCACTTGATTGACTTGACTTGAGACATGCCATAGATTGGGAGTATCTTACATTGTACTACGACCTATAGCATATATTGATTGATCGATTGACTTGACTTACGACACTATAAATTGGGAGTATCTTGCATTGTACTACGATTTATAGGAGTCTAATTGACTTTGTATCCTTTAGGAGAGGAGATCGATACTAGAATTGGCTAATCTTGACTGGGAGTATCTTGCATTGTATTACAGTCAAAATCTACTATAGATTGGGAGTATCTTGCATTGTACTACAAGCTATAGAGGTTAATCGATTGATTGGTAGCCAAGTCTAGTATTACATTTTCATACGACTCATCGTCCTTAGATGTTCTCCTTGCAGTGTTCTTATCCTTCTTACATGTTATTTACTGTTATATTAGTAGGCATATTTTATATATCTTGCTAGTCCTCTGAGGACCTGATGATCTCTTCAGGTAGCTGATTGCACGGAGTTAGTTAGCTGAGCATGTGGTAGTTGACTTCATCTGCATGATTCAGGTATTTTGTTAGTGTTATTGATTTACTATCTTTCTCGTGCTTTTATGATATATCCCACTTATCAGCTTAGTTTTATAGACTCATATCATTCTCAGAGTCTAATCGGACAATATGCTAATGGGCTGCAGACCATGACCCATAATTGTTCATTCTTGTTTTATTTGATTCTTGTGGATTGAGATATAGTTTATATTAGACGTGATACCCATGACCCTGACAGCTTATACGTACTCGAGTCGGGCTGGAGTCCGCTTGATGCGTAGCTGGCTTGCTCACGAGCTCGCGTCCAAAAAGCGGGTGCGGGTCGTGACACTAACAGTGTGTGAACATTATGTGACATAGGACAGTAGTACTAGGGTGTTTCCTCTGTGTGTAGTGAATGAAAACAAAGTACAATTACAGTGTATTAAAACTCAAGAAATGTGAATTCAGTTTACACATTAACAGTTTCAGGATGATCATGTGACAGTTCAGCTAACAGTCCCAAAAACCAATTCGAAAACCAAAATCTCTTGCTAACATGAAAACCTAACATGTGACTAATTCTCAGACATATGTAGATGAATTAACATTGCAAATTAATCATGGAAAATAGTTTGAAATCATATTCGAATCTCATAAATTACAAACAGTGAACCATGTATCAGTAATTGGAGGAAACTACAAATTGAATTCGAAAATGCAATTATTATTCTGATTTAATGGTTGGTATTGATAGGGTTACATATGAACATGCCTCACAGAGTGTGTCGTATCCCCAATGTGGGACACGACATGTCCAATCAATTTAAACACACGAATACACTAGAACTGTGCACAGTCTCGTGCACGCGTGCACACACGACACACGACACGGCACAACACGTGTGCGTGTCCAGAGGTACACCTAGGGTAGGGCTACAACCCTGACACCCTGAATCGTGTCCACGAGACACGTAGACACGACACGAAACCCGTGTCAGCAGTGCCTGTGGCACGCACGCACCACAGGCAACGGCCAGTACGGGCCCGAAAGCGTGTCCGACTCGACACGAGACGACCCGAGACTTGAGGGGACTCATGTCAGTCACTGCCCCTCGGTCCTCACCAAGTGGCGCGTGTCGAATCGCCGTGTCCACTCAGAAATCAAACCCGTGTAGCAGGACAGTGTTCCCGCGACTGCAACAGCGTGTTCGTGTCCACATACTGACACGACACTGCAATCCTCCACAAAAGACACGAAATCACAGACGACCCCTAGATCTACAAATCTATTCAAAACAGAACAAAATCATTGGGTGTGGCATTTCATCGAACACCTAGTTCTAGGTTAGGATACGTGTCCGATACGGACACGAAATCAAATGCAATTGACACCAAACCTTCACTACAGCTAGGGGACACCTAGATCTAGGCTAACATGCAAAGAAAACAGAATTTAATTACAATTTGAAGGGTTTACCTATAGGGTGCAAATGACCAAGAAAAGTCCCAAATCGATTGATTTTCGTTGCTAGCTAAATCCTTCAAATTGCTCACAAACTGAAATCACTCTCCATGAATATCAAATAGAGGATGATTAGAATCTATTGCAAAAGATTTGGATAAAAAAGGAATTGAACTGGATTTATTATGAATTAGGGAATATGGGAATTACCTTTCCTTTCTAAAAGTTGGTTCAACACAAAAGAGGCAAGAACTAAGGAATGAGAGATTATATGGGGGGAATACCTAGGTGTGGCCGGCCACTATGGCTAAGTTAGGGTTAGGGTTTCATGGCATGGGCCTTGGGCCAAGTTGCATTAGTCATGGAAATAAATTCCTAAGTCATAAGTCATGAACCTATTCATTATTCCTCCTATTGAAACTTGATTCTAATTGACTAAAATAGGGTTGACTTAAATTAGACTAGGGTCCCACCATGCTAACCAAGTCACCATAGCTAGGGTTAATATCTAGGTTAGTCTACAAAGTCTCAACTAGTCAAAGTCAAAAATAACAATCATGATTTCAATAATCAAAATAAATTCAAAAATTCTCAAATGACCAAAATACCCTCAAGCTAAAATGTGGTAGTGACAAAAAGTGAGCTTGAGAGACTTGTAATCAGGACCTTGCACCCCATTGTAATCTTATTGTTCAATATCAATAAAGAACACTTTTGAATCACTTGTGTGTTGCTTCTAAATTTTTGTTGCATGTTTTAATGTTGCTGCTTGGAACTTTTGTGCGACGACCCCATCGCAGCCGCTGTAATCGGCCATTATGAAACTGCATTGCACGAGTGCAATCTAGGCTTGTGCGGCATCACGCCTTAGCGAGGACGTCGCTCCTACGGGAGCAGGGCGTGACATAATGGTATCAGAGCACGGCTTTACGTCCTTGGACTTCAAGTCGAATCTCTCAGTTTTGAAAGCTCGTTATTGATAATAAAGTGTGCGCTCTCTTTCAAATGTCCCATGGCATGTCCATACAATAAGTCTAAATATTTTCAAAAGCTCGTACAAGTGTTCAATTGAACGCATCGGTAGGCGATGGCCTTTTGCCGAACGGTGTCAAACTTGAGTTGATAGAAAACACATGCTAAAGTTAGCAAGTCGCGTGCGTGCCTAATTAGTCCTACATCGACATTAGCAAATAAGCGTACAAAATCAGAGTATAGTCCGTACGGGATGGCTATGCACACGACCTTTTGGCTAAGCTATGCCGCGTGTTGCGCACCTAAACTTTATGGTGCAAACGAATTGCGAGGGATATCAAGTAACGTTCGGTCGGGAACAAAGATGCACTTAGAGTGTATATCGATAGAAATACTATCGGACTAACGCTTAGGCGTACACAAAAGATTGGTTTAGATTTTAAGGAATAGTGCGAACGACTTAGTACGTCGAGACGACGTGAGTGATTACGTTAGAGATTCGTCGAACAAATCGGAAAGCTATATTAGCGAATAATACGAACGTAATTGAGGACTAAATCGGATGGCTCGAATCCTGAGTGGTGTATGGTCCGTCTTAGAAAATCATTCGAGCGAAATTGAGGATTAGGGGTAATGACGAGTATGTCGGCGAGGCGATGCGATCACGTAAAGCCTTAGAACGTGTCACGCTTAGTTGGTCGTGACTTTGAATGTCCCGAACGAGATGTCGTTCGGACAATTTGTGAATGGGCCACGCGAGTTAGGAAACGATATTGAATCAGGATTCGGAACGATGAATAAAAATAAATGTCTTGATCGAGGAAGCCTAGAGGATCGTACTTATGATTTCGGATTTGGTCGAATGGAATTGTGGTATATCCAATTCGAACAATAGCATCAGTTGTACGACTCGGAGTTCGTTGCAAAGGAAGATCATCAGGTTACGTACATCATCGATGGTATTGAGGCGTATCAAAGATCGATGTGCGATAACTCGAGGGTACTCTGATTCGAGGAATGATGATCGTGTAAAATATCATTGTTTCGATCGATGCTATACTCAGGATGTTGGAATGTATCGTGGAAAAGATAGAGTTGGCTCGAGGATTTTCTAGTTGAACGAATGAGGATCAGACTATCGAACTGAGATCTTGGCTTGGATGGAAATGAAATGTTTGGATTGCTTCGACGATAACCACAACGTTGACGTTCTTGTCTTATGCGAGCGCAACTCCAGTCTCGCACATGCGTCATGCCGATTAGGGCGATCACTCCGCGTGAGTGCTGGTATGGTGATTCATACAGCGGGGGTGATCGAACTTGCATGGCGTGGCAATTTGATTGCTTCGACTTGTGGTTTGACGCGAAGGTGGACTCGAGAATGACTCAGTGTGCTTGACGATTGAACTTGAGGATTTAGTAGGTCCAATCCGCGTATCGAGAATGAATTAGTCTAGACTCAAGCAAGATTTGCGCTCCAATGAGGACGATTATCCTGCAAAAACGTGGCATGGTGATTCATGTCCAACGTAGATAATAGAACTTGCGTGAGATTGGGGCGTGACAAATTGTTATGCTAGACGACCTCGTGATCGAATACATGAATTGGTTAGAATGGATATGTGAATCATATCGACATGTCGGAAGGAATCTACTATACAAATTGGTGATTTGAACGAATTCGAATCTGCACAACGTATACCTTGATGCGAATTAGGTGATCATGCTTGATGTTTAGAAATCTGAGTGATACGAGCTTGGATAGGAAACCCGTACTATTAACTTGGTTTGGAAGGAATCTACTATACAAATTGGTGATTTGAACGGATTCGAATATGCGCAACGTATACCTTGATGCGAATTAGGTCATCATGCTCGATGTTTAGAAATCTGAGTGATGCGAGCTTGGGTAGGAAACCTGTACTATTAACTTGGTTTGACCCTATGATTGGGGTCAGTGTTGGCATTATTGTTGGGGAACTATGATTCCAATCCTGACATTGACTTTAGGCTTGAGAAATGGCCTAGCGGTTAGGCGAGACGTCCATGTTTCAAGAGTTAGCAATCGAAAGATTGATCTTGAGGATTGGTATGGATGGATAGAGTGAATCAAGAATATAGGAATACCCCTCACGAGATTCGACTGACATGCATATATTTCAGGGACGCCTGAATATGTGCACGATGCGACTCGAATAAGAATGACGAATTATCTATCATACGGTTTGGCTGAATGTATGTATTTTGGGGACGCCTGGAATATGTGCACGATCCAACCAAGTGACACGTTGAATTTAAGTGAGACTCGAGGAATGGAAAAAGGGTCGAGGATTTTAAAATCGTGTTAAAGGAAAGATTGATAGTAGCGAGTGTTGCTCGGATTAAGGAAACACATAGGCGAAGCGTATACGAGTGTCCTTAGATCAAAGTGGTCTAAAAGTAAGTACTCAGTTAGTTTCGAGGACGAAACTTTTTTTGAGTGGTGTATGATGTAGTACCCCGTCCCGTTCAGTCAATCGGAGGAATCGAAACGCCGACGGCGTTCGAACTTAGCCTTATAACGGCTGTTCGAAGACTCGCTCGGTCGAGGCGACTCCTCGCTCAGGAGGGGGTAGTTTCGGTGAACTTGCCTCATCTTAGCCTTCACATAATAAATCGCATGTTTCCAACTTGCACAAGTTAGGCTTGATAATAAAAGAGACGCATCTATATAGTTAAGGGAATAATCCCGACGGGTCGGAATATGTTAGAACATGGAAAAAGGTCCCGCGGTCTGCTTAGAAGTCTGCTCAGCGTGCTTTCAAAATAACACTCGGTCCTTCGTCCCGTGGCTTGGGAGAAGGAAGTTGGCCTAAGTTGCTAAGTTGCCACGAAGCTGGGATTAGCCTAAGTCATAGGCGTCGTCCGCACGAATACTTGATAAAGCATGCACGGTCCCGTTGTCCAAGGCTTGGCATAGCCTTCGCCTGTCTCGTGGTTTAAGTCGGATTGCACGGCTTGTGGCTTAAATCTAGGCACCCAAAGAACTTGGTTGTTCAAGTCGAACGCGTGTACGCCACGTTCTCTCGATGCGAAGCTTGGCGTAGCCTTTGCTCGTCAAGTCGTTGTCCGAATGAGTTAGAAAAGAGTTGTGCTGGGCTATCGAAGTCATAGCAAGCACTGTCCCCTGTTTCCTGCGGTTGCCAAGTCACATAGTCCCATGAGAACAAGGTTCATCATGTAAAGTATGTGACTTGAGCGATAGCGTCGCCTAGAGAATAAGGTCTGTCTAAGACACGAGCCACGGTGGGTTTAGTAAAAAGCATGCCACGGACAAAGGAAGTTCACGCGACTGGTTGTCGCCGAGATCGGTCCCGCTACTTGGGAGTCTCGATAAGTCTCGATAAGTCTCGTTCACGAGATCGGCCCTGCTACTTGGGAGTCTCGATAAGGAAGCACACGAGATCGGTCCCGCTACTTGGGAGTATCGATAAGTCTCGATAAGTCTCGTTCACGAGATCGGTCTCGCTACTTGGGAGTCTCGATAAGTCTCGATAAGGAAGCACACGAGATCGGTCCCGCTACTTGAGAGTCTCGATAAGTCTCGTTCACGAGATCGGTCCCGCTACTTGGGAGTCTCGATAAGTCTCGATAAGGAAGCACACGAGATCGGTCCCGCTACTTGGGAGTCTCGATAAGTCTCGATAAGGATGTTCACGAGATCGGTCCCGCTACTTGGGAGTCTCGATAAGGAATCACGCGAGATCGGTCCCGCTACTTGTGAGTCTCGATAGAAAGATGGAAAGCATGGTCATGATTAAGGAAGGACTTGATAGATCGAGTTGAGTCTTGCATGGTCATTGGACAACTTGTGCGCAAGGGTAAAATTGCTCGAGCGATCCTGGGGCGCCGGATTCGTGTCGGCCTAGGAGAAATTGCAGATATTGTACGGCCTTCATCGACGGTACGACTCGATTGAAGTGAACCGTTACAATATAGGTTACGGGTCATTCGGTGGGAGCTCGTACCTCGCCACGCGAATGGTCACCGTATGCAAAAGATCCAGGATAGTTTGACATTGCTAGTGACCACTCATATAGATGTATCGGCATAAGAGCGACTATCCGCGTGTATGCATTTGGATTGCGTCGAATACTAGCAGGTTACGAGTTGGGTTAACAAGTTATGCTTATTGCAAGCGCTAACCTTGAGTCGGCACGAGTTAGGTGTGCACGGTTGCAGCACCATTCTGGAACCTAAGAGTTGGCTATAGCAAGGACACGTGCTTCGGCATAAATGTGGCATTGTTGTATCGAGTTAAGTCAGGAAGGGTCGTAAGGCAAGTTAATTAAGTCTGGTTGATACTTGGGAGGCACGGCCTCGATTCTAAGGCCCGAGCAAGTGTATTGGCACGACCAGCACGAGCCGTCCCCCTTGACGTCATTGGCACGAGAATGGTCTAGAAACACATGAAATAAGTGAAAGTCTTGGCACGGCCGAGTTTGCATAAGTTGCTCCTCGACGAGGTACTGTCTCGAATATATGGAAGTCACAAATAGATTATCGCACGACCCTGTTGTTGCGTTACCAAGTATAGGCCAAGGCGTCGTTGTCTTAAAATTGATCCTAAGATAAGATTAGAAAGACAATCAAAAGGGATTAAGCTGCACAAAGTAAATAAACGTGTCGGTTTTGTATGGGTGGGCGAAGAGCTCACTCTACCTGTACAGTTGAGTACTGACACCCACACAGTTTTCATGTGCAGGCACAGGTAGAAGCTCGTGGCGCGGAGCTCGCTTGGATGCGTCGAGGCACGGAGTTCCTTGGCGATTCGAAGCGTACGGTCGCGTGGAGTCAAGACTTATACGGGACATAATGTATGGACATCGCCATCCGGCAGAATCTGTACTCGTCGCCTTGAAGCATTGTATCGAGAGATGAGAGAGAGCAGAGTGACTTATAAAATGAGAGAAAAATGAGCTTGAGAGACTTGTAATCAGGGCCTTGCGCCCCATTGTAATCTTATTGTTCAATATCAATAAAGAGCACTTTTGAATAACTTGTGTGTTGCTTCTAAATTTTTGATGCATGTTTCAATGTTACTGCTTGGGACTTCTGTGCGACGACCCCGTCGCAGCCGCTGTAATCGGCCGTTATGAAACTGCCTTGCACGAGCGCAATCTAGGCTCGTGCGGCATCACGCCTTAGCGAGGACGATCGCTCCTACGGGAGCGGGGCGTGACAGGGTGGGGAGAAGAGGCAGTGGAGAGAGGAGGCGGTGGAGAGACTCGGCTATGGCGCGGACGACGACGGACGAAGCTGCTGGTCTGATTTTTTTTTTTTTTGTGGTTAGATGTAAACAAAATGGTTTTTGTGAGCAGAGGTGGAGAGTACACGTGGGTGGGTTGTCATTTTTTTTTCTTTTGCTTTTCAGGATGAGTGAAATTGGTTTAGAAATTGTTAAATAAAAATAGTTACTATGATATCTATAATTATGATAATGTATTTTAAATGAATTTAGAGGAGTAATTAGGAGTAGTTAATAACAACTAATATAAAAATATGTTTAATTAATAGCTTAGTAATTAATAATTTTTTGCAGAGAGAACATTAATGATATGTTTAATTAATAGTTTTAGTAATTAATATAATTATGATATGTTTAATTATGATAATGTGTTGAATTATAATAATTAATTTAATTTGTCTTCAATAAAAATTTTACAAATATTTTCCTAACAATTATGATAGTTTAATATTTTTTTCGTTTAATTATGGTAATTATAATTATGGGTTAACATATCTTCCACTACAACATCCACTTTCAACAACCATCCAAACAACTGAACTTTTTTTTCTCCCCTTTCAACAACCATCCAAACAACGAATTCATTTTTCTTCCACTCGCAAGAGACAAAAAGTACTCTATCCAAACACATTTTGAAAAGTGTCACTTGCTACAAGCACACTACAACTCAACATGACGAAAGTGTCACTATTACACTTTTAAAGAGTCACATCTATCCAAACAGCTCCTAAGTCATTTTTTGGTTAGAGGTTGTCAAAAATTTGATAACGACAACACATATCAAAATTTAAGTTTTTCTCTTTCTCCCCACTTCATGTTTCTTTTCCAAACCTAATTTTATGTTTATGATTTGCCAGCGGGTATATTAATGAAAATTTGAACCTAATTTTAGAAATTTTCGACTTCAGATCTCCACATAAACTTGTTGGGACAACATAAGGCTGTCAAAATTTTGGCAGTCTTGACTACAGTGAGGACTGCAAACATTTTGGTAACAGTCCGTACTGTAGTCAGAACTGCCAAAAAAGTTGTCTTAAATATTTTTTTAAACTGTCAAAACTTTGACAATCCTAAAAACATACTTCTGTCTTCATGAATGTCAAAATTTTTGCAGTCTGCATATCCAGGACTGCTAAAATTTTAATATTTCTAGGTCGTCCCAAATGGAACTGTGTTTCAATTTTGAAGTTTCGGAACTCCATTAATGGAGTTCGAAATGGGACTATACTAAGAAAGCAAAACATATGGATGAAGATTTAGAAATCTGAAAAGAAAGTGGAAGACAAAAATTTTTACATTTTATACTTTTAGTTTGTGTTGTCCCTAATAATTTTTTTAAGGACAATTTGGGTATTGAAAAAATATAACTGTGCTTGCCCTCCAGTAAAGCTTTTAATGTCCTTAACATTTGCCTTTTTTTGGCCTAGACTCGAACCCGATCTTCCCAATAACCCTCAACAGCTCCAACCACTAGTCCACACATGATTTTCTTGGTGTGCAAACCATGTCCGGCTGACAATTTTATGGCTGTGTCAAGCAAACAAGGATTCAAAACCCAGAAGAAGAAACCCAACGGACAATCAACAGTAAACTTTTTCATAGTGTCAGCACTAAAGAACATGTCTTCCTATTTTCACTGCCGAACCACACTGATGGAAGCCAGACACTTGGGCCTCGTTTGGTTCACGGAAAGGAAATGAATTCCTTTTTTATGGGAAAAGGAAAGTAGGATTCCTGTTATATTTTTTTTCCGTTGTTTGGTAAAACAAAAAAACTACCTAAGAAAGAAAAACAAAATATAACAATGTTCCAATAATATCTTTACATTTTAAAATAAAAAATAATATTATAAAAAATAACATTAATAGTAAAATAAGCAATGACACAAAACTTTTGTAATAAATGTTGGAAAAGGAGAAGGAAAAATCAATCCCATTGGTTTTGAGTGGAACCATATTCCCACCAATTCAAGGAAATTGATTCCCAAGTTTGTGGCTACCAAACAAAGAAAATGAACAACTTTCCTTTCTTGGTTCCTTAAATCCGTGAACCAAACGAGGCCATACTTCAGAAATTATTAGAAGGTCCCGGCTCACCACGTGGCGAGAGTGAATGGTGAGCCTGGCCAATAACCAATTAACACTTGACATAAATTTTTTAAATATGTATAAAAAATATAAAAAAAATTACTTCACATAAAATTAAAAAAATAGTTGTTTTTTCTCAAAACCATTTTTTTTGACGTTTTTGGCTTAAATCTTAAGTGAGTTTTTAATTTTTATGCCAAGTGTCAATTAATTATTGGCCGGACTCACCATTCACCCTCGTCACGTGGTGAGCCGGGACCATCTAATAATTTCTCCACTTAGGGGGCGTTTGGGACGCGGTATTTTTTTTTTTCCTAGAAAAATTTAGGGTGGAAATCTATTACCATATTTGTTTGGGCTAAAAAAAATTATTTCCGAGAATTATAAATATCCGGATAAATAGTTTACCCATAAAATATGGGAATCCTATCCCTCAAGAATAGGTGGGTATTTTTCTTTTGCCCGGAAAAAAAAATTTTGTATAAACTTTTTTCTACTTTTTTTGATCATTTTTGGAACTTTTTTTTTTTTCATTTTTGTTGTTTTTTGTCGTTTTTGTCTTTTTTTGTCACTTTTTGGTCATTTTTGTCGTTTTTTATTGGGTTCTTTCTCTTTTTTGTCGTTCTTTAGAGTAGTTTTTGACTTTTTTTTGTTGTTTTTTATATTTTTTTTTCTATTTTTGTCGCTTTCTATCGTTTTTAGTAGTTTTTTGTCGCTCTTTTTTTGTCATTTTTCGTCTATTTTTTGTTTTTTTTGTCGTTTTTTACCTATTTTTGTCGTTTTTTATTGTTTTTTGTCGTTCTTTAGTAGTTTTGTTTTTTACCTTTTTTGTTGTTTTTTCTTCTTTTTTTCGTTTTTGCCTTTTTTTTTTCTTTTTTGTCGTTTTTGTCATTTTTAGTTATTTTGTCGTTTTTTGTCTTTTTTTTTTAAGCTTTTTGTCCTTTTTTTTTTTTTTCCGTTTTTCGTCTTCTTTTGTCTCTTTAGTTTTGTTTTTTTTGTCGTTTTTATTATTCTTTAGTAGTTTTTTTTTGACCTTTTTTGTAACTTTTTTTGGTCTCTTTTTGGTCATTTTTTGTCGTTTTTAGTAATTTTGTCACTTTTTGTCTTTTCGCTGCTTTTTGTCGTTTTTCGTCTCTTTTTTGACATTTTTTACCGGTTTGTCTTTTTTTTTTTTTTTTTTTGTCTTTTTTGTTGTTCTTTAGTAGTCTGTTGACTTTTTTTTGTCTTTTTTGTTGTTTGTCTCTTTTCTGACGTTTGTCGTTTTTTGTTTTTTTTTTGTCTTTTTATCGTTTTTGTAGTAGCTTTTTATCCTTTTTTTAGTTAAAAAAAATTGTCCTCTTTTGTCGGCATTTGTCATTTTTTGGTCATTTTTTATCGTTTTTGTTGTTTTCTGTCATTTTTGTTGCTTTTTGTCGCTTTTGTTGTTTTTTTGCTCTTTTTTGTCGTTTTTTTATTTTTTATTTTTTCATTTTTGTCGTTTTCGTCGTTTTTGTCTTATTTTTGTATTTTGGTCGGTTTGTTTTTCGTTTTTTTTTTAGATTTTTATCGTTTGTTGTCGTTTTTACTTTTTTTCTTTCCTTTTTGGACGTTTTCGAGTTTTTTTTTTTTAGTTTTTTTAATTATTTTTTCTGGGAGTATTTATATGGCCAACAAACATGGAAATGTAATTTTTCAGAAAATATAATCACTTAAATTTGATTTCCAAGAATATAGAATTCCCAGCTATATAGTATTCTGCATACCAAACGCCCCCTTAGGGGTCTGCTTGGTAGTGGTATTTTCACCGGCTTTGAGTACTTCTAAACCGACCGTTTATGAAAATCTATGCTTGTTATTTTTTTTGAGCCACTGATTTGGTCGGCTCAAAAATCACTCAAAACCGATATAATGTATTTTTGGGTGGCTTTATAAACACCTATTTATATCCTCGCCAAAAATATATAAATATAACTACTAACAACTAAACCCTATTTTTTTCCTTCCGTTTTCCGTTCGCGCAGCTGCTCTTTTCTTTCCGATTGAAGAAAAATCCAAGAACTTGCCTTGTACTTGTCCTTGGAGCTCCATTGGGTACAGAGTTATTTTCTGAGACAAGAATGCATAAAAGACTTTTAATGTAGCGATTACCTTGACGTCCATAAGCCCATATTTTATCAAGAATAACTTTTATTTATATATGGACATAAATATAATTTTATTATTATAGAAAACTTTCGAAACCGTTGGTTAATGAATTACCAAGCATAGATTAGACTGATTTAAAAGCCGCTACTTAAAACCACCAAAAATCGGACCCCCTCATAACCGTTCATTTCCGTTACTCTAAAAACACCTCATAACCGCTACCCCATAATTGTCAAGCATACCCTTAGGGGGCGTTTGGTATACGGAATTCTATACAACCGGGAATTCTATATTCCCGGGAATCAAATTCCAAGGAATTAAAATCCCTGAAAAATTACATTCCCATGTTTGGTAACAATATAAATATTCCCGAAAAAAAAATAAAAAATAATAATAACGAAAAAAAATGAACAAATATAAAAAAAAACCGGTAAAAACGACAAAAAAATCGGTAAAAACGAAAAAAAGGTAAAAACGACAAAAAATTGGTAAAAACGACAAAATAACAAAAAACGACAAAAACGATGAAAAACGACAAAAAATCGGTTAAAACGACAAAAATGACCAAAAAGCGACAAAAAATTGTATAAACGACAAAAAATAACAAAAAAAAAGGGTAAAAACGACAAAAATAACCAAAACACGACAAAAATGACATAAAATCGGTAAAAACGACGACAACAAAAAAAATGCAGCAAAAACGACAAAAAATCGGTTAAAACGACAAAAAATCGGTTAAAAATAACAAAAAAATCGGTTAAAACAACAAAAAATAACCAAAAAGCGACAAAAACGAAAAATAATTGATAAAAACGACAAAAAGGACAAAAAAATCGGTTAAAACGACAAAAAATAACCAAAAAACGACAAAAACGACAAAAAACCAGTAAAAATGACCAAAAAGCGACAAAAACGACCAAAAAAAAGGACTAAAAATTGGTAAAAACAACAAAAAAGCTACAAAAACGACAAAAAAATCGCTTAAAACGACAAAAATTGACAAAAAAAAAAAGACAAAAAGGACAAAAATTGGGTAAAAACGACAACAAATAATCAAAAAGTGACAAAAAAGACAAAAAATGGGTAAAAAACGACAAAAATTCGCTTAAAACGACAAAAAATTGGTAAAAACGACAAAAAAGTGATAAAAACGACAAAAAAAAGAAAAAAAATGTTCAAAACTAATCAAAATTGATCAAAAAAGAAGAAAAAAATTTGGACAATTTTTTTTTGCCCGGACAAAAAAAAAACCCACCTATTCTCAAGGGATAGAATTCTCATGTTTTGTAGGTAAACTATTTACCCGGATATTTATAATTCCCGGAAATAATTTTTTTATAAGCCAAACAAACGTGGTAATAGATTATCATCTTAAATTTTTCCGGAAATAAAAAAAAATACCGCGTACCAAACGTCCCCTAATATTGTAGCTCTAGCTTCAAGTGTAACTGTGCAGCAGGAAAAATATCACTTAGAAGGGGGTAAAACCCTTTCTACTGAACAAACAGAAAATAGCTACACATTTGGCCGCGCTTTAAAGCTTTGAATCAGCATTTAACAATAACAGATACACTGTACATGAAAGCGGGAAGAAATACAGAAGAGAGGAGGAAAGAAGAAAAAGAAAGGCCAAGGAAATAAAACTATACAGAAACGAGAGACGGTCCTCCAGTTTTAAGAACCAGGAAGATTTGGAGTCCTTGGCACCACGGACAACTCTCGACAGGCTAACCATGTGCTACAAGAATGTCGATTGCAGTCAGGAGTCGCTGGGAACCCTAACTTTGCAGAAGGGCTTCTGAATCGGTCTTGAGTTGTGCAACCATGACTTGTGAATTCTCCGCACAGGTGACTGTTACCGGTTCCAACAGGAGAAACCACCTGCAGCTTTTGCCTATTTTCAATCACTGATTCCTGCTCAGAAAGTTGAATCTACAGGTTAGAAGAGGGAAATAGGCACCATAAATTGCACATATCTTGAGATGCCAAAAAAAGGCGAACAAAAAACTATTCATTCGCCAATAGTGATCGAAGGGTCCAAGATCTCAGACCCGTTCTCTTATTATAGATAAGGTTGTCACGGACTTAGTGTTTTTGCCTACACTAAGACCCGTGCGGTGCACAAGCTTCCTACTCGAAGACTCGTGCCAGCCTTAGCTAGATGCTCAAAAGAGAGATATTGGAAGATTGAAAATTTTACTATACAGGAGAGTTTACAACTTCTTGGGTGGTGAGGAACAAATGAGTCTCCCACTTATCTATAGTGCCTCAAAGGACTTACATGAAGTTTCTGAAAATAGAATATTCCAAAAATTATTCTAGGACCTAGATATTTCTTAAGGAAGTCTCTAGAACATCTAGAAAGCTATGGAAACTTCATGAATCTTCAAGAAGATTCCACCACATTTTGGAGGACTCTGGAAGCTTCCAGCAAAACTTCAGCCCGTAGTGGATTATGCAGATCCGTCTCGGTGGACGAAAAATTTTGGGAGTGACAAGGTGCGCCTAAGGCATGTAGGATGTAAGTACTATCTCCTTCATCAAAAGACCTGGAGAACAAGATCTCACAGACATTGCTCGGATTGAAGGCAACACTCTGAAACAAGGTATATCACACCTAAAGAATTGAAGGTCACAGCATCAAATAATCTTTAGACCAATCATGGTCCTTTCGAGAAAGAATTGTTTGCTGAATTAGCAATGCTAACAAGGTGGCTCACAGAAATAAGAAAAATGGAATTTGATAAAGGTGATTGTGCTGACAATTGAGTGATGGCAAAACAGAGACGCGGGCATCTCCTTCTGAAGTGTGAATGTGGCGTAATTTTGTTAAAGCTATTATTATAGAGAGGGAAGCATAATGTGGCAGACCATAGAATGTCTATACTCTAGAGAGAATTGACGGATCTTTTGACAAGATGAGAAAACTAAAGAGAGAGTGATGGAACATGCTTGTTATTGATGTGCTGATCTGGTGACAGACAGTTGAATTGCTAACTAGAAAATATTATCCTAGTTGTCATTTATGTATTATTAACAAACATGTTCATTCTGGACGTTTCTGCATCAGAGAAGGAAGAGGAAGCTCAAGAAAGGATGTACAGGATTTGGAAGAATGGGCATCAGGAAGGATTCTTCCAGACTTTTGGGGCTTCACAAGGTTTCTCAAGTCTTCTTACTTCTCTTGTCGAGAAAATCTTTGATCCTGAATGACTTCAGCTTACTCATAACTAGTAAAATTATCACAAGTCACTTTACTCATCAGCGATATGATATCTATTGGAACAGTATTCACACCAAAGTTGATTCCTTCCCCTCAAAAGTAAACATCAAAGATGTGCTTGCTGCAAAGGGAAGTGAGGGAAAGGAAAGTGAAGTGAACAAAATGGTAACTGATTTTTGGTCACTAAAAGAACTAGAGCAGAAAAATCTATGATAAGAACAGATCTATATTTCTTCCTTGTCACCATGCTACTCTTATCATTTTCTCCTTATCAATTTCTTAAATATTGAATACTCTCAAAGAAAAGGTGGAAGAGTACAACAAAACTTGCTAGTATACAGAAAGGAGAAAGGAACAGAACCTTTTCTTGTTGCCCATTGGAAGAGGCCGTTGCGAAGTTCACTTCATGGTGTGGGAATGCTGACTTCTATTTGCCAAGTACAAGTTGAAACCATCTTGGGCAAGTTTCTCAGGAGTGTGGAAGAACGAACCCAGTTTTCCGCATGAACAGTGCTTCCCATTCTCTTGATATGCTGAGTGAGGATCAGGAGAAAGTACATAGTAGGAGCTGTGATGTTCCTGTCTACAAACAGTGGGAGTATCGTGATGTCCATTGAAATAAGACGTAGAACTAATATCTTGATGATGCTGAAAAACACAAGCCATGGGAGAATGTGGAGGCCTATCTAGAACAGGATGCGGCAAGGAGAGTCTCTCATGACCAAGAGATGGAGACTGTCTCATGCGAAGGTATACAGGATTGGGAACTGTCCAGTCTTCTACAATTATCCCTTGTTTAGCAGCCAAGTCCATTATTTGCTTCTGTTCAAGTCCTAATCCCAAGAGCATGTTCCACAGATTCCTCACAGCTTCCCTTTGATTATGTATTACTTGGTCCCGCATGGCCATTTCAAACTGAAGCTCGGTATTGGTCATTCCCTATATTTATGCAGCATGTTTAAAATTAGTATCATATGTTTTCTGGCCAAGTCAATATTTATTGGCAGACATGGGATGATGTTTCTACTTACTAGAAGTCTGTACTGACTGAGAATGTTCAAGTAAGTTTTGTTGCCATTGCTGCTAATGGCTTCCTCAATCATATCTTGGAGTTGGCATCGACATTTCTCGTTTGCTTCAATATCCTAAATTTACATATGTTCATGCCTCCATCAGTTAGGAAATATTTTAAGCAGAATTATGAAAGAGTCAGAGAAACCACCTTCTTGTAACTAGCACCAGCCTCGTCATTGTCACGAATGTTATCAAGAATAACTTGTCTCCTTGATCTTAATCCTTGAAAAATTGTTTCATCCATCCCGGTGACCTAGATTGGCAAGCAGGTTAGTTCAATAGCAATTAAACTATTGTGGTTCATCTATGTTCAGTTTCTTGAAGTAAATCACAGTAATAGCCTTTTAGAAAGAAACAGCAGTTCCTAACAATTAGATACAATATGCCATATCTATTGTATATCAGTTCATCCTCGCCGTGATATAGCATTATATTTCCAGTTCCTACTCCCTTTCGCAGCAACCACCTCTTCCTTTTTGTCTATTTCTGAGTACGTGGCAAAGAGAAGGTGGACAATGGCAGACTTCTTCTGGCAGCTGCCATCCTGTTCTGGCAAAATCTCGACAATGAAAACAACCTAGCAAACTGACCAATATCAAGGGGCAAAGTGGAATTCGTAGAGGTCGAAGTCGACAATGACAATGGATATGGTTGAAAGTGGGAGTGAAGGAAGATAATGACATGCTTCAGGGGTCGAGGGGCGACGTGGAGGAGGCCCTCAGTGAGGCCAACACATTCCTATCCTGCACTAGGACCCTGTGTGTGTCACATGCACGTCGGCACATGCATATTATATGTATGTATTATTAGTTTATTTTCTTCCTTCTCTTATAGTCTCATATTTTATGATAATGTAACTGCATGAACTTTATTATGGGAAAATAGAAGTGAAGTTTCATGTCAAATCCCCTTTCAGGAAGATTGCTTTAGAAAGCCCCCACAATATATATATATGAAAGAGCTGCGTCTTTGTCTTGCAGTGTGTACACCACTATTACCACTTAACTCTAGCATTAAAGAATATGCTCATAGCCTTAGAACAGCAGAAGATTCAAGCAACACCTGAGAGTACACTTATTCAGGCATGACTGTGGAATTGAAAACTCAAGACGAAACACACCAAAAAATCATTACGTTTAATTGGCCAAAAACACAAGGCTTGTCCTCAAGCAGAAGCATACAGGCATTAGGATGTAGTTTTAACCAACTTGCTAGTAACCAACAGCATATCATTATGCTTAATTGTTGATAAGATATTTTCAATATAGTGTGTTCTTGATCCTAATACACGACGGTTGAGAGACTCTCCCCTGAACTCCACAAATCAAATACCCAACTAAATGCAACTGAAGAAGAAGAATCTACTGATGCTACCCCTACTCTGGGGTTACCTTCTCTCTCCACTGTCAAATGGTAGAACAAGGTTAGAATTACAATGTTTTGCATCTCATATAGGTTTATTGGGAAGCCTACTTTCAACCGCATAGGATCCCTTTCCCAAGGCAATAGACTCTTTTATCCTTACGAAGTAAACCTTTCATATAGTGGCTGGTACAACTTAATTCATAAATCATGTTCCTAGCCAAACCGATCAACCACCAAGAGCAGAACAATTTGAAATTTCAAAGTTAACATCTGCCTCCTTTTTAGTGTTTTGTGGGTCCTACAGTGCAAATGTCTTTTCTAGTATTTGCAACCAGACAGCATCTGAAACCAATCAACCATTCTGGTTCTCTTGTACCCGGCTGTTGTGGGTTTAATTAAGGCTGCTCAACGGCCATTTGGCTAGTTTATCCTGTTGTCTGCGGGGTTCAAATAAAAACTGCAGATCCTCCTGAACCAGTTATCTTTACTAGAATGACATGGTAGTTGATGGTTCTATTTTTATGACTTCCATCTGTTTCACTTCCAGTGGTACTTAATGTGATTCTCCTCAGTTGTACATACATCACTAGCTTTCAGCAGTATGTTAATTATAAATACAATGGTAAGAAAGAAAGAAATGCATACATTTCTAGGGCTTTCCTTTTGTAGAATTATTTTCCACATTATTATTTAGAAATAAGGGAAGAGCCGAAAATTGTAAACTCAAAAGGTCAGGGTTTTTGAAAGAAACATGTACAGAGCTAGTTAAAGTCAGTCCTCCCTTTTATAATTCATGAGGTTACTTGATATAAGTTGATTAAAGAGCATGTCGAAGTTATCAAACCTGTTCGTTGGCAATAGCATCATCTAGATGTTGGAGCTCGATACGGTTCCGAAGATTAGTTTCCTCGAGCTCAAACAAAGCCTTTTGTAGATTTATGCGCTCCTGAACATTTTCACTGGTTTCACGGCTTAAAATATTCAACCATGATAGTTCATCACCTGCAGCTTTCTCAGCAGGTTTTACACAGAGCTGAGACTCCTTTTGTGCTAGTTCCTTTCTGAGACGACAAACCTCAACCTGAACAACAGTTATGCAGACCTTAGTATGAGATTACCAAAACTGAACCAAGGGCGGGCATACATTCATATCCAAAATATATTCCTGGGTTTACCTGGAGATTATTGATCATGCTCTGGTAATCGTCAACATGAGTATCAACTGTACCAACGTTTTTCTGTCGGACAAAGCATAAGAATGGGTCACTCAGTTAGTAGTCAGATTTGTCACTTCACAAGATTAAGGAATATTAATCAAAGGAAACTGTACTGTTGTGGAAATTGATATTACAAACCAACATGGTTTGATGCAACTTTTTTTTTTCCATTTTTAGATCAAGCGTCCAAGTACTGAATCGGAAGAACCTGACTAGTACCCAATCATATATTAACTTTACTAAAACAAAGTTCTCACAGGATTAACAAGTTTGTCACCACAGCACAGTGACCTAATAGTTACAGGCCAATTACTTAATACTTATCAAATCAAAATGTTTCCTATTACAAAAAGAAAACTCGTCAGCAGATTAAGACTTCATACTGCAACTAAAACTTTTCAGCAGATTAAACCAAAATAACAACGTGTGATGCAATATTGCAATGTTAAGATCGCTAACTCCTCTTTACATTGAGAACTTAGGAACAGAATGAATGAGCCTTGTTCTGTGCATAAATTTGACTTGTGGCTGTTTCTTTAAGTTCTATTGAGTTGCATTCTAACCTTCCTTTTAAAGGAGCACGAGTTCTCATTATTGTATATGGTATTTTTAAAACAATTTTAATTCAAGAACAAATCAACTAGTATGATGATATTCAGCAAAATTGGATAGATCATGTGCTCAAATCAAATGGACCAAATATTACAAGCAACATAAAAATCGATTTATTATATATTTTGACAGATAATTGGGGAATGAAGATTGAACCCCAAAAGGTTATCCATGCCAAGAAACACAAAATATTATGTTGAAGCAGTCTTTAGTAGTGCATGTATTAACGAACAAATATAATCTCCACGAAAAAAATGCATTTGGCAAAGGCCAACTTGAACTACACATTTTCTGGATATTAGAAAGCAAAATTCTATTACAGTTGTTATGCTAGATTTTAATTTGAGCACACTTGGCCCACATAATGCATGCATGCATCCATCTCTAAAACAGTCTGTTCAACCAACTTACATATAGTAAGTTCTCAAAATTCTATGAGTATCCATTCCACATTGTATATGCATCCAGATCATTGTAACATAGATTAGCACGAAAAAATCAGCAAGGATTGTTAGTTGTCTATGCTGGTAGAAGGTGTAACTCCCTATCTGATTGATAATAAACATTGTTAAGATGACAGTGTGCTTTAAATAAATACATATCCATTGTTTAAATATGTCAACTCACCACCGCAGTCAGAATAGTGTGCAAAAGAAACTACAAATGCCAAACTAACTCATCCTGATCCTTGTTTTAACTATAGGAAAACAACCCTTACATGGATGTGTGTTTTGATTTCTTTAGCTCGATCAGCATACTTGAGTGTATTGACTGTATGGTGATACTGATCATCGGCAGGGGATATGGTGGCAACCATGACTGTTCGAGAATTGCCACTGAGCCCATCCTTCAGAATTCGAGTTAGTTTGCTGCAGAAAAAAATAGCATTAGTCACCTGCAGAGTAAAACCCGCACTATTCAGAAAGCACTAGTTACCTATTGCGGTAAGGAACATATGCAAGACCCTTCTTCTGATGTTTTCCCAAGGCATTAATGCAATTAGCTAAAGCAAGAAGTGAGCGATTAATATTTGCCCCATCTCTAAGCTTTTGTCCCCCATTATTTGTTTCAGATGCCCTCTCACTGCACAAAAGATGACGAGCAATTATGCATCTGGGTAAATGTAAAAAATGAGGAGCAAATAGTGAAGTGTCCTAAGTGGTTGTAATCACCTGCCAGCAAGATCAACAAGTGCAAGCTTTCCACGGAGAAATTGGCTACGGAATTGATTTTTCTGTTTTCGTTTGACAGTAATCTCCAGTACGGCATGAGAACTATATAGTCAATAGTAAATATGAACTTAGTTAAATTACTGCTTCAATGAGAACTATATACAACAGAATTTAGAAAGCATCTCCGCAAATATAATGGCACATTATCATACACATCATGAAAATCAATCAGAACAAACATATATGACGCAACTATAGGTAGTTTTTGAGTGGAGCAAAATCAACTAGCACCTCAAAAAGTAACATGATAAGCTTCATGGTTTTACTTTAACGATCAAGTTTGACGTTAGTAAGCTCTTCAACAGCCTCAGCTAAAGATGGGATGGAAACACCATAAACAGGGACATCAATAGAGAGCTTACCGTGAGGAAGTTGCATTGGCCTCTGTGCTTTCAGTTTTGCGCCTACTATTTCCCAGATATAACAGCTCAAGAATTTTATCTGCTGAGTGGACCTGAGGAAATTGAAATGATAAAGAGAGAATGAAAATGTCACAGACCACAACATTCTCTAGGGTTACATGCAAAATAAAGAGAAAAAAACAAGTCAAGCTAAGAACTCTCCACAGGTAGATTACCATTTAAGATCAAGACAGCAAATCAGTGGATAAATTTAAGCAAGTCAAGATCAGGACAGCCAATCAGTGGATCATCATTTATCCACTTTAAATGTAGAGCAGGTCAAAATCCTTAACTATATAAACTATATAGAAGTATCAAATTTTAAGCACTTTGAAGAACCAACATGATGCCGACGTCTAAATTAAAAGTAACATTTCGGAAAAGAACAGAAAACTAGACAGTGTTGAGAAAAAACCTTAATACTTCTTAAGCCGGCAACAACTATTCCATTCACGGGGTCTTCTCTCAGTTCCAAGTGTCCTGATGACTTTTCAAGCAAATCATAGATAACCTAGAATTCATAGGAAATATGACACATTACCCCGTCTAATATGAAATGTCAAATTTACAAGGACCACAATATTACAACCATCAAAATTCACACCATACTTCGTTGTAAACTTCGAGGTAGGAACATGAGACTTCAAAGACATCTGAGCTCTCATCCTTTTTTATAAGATCAAATATGGTATTTAAGCTAAGAACCATGAGTCCTGGATCATCACGTGTTCCAACCATTGTGTAAGTTTTGCCGCTGTCAAACGTATAAAACAAGAATTAAGCAAGAAAAAGGAAATCAGCAGACAATCACCTCCAAGCCACAATCACATCAAATAAGAATCATGCAAACCAATTCCAAAGCCTAATGTAATGGTTCCCAAAACTGGAAGACCTCAAAGGTGTAAGATACTTAAAGAGGATAGAAGAGCTGCCATACAAAGAGAACAAGCAATAGAATATTGAAACACTAATTTCATATTTGAAATTAAAATTGACAGGAAATTCGAGATTGAAAACTCGCCAGGAATCTGAGTAGGACTAGTGAACTGCAATCACAATTTAAGTATCAAAACCTTGACCCAATGCAAAATTGTAAAGCATGCATGGTGTCCAAGTAACCTACCACCTAAACGTATTTCGTACCCAAAGATGCCAAAACTTTCTATAAGATCCCATCTATTACTGTCCTTTTCACCTCTAGTATTTGAGGCAGTCCTGTGTATCTTTGGGCATGTCCTTCAAAGGTGGTTTTATTTACTTCTGATAATATCAGTAAAGATGACCCATGGGCCATGGACAAGATTCACGAGTATGTCAGCTATAATATCATCTGGAAATGAATGATGGAGCTTAAGAAATTCTAAGGAACACAATTTTGTAAAGTATAAATATTTCCGTTAATGATAGCTTCTTCAAAGCTTTAAGAGTTTGTCTTCTGATAATACTAGATAGATAACATTAATTACATAGTAAAAAAATTACATGGGCTGTATTAACCTATGTTTGATAATAAGGTATTTTTACAATAGGATGTACAATTTAGTAGTTCTTTCATAAAATCTAGTGCAAACTTAAGCTTTTCATCCCGTACGTACACTAAACCATTCCAAGACACCTATCAAGTAAGAGAAATAATGCCCACAAAGACAATACCTTCCAGTCGAACCATATGCAAATACAGTCGCATTAAGACCTTGAACAACGCCAGCAATTGTTGAAGAAATATTCTTATAAACATCCTGAAAACAACGACATGAGAATTCTAGAATTATTTCAACAGAAGTCTAAATGTTTGTGATGCTTCAAGCATAGATCTGAAAAAGGAAATAAGAATTTTAAAAAATTGATCCATATATACTAAAGTTATATTCTTGGAAAAGGTACAGCTATAGATTAAAGGTTCTGTAGATGACTATATAAGAGGGGACATCCTCATCTGAGCAATGTCACCAAGATTCAGCAGTTAACCAAAAGAAATGTCTGCCTACAGTGTCACCATAGATCGAGTCCCATAATATTTAAGTTCAAGAACTCAAGATGGTCTCAAAACTAAGTATAATAGGCTAAAAAAGGATTATGAATTAAGATAATGGCAAGTATACATATAAAGATAGTACAAATAGAGTACAAAGTAAAATATTCATTATTTAACTGCAATCCTATTCATTGAGTAGCCATCACGCTGTATCTTATGTTAAGAACCTGATGTTCCAGACACTTTTGGACTTTTCGGTCACCAGAAAACCGGTGTTCCATGTTGGAGAACAGAATCTGCATGGTTTCAATAGGAATCACATGCAACCACCAACAATACTGACACGGAGATGTTCCATGTCGGAGGACAGAATCTGCATGGTTTCAATAGGAATCACATGCAACCACCAACAATACTGACACGGAGATATACACCCATTCCTGCTAGAGATGATAAACACAACTTTTACTATACTATATATTGTGTAAGACTTCATGGTCAAACAGGATTTCTATTTTCTTCTTCCAAATTTAAATGAGATGGATATGCTCAAAGAGAATAGTATGCAACAGAGAATGGTTTTTGGGTATCAACATTGCCAAACTCCTTCATGAAAGAAAGAAGATGTTTAGTGTGCTAGATGAAATGATTCGACAAAAACCAGAATTCACTCATCAAGCTAGAAGCTAATCACCTACTTTTCTCTAGGAAAGGCCAAGAGCCGGTACCCTTTGAAGATGGGACTTGAGAATGCTTGCAATGATGTTTTTTTGGAGGTACTATTTTATATGATCTGCATTTTGCAACTTAAATGTCAGTCTAGACAATTACAAACTGAAAAGAGAACTTCTGAGAATGCTGTCAATGGATAGCTTTAAGACCTATTAATACGGTAACTATTGATTGGGCCAATGTTATTCTCCATGACATGTGTTCGAGATATCGGATATCCGGTTCATATTGGTTTGGGTTTTGAGATATGGGATGTCAGATATCGGAGATATATTGAAATAACGGAGATCAATAAATATATAAGATATTATAAACTTAATGTCCTATCAAATTCAATTTTCTAGATGTACTAAATGTTCTAAATGTCATAGAAGGCTAAAAAATAAGTAACTAACAAGAAACATCTAATATAACATCATAACAATTATAATACTATAAATACAAATAAAAAAACTAGTAATATTAATAATGTTGTATCAATATAAAAACCTACTAACCCAACCAAATCTGACCCGAAAGCACTTATTCACCTCTAATAACTGATATTTTCATATATCGGTAGATATCGGTAGACATTATATAGGCCGATATATTGGATTATGACCAATAATTTTTTTCTCAAAACTATATATATGATATATATGGCTGAAATATGTTGGTTTAGACCTCAAACCGATATATATGTCAATATCGCGATTTCTATAACAATGATATCTACCCCAAGAAGGAGGATGTTAGCAATGTACCCAAATTTTATTTTCCTTAAATATCCGCCCTGGCCATTAATTTTAAGGAGTCTATGGTGTATATGTGTGTATATAATGCTTCCAAAAAATGGATGATAGGACTCATATGTCCACCACCCTTACATCAAAGCCTCCTACATTGACTCAACCCGAACAAACTATTACCACTGTTCTAAAAGGCGGCCTAGGCGCTAGGCCCTTGGTGCCCGCCTGATGTCCGCCTAGGCGCCCGCCTAGACCCCCGACGTCCGACTATGCATGTGTTTGGAATTTTATGGTCTTTTATGTAATTCTTAGTATATTTTTTGGATTTTTTATTTATTTTTGAACGGCCTAGATTAGGCGGCCGCCTCGGCGCTAGGCAGCATGTGTCCGTCCGACTAGCGCCTAGCGCTTTTCACAACCTTGAGCATTACAGACTCTCATTATAACTTATACATACTATTCCCTTTAGTAGAGCAAGATCTAACTCCAACGTCCTAAGTTACATCCTGTTTTTTGCGCATGGCTCTTTCCTTTGGAGGTGGGCTACCCCCTCTTGCAAAAGTTGCAGCCAGCATTCGTTCACCTTGGTAAAATGATCGGAACCAACTAGGACCTCCTCGTATGTACACGCGTAGTCAGTTGACTCCTGATCAAGCACATCTGTTGAGCTTTCCACCTGACACCAACTAGACTTTGATGGGAGTACGAGAATTGGATTGGCCAATTCTTGCCAGACTCTGCGTTCACCTCCGAACTCCTCGGCGTAGGCTGGGTGTCATGATCATGGACCAGTAGACAGAGGTCCACTGGTACCGCAGAAAGCCCTCCCCGTTGACATTGCCTAAAGAAGGCAAAATGACTGGCCTAACTGTGAGGGGCATCGGACCTTCTCTGGTTCCATTCCAATCAAGGCTAACTGCACAGCCAAGAGAGATGGCTTGAGAGTCTATCCCAGCTTCTGTAGGTTATGGCAAAGGTTCCGTTTCCATTGTCGAACATGAAGGCTGCCCCTAAGCAACAATCACCTCCATATGTTCACGGAGAACTTCCATTAGTTCTTCTCGAATGGAATCGCCTGATAGATCTGGGTAGTAAACTCCTCATGACCAAGACATTGGCACGCAGCGCACTTAGGAGGAGTACACTAACTTTATTGGCAGCACTAGTCATCGTCCCTCCGAAAGGCATATTCGAACCTCATGTGGTAAGGACCGCTATGTCGAGACCTCAACTAGTATTCTTGCAAATGCTAGTCTTTTGCGGTGGGCCGTAGGAATATCTAGCTTGAGCGGGATCCCATAACGCTAGCGAGCTTGCAGAGGACCTCGTTCCACGGGGTCAAGGGAAACCTCAGGAACTGTACCCAAATGGGTACTGCGACAAGATCTCTTTCCTTGAAAATTTGTGGATCCATCACTTGACTACCACGAGACGTCCATCGAACATCCAGGGGCCTTCTCCAAGGACCTTCTCTAAGTCCTCTTCCTCCCCAAAATGAATTAGGAAGAAGTCGTTTTCTCAAGAGAAGATTTCAAGCAATCCTCACAGATGCCAAATGTCACACACAAAGCCTAAAAGCGGGTGGAAGGCCGGCCACATAAAAAACTACTGCTCCGCCACTCGGCAATGGAAGGGCCATATCAGTTGCAGAGACGACCGTTGTGCGAACCCCCTCCAACTTGATCGGTTCCTTTTATCCCAGACTAGGCACATCTCGTTTCTCCGAAGGCTTGCAGATCGAAGCCCGGCTCCTGGAGGAGAATTTGGAGAAGATCTGCTCTCCTCTAATTATAGGGAAGAGAAACTTCTTTTATGGACGTCCCCACCATCAGGACTCTTTTGCTGAGTCTCAGACATCTCCACATTGCTCCCGGATTGAGGCAAAGGGGCAGCTCCCAACTCGGAAAACTCTTTTCAAGTACAACTCTTACCTCGACCCAGTCCACGCTTCTTCGATGTCAGGGGTGGGGGGGGGGGCATATCCATTTGGTGCATTGTCTGGACGGTGCCACAAACGGTATCTCCCTAGCACTGCTGCCTTTTAGCTTTGCGCCCGACAACTGTGGTCCAACCCTCTCCAAGTGAGAGGGCGCCTGCAAGCCCCCTCCTTCTCAAGGTTGACAGGAACCCCTCCACGATGTCCTCTCCTCCACATCTTGAGCACCGCCCCGCCGCCGCAAACATAGGAGAAGCCCTAGTGCCGACAATTCTCTAGAGCTCGAGCACATTCTCTTTTATATATATATATATATATATATATATATATATATATATATATATATTTATATATATATATTTTTTGGAATCAGGTAAATTATTTATGGATTCGCTCCCATTGGGATTCGAACTCCTGACCACTCGGGCCGCATGCATCACTCTTAACCACTAGGCTAGAGGTCATCTGCATATATATATATATATATATATATATATATATATATATATATATATATACTCCTACCATAATTGGAAGGAATAATCCACTTTTCCGTGGGATTGAACCCATCCAGGATGCGCTATCTCTCCACCTATTAACCGCTACAGCCAGGAGGCTTTGACATATATATATATATATATATATATATATATATATATATATATATTCTTTTTTCGAAGAAGGTAATATTATAGATTAAACCAAATATTACAAACTATGATATATATATTCTTTTTTCGAAGAAGGTAAATATTATAGATTAAACCAAATATTACAAACTATGATCCAGCCCAGATTACAAAATAGGTTATCTGGGATCCAGGATATCTATGTCAGCATTTATATTTCTTTGTACATCAAAATTACTGAGGAAAAGACCCTCAAAGATCAGTCTATTATGTTCCCTCCACACATGCCAAACAACAGCCCCAAAGATTATTCTGAGTCGACAATAATCTCTCATATTGTTGCCCTTCTACGCTTTAACATCATTCCAAAGAGAATAAATACCTTGCACTGTGCGGTAGGAGTGCCAAACTTAGCCCTCTGAGCTCTCCATAAATCCTAAACATAGTCACAAACAAAAAATATATGACCCCTTGTCTCATCCTCCTTACCACATAAGCTGCACTTCATGTCCTCACAAGGGATACCGAACATGGATAACCTATCCCGAGTTATGAGTATGTTCCTGATCATTTTGTAAAGGTACATAGAGAACTTGACCGCCATCCCTTTGGTCCACACCACCTCGATCCAATCTACCTCCTCATGATAGGTCCTAATCTGGTTCAAGGTCGTACTAAACTTGAAGGTGCCTCTCTCTATATCTTCCCAAATCCAGAAGTCTTCCTTCCCATGGCTATCAATCTCTACCGCATGTATGTTTTCCGCATGAGCAGCCTCGATCAATCGGCAATGCAGCTTCCATTCACCTCTCTGGATAAGGCTGCTCAGCGTATCAGCATGCACGCACGCACAAACACACACACACATATATAGAGAGAGAGATTCAAAATTTTCACTTCTCATATAGGCATCCTTAGTACATCACCCGAAATTTACAGATCTTTTGCTCATTCTTCACTCCAAGGGCTCAAGCAATTAGTTATTTGAAGCTTTTACGTAAGTTTAACTCAAGTTGACAATGATGACATAGCATATGCTAACTATATTTATGGATCAGGAGCAACTTGAAAGTTAATGTTGTTTCAGTAGAAGCAAAAGGTCTAAGTAATCATGTGAAATAAACAGTTAAAGTTAAACACAAATGTTATGCTCCTGCATAAATCTAGATAATGAGCTAAAATGATTGAAATATATAAGAAGAAACTTCTGGTGAAGAATACATTTATTTGGTAGAGAATAAGGTGTTTGTCGGTGAAGGCCACTTATTCTAGCTTTCCCTTTGTAGCAAGTGTATATTCATCGCGAGCTATAAACAAAATTAAGGAATTCAATAGGTTTCCCATGAACACTCATCCTTGATAGCGGTTTGGGATTAGGTAATTGGAAGAGGTAACTGCTGAGAATTAGATAGCAAAGTGTGTTAAAAGTGCCATAATAGAGTCTTGGTTTATCACCCAAAAAAGGAACTCAATGATTTATAGATTGGCGTGAAGGGAGTAAGAAACTCTAGCATACAGTTGTAGTATATATCACAAAAGTTGCAGGTTGGCAGTAGAAAGTTAAGGTATCCAGGCTCTGGTCTACTTGTAGTCCAACTGTTATCCTATTTCTTAATATTAGGTAATGTTTTGAGTTCAAATGCTCAATTAAAACCAAATAATTACTGATTTCTGCCCTAGTGAGTACCAAAGAAAGCTAGGAGAAACTTCAAGTGGCATCAAATGAGGACTATTATCACTAATTTAAATATTATATTCTTCTCCGACAAAAATGCTTAATACTAAATTCATTCTATTTTCGTGGCCAATCCTAGCGATAGTACAAGATTTTCTACAAGGCATCATACTGGATAACAAAGTCCTTAAAGGTTAAATCTTCACGCATATACAAAAGTCAGGTGAACATCATAACGGGGAGCACACACTGTTAATACCAGTCATAACAGGCCACAAGGTTTGGTTGATACTTCAAATCAAAACCATAATGCAACAAATTCAAGTACAAACACAAACTAATAGAGTAATTATGCATACCCCATTTGTGGACTCGTGACCAAATACATGATCGAAACTATATCTCCTCTCCTTGCTTCTATTTTGGATGCGGTCGAGGTAGTCCTTCGACAAGTCAGGGTCCAAAACAACTAAATCCTGTCCAAAAAAATATACAGTATAACTATCATATTTGACGTCGACATCCAGCCAACTACTAAATAAGGAAAGAGTGAATTATCAAACCTTATCATCAGTCACTTGAATGATGTGACGACTCCTTCGCCGTTCTCCCTCGGTTAGTGGCCTGCATTTCACAGCTACCTACAACCAAACAAGATAGATGTTAAGAACACGGCAAACATAATAAAAAATGCTTATGTACACTAGGACACGTCAAAAACAGTGTCGTGTCCATATCACCATGTCCATTTCGTGGCATGTCGTGTTTGTGCCCGTGCAACATAGATCCAAAAGCCACTGTTAGAAACAGAAAGTTTTGCCATTGGGCAACTCACTAATAGTGTCGCTGTCTGCTTCGAGGCTGGAGGTCTAATACTTGTCATGACTAGTACACCATCCACTTGTTCAGAAACTCTTTTTCCCCAATGCCCAATCAATCACAAAAAAAAAAAAAAAAAAAAAAAAAAAAAAAAGCAATTTCCCTTGAAATTGCCCAAAGAAAGCACAATGTAATCTAAACCACTCAAATTAAACCAAACGAGTGGATCAATCACATTCCAAATGATTGATCATGAAATTGTCCCCCCAAAAAATGTCACCTCAGACTTCAAAAATCTTACTTTTTCTGAACTCTTCCGTTATCAAACTAGTGGATCAATAACAGTTCCATGACTCCAAACCCTAACCAAACTAGTCGATCAATCGATCAAAATTCCAACCACAGAGCTTGAAGTTGTCCAAACATAAACAACAAATACCACCTCAAAACTCCAAAAAAATTTACTATTTCCAAACACTACCACCACCAAAACCTAGCAAAGAAAAAAACTTCAAAGAACTTCACAATTCTGTCCAAAGTTTCTGGCATCCAAACCCTAAGTTCCCTAACTCGTCAAACAAATGCAGCTCCTCCAAACCCTAATTCCTCACTCGAGCTTCAAAACCGACTCCATTTCAAACTAAATCCGAATCTTCAGCTCCGAGAGCATCACGAAAGCCCCAAAAAAATATCAGGAAGCTCAGAAGAAGGGGGGAAAACTCTAAATTAATGGCGCCGACAAGAAGAGGACGGAAGCAGGAAGAATCAGCTCGAACTGTAGAAGAAAAAAAAATGCAATTTTATTGGAGGAAGGTGCAGAGAGGGAGGGAGGGTGTTCCGGTGCTCCGCGGTGGAGCTTACCGCCTAATTTCGACAGGGAGACGATGGGAGCTGCGGAAGGAGATTTTTGTGTCCGCGTTTAATTCGGAGCTTCTTTTTTTTGTAATTAATCGGCGGTTCTATGGAACGTGTGGACGTTACTCTTTGGATCTTTTCGCCAGACGTGATGGTGTAATGCCATGTTAATTGGCCTGCCCCCACTTTTTGTGCAGATTTACGTGAATGCCATGGATTTAGTACTTGTAAAATGGACTGTTAGGAGCCGTTTGGTACGCGGAAAAAAAAAAAATTATGTCCGAAAAAATTTGGAATAGGAAAATAATTTCCACGTCTGATTTGTCCTATTCAAATTTATGCCTAAAAATTAAGAATGTCAGAATAAATTGTTTATCCATGAAATGTAGGAAACCTATTCCCAAGCAAATAGGTAGTTATATTTTTTTTCATCTGGAAATAAAATCAGCCAAAAACTTAACTTATTTACCATTTTGCCACTGACTTTTTTTTTTAAATCCCGATCATTTCTCTCTCTCTCTCGAGACACTCTCTCTCTCTCTCTCTCTCGACTCTCTCTCTTTCGGAACTCTGGAGAAAGAGAGCGCACGCTCTCTCTCTCTCGCTCGGATCTCTCTCTCTCTCTCACGCTCTCATCTAGGTATGGATTTCTATTTATTCAATTTTTTTGGTTTTTTTTTTTTTGATTTTTTGGGTTAAATTTCTGTTAATTTTTTATGATGTTGTTTTGGTTGCTAGATAAATTATATATTGTGTTTAAATTTTGATTTTTTTGGGGGGGATTTGATGATTAGGTTTTGATTTGAGATTTGGGTTTTTTTTTTAGGGATTCGGGAGAGAAATTTTGGAGAATTAATTTGGGGTATTTGAGACAGACTGTAAGAATCTGCTTTAGCTTTGTTTGTTATAGATAATTTGTGTAAATATGGCTGTTGGTCATATTTTTTTTGATTTGTTATATAACACGAATAGGATCATATATATGGGTATTTTTTTAGGGATTCGGGAGAGAAATTTTGGATAATTTTGGACAATTAATTCGAAAAAAAATTATATGTAGTGAACAAGTGCAGAGAATTTATTTTGGAGAATTAATTCGAAAAAAAATTATATGTAGTGAACAAGTGCAGATTTTTGAGGCATTTCGAAAAAAAAATTACACAAATATTCGCACAAATATTTAGATTTACAAGTGCCCATGTAAATCTAAATTATCATACGTAGTGCTAAGTAAATCTCTAGCTCATTTTCTATTTGAATATGATCTCAACAATTATATGTAGTGCTCAAGTAAATCTAACAAGTTTAGTTAACAAAAGATTTATTATATATATTTGTTTGTTTAGGTTAAATAATATGTTATTAATATGTTGTTTATTTTCAATGTCAGAAAATGGACCGACTTTCTTTGACAAAAGATAGAAGGGTACTCATCTATTTGATAATTCAACTGGATATGATGGATCGGTTGTTGTTACTGATGACTATGATATTTATTATGATAATTTTAGAGCTAAAAGCTACAAGAAAGAGAAAATTGGAGGATACTTACAAGAGGCATATAGTGAGACATGTCAACTTAAATAAAATAGTTTTTGAAAATGATCGATTGTGCATTGAGAACATCCGTATGGATCGAAGGACTTTCCACAATTTATGCCATATGGTTAGGGAGACCTGTAGACTAGAACCAACTAAAAACATGACAGTAGAAGAACAATTAGCTATCTTCTTGCATATATTGGCACATGACGTTAAGAATAGAATAATACAGAGACAACTCATGAGGTCGGGAGAGACTGTAAGCAGAGTTGTTAACAAAGTGTTGCTCTCTTTGTTACGATGTCAAGCACTTTTGTTAAAGCGGCCAGAGCCAATCCCTGAAAATAGCACGGATGATCATTGGAAATATTTCAAGGTAATGTAATTGTACACTTATAATTTCTTTATTTTGATTTTCTTAGGGTTGTAGTAAATAACTGACTAGTTCTTTAAATTGTTAAGAATTGTCTTGGTGCCCTTGATGGGACTTATATCAAGGTCAATGTGCAAGAGGGTGATATACCTAGGTACCGTACAAGAAAAAATGAAATTGCGACAAATGTCTTGGGAGTTTGCTCTCCAGACATGCAATTTATTTATGTACTACCTGGATGGGAGGGTTCCACAGCTGATTCTAGGGTTCTCAGAGATGTTATTTCTAGGAGAAACGGGTTGGTGGTCCCTCGAGGTAAATTCTCTTATTGATATAGGTTGGTTGGTGATGAACTTTCAAAGTTTTAGCAATCACTTACTTTTTTTTGTTTAATCGTAGGTTATTACTATTTATGTGATGCTGGGTATAGCAACAGTGAAGGATTTTTGACACCTTATAGAGGTGAGAGGTATCACTTGAAGTCATGGGGGACAGATCACTTGCCTGAAACACCTAGAGAATATTTCAACATGAGACATTCTCGTGCTAAAAATGTGATAGAGAGAGCATTTGGTATGTTGAAAGGAAGATGGGCGATCCTTAGGAGCAAATCATATTATCCTATCAAGACTCAATGTAGGATAATCATTGCTTGTTGTCTTCTACATAACCACATTCGACAACAAATGGCCGTTGACCCATATGAAGAGAAAGAAGAGCAAGTTGATGTTCCAGAATGGTTGGAGGGGGAGAGGATTAGATTTGTCGAGAGCTCAAATGCTTGGAGTGCATGGAGGGATAACTTAGCACAAGAGCTTTTTAATAGTTGGAATGGAATTTGATTTTTTTTTCTTGTTTCTCTTTGGAATGCGAATGTTGTGTAATGACTGTAGCTTTATCAATTTTGGATATTAATCTCTGTGAAAAACTTGATGAGTGCTAAAGATACGTGAAATTATGATGTGAGAGCTTTCTTTTGACTGAGATAATATTGGTGCATTAATGACTGAGATAATATTTGTTTTGACTGAAATTATGCCTCCATTTTTTCCAATCATTCAATGAAAAATATATCACCCAGCTCAATTATTCCACCACCTCCCTCCAGCAGTATTTGCCTAGCATAAAACTGAAGAATGAGAGCATACAGTTCAACTCTCATCAGCTCCCTGCTGCATATATTGTAGAATGTGTTTTGATATGCTTTAACTTTATGATCACATGAATCTTAGTTGACCACCTGTAGCTACACAAACTTCTGATAGTAGAAACTGTCCGACTAATTCTTCAGTTATTAAGCATAAGATGGACCAATTGCAGATTATTTCTTACACAGTTAAAATAAGTTATAATTAGTTTTTTTTATCACATTTGTGTTCATATATATATTCTTGCCATCTTCCCCTTCTCAATTATTTTATGGAGATTCCATACATTCTATCTTGATGGTTCCATTCTCATCCTCTGGTGGAAGAGGTTTTTTTTCTGTCTTTGCTACCAATTAATTCTATCTTTGTTTGCTACCAATTAATTCCATACATTCTCAATTATTTCATTCGCGTACCAAACGGCTCCTTAGTGTTTAGACCCTCAATTTTATAAGAGCATAAAGTTTTGGGCCAGTTGGAGTTTAGATCCTGAATTTCATACCAACTTAGAGTTTAAGTACTGACTTGTCTAATTAAAAAATTTAGACTCTAAATTATTATTATTTATTTTATTTCTCCATTATACTCTTCCTCTCATGCTTGACAATGGAACCTTCATATATAGACTAGGGAGGGTATAATAAAAACATAAAACAAATAATAAAAATTCAGGGTCTAAACTTTTCAATTAGACAAGTCAATGCTTAAATTCTAAGTTGGTATTAAATCCAGGGTCTAAACTCTAATCAGCTCTAAAGTTTTAGCCTGACATGTCCAATTAAAAAAATTCGATCCTATATTTTTTTATTTTGTTTTCTATTATATTCTTGTCTCCAGCAAGTGTTAGTTGTTGCCCTTTTCCTCATGTTCACGGAATGATGGAAAAAATAAATCAAAAATAAGGATTCATGGTTTAAACTTTTCAATTGAACATGACAGCACTTAAAGTCTAAGTTGGTATAAAATTCAATATATAAACGCTAATTATTCCCTTCTAAAATTGTATTTCTATTTTGAACTTTCTGCAAATAGGTCCGCCAAATATACCATATTTCGCATAAGTTTTCGAAATCTTACTGTTTATCTAAAGTCCACCAAATCAATGCGAGTTATGACTCGCTTCGTGTCCCCTTTGGCATTTAAATATTCGCTAATTTTTTAGTTAAGTATAAAAAGAAACAAAAAATATCCATTTTCATCCCCCCTCTCCATTTAAAACTCATCATCTTCTATTATCTAAGTTACATCTAGTAGCGGAGCTTGACTACAAAAATTTAGGTACAAATTATACTTTTAGATGGGCAAATTATTTTTTTAGAGGTCAGATTGTATTTTTGAAGGTGTTAATATCTAATATTTTAAAAAATTATAAGAATTTTTTTTAAAAAAATGGAGGAGGACATGGCCCCTTAGTCTTCATTAAGTTATGTCATTGGTTACTTCTTCTTCTTTTTTAACTCTATCCCCTCTCCCCTCCATATATTCCTCTTCCATTTTCTTCATTTATTCTACTACTCATTCTCTTCCACCACTATAAGTCATCCCAACTTATTCCTCTACTAATCAACCATCACCAACCCGTTATAAACCATCATCAACTCATCGTTACGCTACTCCTCCTCCTTCCCATGTCATTACATTATAGTTGTATGTGCAAACAATGAGCGTGAGAGAAGAGCAAAAAGACAGGAGGTGCGGGAGGAAGTATGAAAACGAGGGATAAATATGTAAAAAAACATTTCCATCTAACTCAAGGGAATATTCTACTCTTTTATGAGTTAAAGTAACTACAATGATTTATAATTCAATTATTAATAATTTAAGAAACTTTTAAGGAAATAACATATGTTAGAGGACTTTTGTACGGTATATATAGGAATTTATATGTAAAAAAAAACTTTTATTTTTTAAGAATATACCAAAATGGCTCTTTCGTAAGTATGTAAAAAAAAATACTCGAGTTCTAGTCTCGAGTCCAGGACCTCTACAGTAAACCTCAACAGTTTGACCATATAGCCACTTTTCGTTCTTAATATTCGTATTTCTATGGGTATCCTAGTGTGAATTATGCATTTGTTGTATATTTTCGTAGTTTATATTGATATTATTTTATGTATTTTGTACCACGTGTACATGTACCCAATACTGGAGCAATATATCATGCTTACTTTTGTTTACTTGATCTAAGTTCCTTACTGTTTTTTCGAAAACCACACGAGTAGACTGATCATATGGTAATTGATGGGTCTAACTTATGCAGCCTAACTTGATTTATTATTTTCTCGATAAGATAATCCAACTTGCATATTACCCCTAGAGACCCTTGGACGTATCGTGGACCCGTACTTGGAATTGGATTGGGACCAGAGATTGGTGACTTGTCACCCATCTATTGGTGATATTTGGATTAAACCCCCACCACAACCAATGCCCCCCCTTTTCACTCTCCTTCTCTATTTCTTTATTCCTTTCTTCTTCACTCCTTGGAGCTAGCGACTCAGCAATTACTGGACATTAAGGTTTGGCATGTTGTTTCATAACTCGAGTTAGGAGGGGGAGTTGAAGATCTTCCCTAGCTTACTTTGCTTGAAAACCCTATTTTAGGGCAAATACAACTTGCACAAAAGGAGGTTGTGCCTCATTTACCATTTTGATATCTTTCTCGTTGATTTATTGTGTTTTTCTCATACCATGCACTAGGGCCATATTCATGCTATATTTCAGTTTCAAAGCTTTGTTTGTAGGTTTAGCTGGGAATATCAAACCCTAAGTATAACTCTCCTCATCTTTATGCATACACGACCTTTGGACCTCAAAACTGTCACTCCCGTTTTTCGTTATACGTATTTTCAGTATACGTGTACGATTTCTGACATTTGTCAAGTGACTCATGCTTTGACTTGTCTTGCTTAACCTTGTCTTGGTTTAATCTTGACTTAGTTTAGTTTTGGTTTGGTTCACTTTGGCATGGCATGGTTTGGTTTGGTTGGTTTGAGATGAGAAGGGTTGGTATATAAACCAACTTCTCTCTCTCTCTCCTCTATTAGTATCATTCACTTCTCCCCCTTATTCTTCTTCTTCTTCATTTACTCCTCCCACCAACCCAAGGCAAGTACAACTTGCTCCATGGAGAACATGATTGATCTCTATTTTTGTTTGTTCCATTTTCTTCCTCGCATGATTCTAAACATCTTTAGCACTTAAAGTTTTTGCTTTTGATGGTTACATTTTTGTAGATCTAAGTTTTAAGACTTTTTTATTTTTCTTAGTTTTGATCTCCTAAAGTTTGTTTTTTCTGAAATCTATTGGTTCTATGTTGTGGAAAATTTCATTCTACTCAATTTTGGCTTTTGAATCGCTTGATTTCGGCTTATTTTGAAGAAGTTATGACATTTCTTGTGTTTATGGGTTCCCACACACCTTCGGTGCTGCTGGGACAATAAAAAGTGTCGCGTGCCTGCGTGCCGTGCATCCATGCTCCGTGCACCGTGGCAGTTTGTCCTCGCACGTAGCACGTTTCGTTTGTCGTGTGCCTGCGCGCCGTGCATCCGCGCTCCGTGCGTCGTAGACAGTTTTGTCCTCACGTAACGCGTTTCGCGTGCCGCACGCAGCACGTTTCTTTTGTCGCGTGCCCACGCTCCGTGTGCCGTGGACAGTTTTGCGCGTGCAACGTGTTTCGTATGCCGTGCGTAGTGCGTTTCATTTGCTGCACGCTCCGCGCGCCGTGGCCAGTTTTGCTCGTGTGCATCGCGCGCCCGCGCGCGAATCTCTCTAAATGACTATTTTTGCCTGTTTAAGCTATTTTGTAGCTAAAATCTTGTAAAACTCAAAACATAAAAGTTATAGATCTTTGTCTTGGTTTCAGTAATCTTCCTGTCTCACTTTAATTAGATTTATATGCGACTGATAGTTTCAATCACCCATGGGTGTTCTCGATCTTCTTTGCATGTTTTCTATACTTGGCCTAAATTACGATGACCCGACTTGACAACTTGGTAACCTGGAGCTAGTAACTTGAACATGATAATATAATTCCGTCTTGATAATCTTGATAGTGGCCCGTCGAGGTGCACTTCTGACAAGTACTCCTAACAAGTGATAAGTAAACCTGACATGACATATGTAATCTTGATCGCTATTGCGACAGCTAATCCTGACTTGCTAAGTGTAACTCTTGTCTTGACTCCATGGTTGATTTTTCTGATTGTGCCTGTACAAGCTACATGTCTTGTCTTCCATCATGTCTAGGACATGGATTTCTGATTACCACGTTTAGGGATTCATAATGAATCTGACTAGGTTAACGAATATATTGATCATGTAGTTCATATAAAGAGATTTTTCAGTTACAGACGGTCCCATTATTCCGACCACACCTATGGACATGTAGCATGCCGTCGAGTAGGACGCATTTCCAGCACAATGCCATGTGTTGCACTCTAAGTCACTAATGTAGTGCCCCGCTTCCAATAGGCGACGGACTCCGTAATATGCTTGTGCCGAGTCAGATCGATCGGAAACTTAGATGGCCATCTAACTCAATCGCTGAGCTTGGTAAACGATAACACCTTGTGGCATCAATCAAATCAATTTGGACGAATGTTACGAGAATCGATCCAATTAATGGAACGACTTCTGTTAGAATAAGTCCTAGATGCAGCAGGCTGCGTCTTGACGAGTGAGCTCTATATAAGAGTCCCTTCAACTGGACCGGACTGCTGTATGGTTTTATTGGAGCTTTCACCGCTTGGTTTTGATGAATGTTTTTTGCATCATTTTCTGAATACATTCTACAAATTTCGAAACGAAGGATTAAAGAAGGAATTCTGACTAAGTATTGGTGCCATTGTAGGAGCTCGCGTAATTGAAGCTTGAACGTTGTGAAACGCTCCAACTATCGGCACGATCAAATACTTGGTGGGTGGTTCGGCCTCTTCTTTTCTACTCCTTCTCGCAAACGAAATTCTGTTGCCTCGAACATATTCAAGTCAACGATGCCAAGTTAAATGCATGCCAATCCACTAAGATCAAGAACTCGGGAAAAATGTACCGATTTAGAGTAAATTACTTTGAAAATATAAGTTTCGCATCAAAATGAGAAAGTTTAAGGTTCTAGAAAAGAGATATACTATTTCACGTGCTGCAAAATAATATGAAACATCGATTTTGGCTTACGATGTCTTGACAATTTGGTGCCTACGGGACGCTAAATCAAAAGTACGGCTTTGGAAAAAATGAATCGTTGCATGAGTCGGAAGAAATGATAATGTTGCTCAATACTATCCACGCTATACAAATCTGTTTGCATATATTAAACTATTCACGCATTGGCATGGTCATGGGCTATCACGACCCGCACCCACTGTGAGGGTACAAGTACGTAACAGCGCCCAGCCTACGCCGCAGTGTCGGGGGTAGAACGTTGTCCTAGGTCAATCATCTAACAATATATAAGGTACTTGTACAATATATACACTCCGAATGGAGGTGACATAGCAGAATATAGTCTCAATCACATCTAAAGGTAGAATATAGCACGATGGAAAAGATAGAGAAATCCTCAACTGAGGTACAACAGAAATAAAATAACATAAGTCTCAACAACTACCAGTCTCCACAATAAATACAACTCTGAATCCAGACAACTACTAACATAGAAATAAGGAACAGACTAGACTATCTACACTAAGCATGGGTATCATCCTCAGCAACTGCATGAACCTCCCCAGGGGTCCAGGTCGCGAGTGTCATCTAGGCAAGCTCCAAAGTAAAGGGTGCAGGGTTCCTCATCATCCTCTGTAAAATTTTCAACTGGTCCAGTCAGGACGGGAGCGAGCATAATACATCTTACGCAGATCATAACAGGTTAGAAAAATATAAACATGCAAGAGAGTACGATACATAAAACTGATAGAAAGTACATGATGTAAATAGAGAGAGAACTGTAATAGAAGTATCTACTATAAGTAGAGAGCTACCAGTGACTAGTGATTTAGAGTACAAAGTCGACATGTGAACGACTGGATTTGCACATGAATATACTAAAGAGGTGCACATGGTTATACTACTTTGAAATTGTTCACATGACTATTTATACTCACCCATACCCCAATCAATACACAAGGATCCAGACAAGTTATGTTACGCACATGATTTTCACATGAAAGCCCATAAATGGGTGCACATGAAGTATACATGAGGGCTCATAAATGAGTGCACATGAAATTTACATGAAGGCCCATAAATGGGTGCACATGAAGTATACATGAGGGATCATAAATGAGTGCACATGTTGTATAGGTTATACATGAGATACATGAGAAACATGACCGATCATGAGAGCACATGAGCATGCATGAACGAGCATGAAGCACATGAGAAACATGAATAACATGAGAGCGAGGAATACATGATATACATGAAACACATGACATGATGTATCTGATGCTCACGAGGGGGGATAACATCGCATGAAAAGATCCATATAGTACCAATCCGTGATAATATCATGACAGCATCAAATAAGGTAAACTAGAACATGAATATAATTATAAGCAAGTTATGAAATGATCAGAGAATGTACTCGCCTGGTATCTGAATGTCTGAAGTAAATGTATTGTCCGAAATGAGGTACCTGACTCCTATTTAGAGCAACACAAGTCAAGATGTATACAGGAGATGATAAATGTAATCTACAATGCATCTGCATGCTGTCTAGGTCAAACCAGACTAAAGTCAACACTTGGTCAACTCCAGTCAACTATACTAGTCAAGGCTAGGTCAACTAGGTCAAACTTAACCCAAACAAGTCCAATAAGTCTCACTAGGCCTAACCAAGTCTAGTCTAGCAATCACACACTAATCACAAGGCTATACAAGCCAACACAACAAGTTATATATACATATAATGTATATATAGGCATTCAATATAGGCACTCTATATTAGACTTACAATATTAGGCATTCATCAACTATATATAGTACATAACACTTATGTACATACATGCATTCATTATTTCATTTATCATGCATTACCCTTCATGACATACATGTTTCCATAATCACATTATTCATACATGTTTACTTGCATATATTTATAATTGCTTCCATTTTTTTACTACATGAATTCAAATCTTGCATGCCTATGCCTATGCTACACTACATTAATTTACCTACATGCTTACATTAGATACCTCATTCATGCTTGCATATATGCATATATTCCTATTTGCATTCATATATGCATATTGCATTCACATGTGTTTACCAACATGCATGACATTATACATATAATCATTCATTACATACACGTCATTTGTGTATAGGAATAGGGAAAAATGAAAGGAATAGAGGGGGCTGAATTTCAGGACAGTGCATAGGTAGATGATGTGTGTTCCAGTTTGTGCGTGTGTGTTTTACATAGAAATCAATGTGTGGGTTTTCTGGAATTTGTGTGTGTATGAGTGTCCATTAGGTATACAGCATAGCAAAGCGTGTGCAGTAAAGTGCAGTAGGGTGTGAAGAGTGTCATAGTGTCACAGACATGTAAACAAGTGTCAAGAGTGAATGTGTCCACAGAACAAGGGGTATTTAGCAATTATGAGTGAACTGATGTGTGTCTAGAAGTGCCAAAATAAGGTGGCAATGCAATGTAAGTTCTCATTTTTACATAAAAAGAAATCTCAAGTTCAACTACTGTTCAGTCCTTGAACTTGTGAATTTTGAATTCACACCATCCCATTTGAATCTCCAGTCATCTACCTATCTATCAATGCATTTATAACAATCACAATTCATATTTAAACCAATTGAATTTAGTTAAAAACAAAAGAACTCATTGAACACAACATCTCAGTTTTAAATTCAGTTTTGTGTGTATATGTGATATGGTACATGTGTGTGTATAGGTGAGTGTGTGATCACAGATTGTGTGAGTGTGAACATGAATTGATTTTCTGTGATCTCAGGTGATGGCAGTTCTTAGGATTCTCAGAATTGGACAGTTTCTAATTAGCTAACAGTTCATATTCTAGTCTAACCCAATTTCTCAGTTTAACAGCGCATTAACACATGTATCCTCAGGAAGAACAGTTTACATGGGTGTGTCTCAGGTTTCACTCATGTGTGTGTGTGTACATACATGTCAGTGGTTCTCGGGAAATGGCAATGAAAGTAGGGTGTGTATGTGCATATGCAAATATGAGTGTGTTTAGATAGGGTGAGTGTAATATGTTATTTGAAGAGTGTCACATGTAAACATTAGAGTGTGATAGCTAACTTAGGGAAAAGGTGAACTAAAGACAATTAGCAATATAATGCTAACATTCAAAACTAATTTCAAGTTCAAATCAAATCTCAGTTATTCTAAAAACCAGGTTTAACTACCACTTGAATCTCAGGAATTCAGTGACATAATCCCAGTTTTGAAGATGCTAATCCCATTCAGTTTTTAACAGTTCAATAAAATTTTGAAAACTCAAATCTCTTGCCATGAACAACCCTAACATGTTAGCTAATCCCCTAGATGTAAACAACCAATTTAAATCACGCAATCAGTTTAACGTATTGGAAAAATAACAGAAATTCGAACTCATTGAACCAGTTAACATATAGTTTCTGAAAAATTGAGGAATCGAGCCTAACTCAATCAATTCACCCAAACGAAACCTTAAACCATGGCATATAGATTTAGCTAGACAGCAGTATGATAGATATCAAAATAACATGGAATTAATCAGTAAAAAAAATAGGGATTAAAATCAGGAAACATGGAATAAATTCCCTGATAAATGACTGTATCAGCACATATAGGATACTGAGAAATTCATCACCAAAACAAGTTAATATTACAAATTGAAGCATTGTAAAGCAAGACACACATGTGCACATGTCATAGAGTCATTTTGTGTCCAACCAAGTCGACACAGACGTGTCCAAATAACCACACATACACAGACACAAATCCGTGTTCAGACAGTGTCGTGCACACTTGCACATCACTCGTGGACACGACACAGTGCACCACGTGTCACGTGCACCTACCTATGTGTTCGCCTAGGGTAGGTCTAGGTGTTTAGGACCCTTATTCGTGTCTAGATGGTGTCGTGTCTAAGTTATCAGAGAGTATCAAGGTACGAAATCCGCACGCTGCAGTCCAGTGCGAGACCAGTGCACCACGTGTGCTGTGTCCGACACGTCACGAATAGGTCTAGGACTTGGGGGCTGACGTGTCAGTCAGTAGCCCCTCCCCCTCACCAAAAATCGTGTGTCAAAGTGTTGTATCCAGGGAGAAATGGACACGAGGTAGCAGGGCATGTGCACGGGGCTGTACGTGTGTGTGTGTGTCCAATTCCGATACGAATAAGACACAAAATCAATTTCAGTCTTCACAAAATTTATCATACACATATAGACCTAGGTATCTATGTAATTAGTTTTTCAAAAATCGAAAATAAAATCCTTTGTGACATTTTAACAAACACCTACACACATCATGATACGTGTCCGATACGGACACCAAATGAACACAAAATTTACTCAAACTTTAGGGACAACTAGGGGACTCCTAGATCTAGCCTAATATGCAAAGAAATTAGAATTAAAATACAATTTAAGGGGTTTTACCTATAGGTGCAAATAGCAAGAAAGAGCTTCAAATGGAGGGTGTTCTCCTTGATGGCCAAAAGCTCCAAATTGATCCAAGGCTGAGATTACTCTCCATGAACAGCAAGAAGAGACTAATTAGAATCTAATGCAAAAGATTTAAGCCAAAAAGGACTTGAAATGAGAAAGTTATGGATTGGGGAAGATGGCTCTTTACCTCTTTCTTCAAAATGTGGAAACATTACAAAAGAGGCAAGAACATGGAGGAGATTATTTATAGGGAGGGGGAGCCCTAAGTGGCTGGTCATATTGAATGAAAATTAGGGTTAGGGTTACAAGTCATGGGCCATGGGCCAAGTTTCATAAGTCATGGAACCAATTCTAAGTCTCAAGCTTATGGACCAAATCACTAAGCCTTCTATTCAAGTCTTGATTCCTACATGACTAACTTAGATTGACTTAAGTTAGACTAGGGTCTCACCATGCTAATCAAGTCACCTTAACTAGAGTCAGCATCTAGGTTAGTCTCTTAAGTCACAACTAGTAAAAGTTAAATCAACAATCGTCAATCCAATAAATAAATAAGTAATTCTAATAAGTCAAAATGACCAAATTACCCCTAGACTAAAAATGATAATGAAATACCCTAATCACATGGCTAGGCTCTAGGTCAAGCTGTCTCTAGGGTTACACTAGCAAAATACCAAAATCACAAGTCATGATTTTAAATAGTTTTAAAATGATTAAAAATCACCAAAAATCATATTATTATTTAAATATCATAATTAAATAAATTAAAAACACAAAATTTTAAAATTACCCTCTTTTTAGAAAACTGGGTGTTATAAGTCTACCCACCTTAGAAAAATTTTGTCCTCAAAATTTAAGATGGTAGTACTACTTCTAGGTCAAATACTCCCACAATCATAGTCTCAAATCACACAGTTCGATAACCATATGCGTCTGTCCAAAATCATGATACTCAGAATCTTCGTCATGCTAGTGAGCAAGGCTACGATAATCACAGTCCTTGACTAAGGCACATACCTCTAGAATTATGGTATTTAAAATTTTTGTATTGCCACATGCTTGGCAGCGAAAACCTTAAATTCCTATACTCGAGAAATACGTCCTAAATCTGACTATATGTCTTCACTATGCCAGCTAACACGACTATCGAAGATCCTAGATCCCATAACTGAGGTGACCTAGCCCATATGATTCATCTCAGAAGAAAATCAAACATAACACAAGAACAACATGACAAAATTGATCAATCAACAAGGAACAGAAGGAAACGAATTTTCAAGACAGTTATAAGAGGCAATTGCAGAATTGGAACAAAAGAACGGAACCTGCAACTAGATCTCCAATGGCCTGAGCATCCTCGACTGTCCTGACGAAAGCTCGCCCCTGCTGGCCTCCCCTGGCCTGCTGCTGATGCTGTATGTACCTCTGCTGCTGAGTCGGTAAGGGTAATCCCTTCTGCTGGCCTACCGGAGCCCTAGCTCATGCTCCCTGAACTGTCCATCCAGGAAACTTGGGACACTCTCTTAACTGGTGATATGATGCTCCGTAAAGTAGGCACTTGCAGTGTTAGGGTTATATACTAAAAGCATCACTTTTAGTAACCTTATTTTCTTAAATTTTGAATGAGAATCATATGGGCAAATATTTGCATATTGTATTTGTTGCAAGTGTTAATGCAAATGTCTGATATTCTATATTGTAGATAATATGGTGTGTGGTATCACACAGAAGATCATATTATCAGTTCCCTATGGAGTATATAAATAGTTCACAACCTAGATGGACTTGGACAATCTATTGGAAAGGTTGTAGTGTAATCTGGTATTAGTTTATCTTGACTATAGGTTTACACTAGTACACTTTGTGTGTATTGAACAGGACCACTTGAGGTTATTCTCTTTGTACTGACTACATTAGAGAACAAACACCTCTGTTATTATGGATGCTTGTGCTCTTAATCCGGATATAATAACGGATATGTATATGCAGTGTGCATTATTTTGACTCATAAAAGAGTGAGATTCATTATGGATCAACAACCTCTATGAATTGGGTAATAACATTGTATGTATGATGAGCTGTTGATTATAAATGGAATCCATGTCCCGATACATCGGGTTGATGATGTCCCCTTAAGGAGCTCATAAGGATTGTCATATAAACCCTACAGGTGGATTATATCCGACATGACAAATAAAGTTGAGCGGTACTACTTAAGGATAAAAGATGTCGAATCAATATAGTTGTCAGTAACTTAATTTGATCGACGGACATACGATATCTTAACATGGAGAGCCAAACGAACATATAATAAAAGGAGCCCACAAACATAATTTGGGATTAGGGAGGTAGTGCAACAATAGCTCATTAGTGGACCGAGCTATTGTTAATGGGCCTGGATTGTGTGTTCGGGCTGAACACGGGATATCCAGATCCGTTAGAAGGCCTGTCACTACCACTTTTCTAGCTAGAGGGTATTTTGGTCATTTTGGCCATTTTTGAAATTTTGAGAATTATTTGGAATTATTATGTATTATTTAGATTTATTGGAATTTATGTGATTTTTAGAGATTTTTAGTATAATTGATTTTGGTGTTTTAGTTGACTTTGACTTATGTTGACTTTGGAGACTAACCTAGTGGCTAACCTAGGTCATGACTATGAGAATAGGATATGGAAACCTAGGTTGAATTAAGTTAGTGATAATTAATCAATAGGATCAATTTGGAGAAAATAGGATTTGAATTGATTTAGAAATGGCTTGTGATTTCACAAGTCATGACTTGTGACTTAGACTTAATAGCCCATAGGCCCACACCATGAACCAAACCTAACCCTAATCAGCCCATGGCAGCCACTATTGATCCTTTCCCCCTATTTAATCCCCTCCTAGAATTTAGGACTAGCCTCCATTGAGATTTGTGCAAGTTTTGGAAGAGGTGAGTCTCCATCTTTCTAAAATCATAGAAAATCTATTTCAACTCCATTTTCCTTCAAATCAATTGCATTAGGACCTAATTCTTCTGTTCTTTCTGTTTGTGTAAGAATATTTCAGAGTAGGATCAATTTGGGGAAGTTTTGGTGGATTGAGGAACCATTCCAATTGAGGCTTTTGTGAGGATTTGACATCAATAGGTATAATCTATTCTAACCCATGTAAATTCTGTTTAATTTCATTTCTAGGATGCCCTAACCCTAATCTAATAGTAGGATAGGCTAACCCTAGATTTTGAACCCATTTCGTGTCCGTATCGGACACGTATCAACGTGTATAGGAACGTGTTCGACGAAATGCCTCAAAGGGCATTTCGTTTGATTTTGTGGATTATGTTTGAATAGAAAAATAGATCTTGATCTCGCTTATGCATTTCTCATGTTCTGAACACGTTTTTGTGTTGTGTCGTATCGGATTTTGGACGCGGACACGCGATCGTGCACACGCGCGCGCGGGCAGGTGGCATGCCCTGCTACTCGGGCGGCACTGCTCTGTGCACACAGCGTTTCGACCCACGAGACTTGACACGTGTGTCGTTCTCATGACTAACACGAGAACCCCAGGCTGACACGAACCCTTGTGTCGTGTCGGACACGGATTCGTGTCCGCACTGTTCGTGTACTGTGTGGTTCAGCGCACTGGATTTTGGCTTCTTAGTTAATTCGTTTTAAATGTTTTAAACTGTGGTTTAATTGATTAATTAGATCCTATATATGTAGTATAATCTCTGTTATATTAGTTTACATGATTAACTTAGGTTTTAAGGAGGAATGTGGTTTCGAACATGGGTTTTTGGCATTCACTGACACGCTCTGATACATTAGTTCCAGTTTTTTTTAAACCTTTTTATTTCCTGATTTGAATGATGGATTTCAACTGTTAACTATCCCCACATATTATAATACATGTTAGCTAAGTTTTTACATTCGAATATAGGCTTTTGGTTGTGAGAATGAGACTTTGAATATTGGGTTGGTTTTCGAATTGGCAAAGAACCTGAGATTCCAGTTTTTTCCTATTTTATGAACTGTTGCTAACTGTTAAGAACCTGAGAATAATTGATGAACTGAGTTCCCTCTTCGATTTACTGAATGCCTGAGATTGGTTTATATATGTGAGTGAGTGATTTTGAGTCACTGATTCCATTCACTGTTTGTTTCCCTTATTCCTGAGAATAGGAAACTGACACAAGTTATCTAATAACCTGAGTTTCCCTTTTTGATTTACTGTTAAACTGAAAATAGAAGTTAAATGCCTGAGTTGATTTCCCATTCCCTGAACTGATTCCTGTTTTTCCCTCTCTTCTAAAACTGAGTTATGAATGTTGATTAATATGTATTAAACTGAATTGGTTTTCCTATGCAAAACTGAGAATGCAAGAATGAACTAAAAACTGGATTTGGTTGGACTGTTTAGATTCAATATTTGAAATCTGAGTTTGTTTTGGGTTATGTTTTAACTGAGATTGAAGGGGGAAACTGTTAACTGAATTTGGGTTCAATATTGAACTGATTTTGGGATATGTTTCATCTCAGTTTTCCTCACTGAGTATTCACTGTTTCATGCTTCACTACACTCACATCATCACTGTTACACACTCTTCACTCATGTATCACCACACTCCTTGACACTCTAGCTTAGTACACACACACTTTCTCATATCACACACATTCTCACTAATTGTCACACACACATGCCTATGTCTCATGTCACACACACACATACACTTGTACATTTTGTGTTCCCTTCTCTCTATACATATGTCTATATATATGTATTGAGGGATATGTGTATAGGTATCCTATATTATATAGTATTGTACTTTATAAATATTAGTTATATATATGTATGTGTGACATGTATATAGGTAGCCTATAGCTAATGTATGTTCTATATTAGATTTTAGCTATACCTATATGTGTATATATATTATATATATTGACATGTACTATATGAGTATGATTTGGTTCATAGGCATGGTATAGCCTATGGCCTGGGCTCTTAGCCTATGGGTATATTTGTCAGACCTAGTTTGGAGTCTAGAGTATACTGTTTAGCCTTGTTAGAACCTAGAATGGCTTGTTAGACCTAGATTAGACTAGTTTGACTTAGGTTTGACTTGGTTGACCTAGTTTGACTTCTAGGGTTGACCAGAGTTGACCAAGAGTTGACTTTGGTCTAGATTGACCTAGATTCATGTAGAATGCATTGATTTGCATCTTATTATCATTGTAGAATTATAGTGACTTGTACTGATCTATAGGAGACAGACACCACTCCTCGAACAGTATATATTCTCCAGATTCACCGGATACAGGCGAGTACATTCTCTGATCATTTCATATCCTGTAATAGGAGTATATTTTTTGCTTTAGATTACTTTACATGATGCTGACACGTTGGAAACACGGATTAGTACTATATGGATCTTGTTGGGCGATGTTATCCCCTTAGCGGATACATCGGGTATTTCGTATTCGTGTACTTTATCGTGAACATCGTGTACTCCTTGTATTTGTGACATTCGTGTACGAAACGTGTGAAATCGTGTATAATCATGTATTCGCATGACCTTCGTGTACAATAACATAACTTAGCCAGATCCTTGTGTATTGATTGGGGCATGGGAGTAGAAGTGGTTATGTATTCAATCCAGTAGATTACTCGTGTACAACCTCTGTAGATTACTCGTGTATAACATCGTACCGTTTACATAACCATCTTGTGCTCTGAATCACTAGACACTGTTAGTTCTCTATATACTGTAGCTATTTATTTACAGTTTTTCCTGTTTATCATATTATTCTTCAGTTTCTTGTATCTTACTCTCTAGCATGATTATATATCCTGACCTGCTATAATTTGTTGAGATATACTGTGCTTGCTCCTGTCCTGACTGGACCTGTTAAAATATTACAGAGGACGAGGCTGAGGCGTTCTGCCCTACCTTCTACGGTGCTACACTAGACGAGTGCCTGGACTTGGACCAGCAGCAGGATCCACTAGCAGTAGATGACACTCTCTTAGACTAGGATTGTCTTTACTTTACTTGGATTACTGTATTTGGATTTCAGAGATATTTGAGACATGTATCTATTAATAGACACTTAGAATTCTGGATTGTATCTCTGTGATATTTCTTTCCTGGATATTATCATCTATTATCATTCTATCTTATTCCTGTTCTAGCTTAGCTATGATTGAGTTATATTCTGTTATGTCACCCCCATTCGGGGAGTATAACTGTTTTTACCTTCAACTGTTAGATGTTGTGTGTAATGCCTGTGGTTCGTATTACGTATTTCTGGAATACGTGTACGTATTTCTTCTTGTATTGCATGATTCCTTGTTTAGTTTTCTTCATGGCTTGGCTTGGTTTATTCTTGGCCCGGGTTGGCTAGGTTCGGTTGGGATTATTTTGGTTCATCATGAACCATGGATAAACCCCCTACCTACCACCACCTTTGATATTTATTGCCATTTCTTCTTTCTCTCTCTTCATTACTCATCTTCTTCTTCCTCATTTACTCCCTTCACCTACCAAAGAGAGAAGAGAGAGGTCTAGGCAAGTGCACCTTGCCACCACTTGAGAACTACTTTTTATTTGTCCATTAGCTAGAATAGGCCATGGTGATCAACATTAGAACTTGACATTTTGTGATTTGGTGTTTCCATCGTTCTAGATCTAAGTTTCTTCTATTTTCGGTTCTGCATGGTTTTCATCTATTTAAGTTGTATTTCTATGGGTTTTGATGTCCTTATGTTGGAGAGAATTGAATTTCACCCAAGGTAGAACTTTGCAAAGTTGGATTTGGACTTATTTTGACCAAGTTATGGACTTTTGAAGCTTGGGGTTCAACCCATGGAGTTCTTGCTGTTTGGAGAAGACAGTGAGCAGTGCACGAGCTTTTTAGCTTGTGCCACTGAATTGCGTGCGCTCTTTAGCGCAGCGCAGTCCCCATACGCTGCCTTTTGGGAGCGTATGACTCGCATACGCTCGCTTGCTTGACAAGGAGTCGTATGGACCCCAAATGCTACCTTTTGGGAGCGTATGACTCGCATACGCTCGCTTGCTTGACAAGGAGTCGTATGGACCCCATACGCTGCCTTTTGGAAGCGTATGACTTGCATACGCTTGACCTGAGCGTAGGTTGGCCTGAGCGTAGGTTGGCTTGAGCGTAGGCTGGCCTGAGCGTATGACTTTTGTACTGAGCCTATGGCTGGCTTGGTCTTATGTCAGCATGCCAGTTTGGTTTTATTTTTCTTAAGCTTGGCTCTTCTATAGCCCTGTATATTGATATTTTATTAGATATTTAACGTCTATTTTATATCCTTACGTCTTTTATCCTGAACTTGATAATCACGAATTTACTTGATATGTTTGGAAAGAATAACTGAGCCTGACACGATAGTGACCCGTAGTGGTGCACTCCTGACATGACTAACCTGACATGACCTGATAGTGGCCCGTTGTGGTGCACTCCTGACAAGTACACTTGACATGTTATATCTTGAATATCTGTTGTGACGGCTAACTGACATGACATGACCTGTATAATTAATCCTGATACCGTGGGCGATTGTGCTTGTACAAATAATCCAGTCCTGTTTTGCATCATGTCTAGGAGGGAACTCCTGAGTACCACGGTCAGGAGTACCTAATGAAATGGACTAAGGTTAATAACTAGTATAATTCACTAGACATGAAGAGATGTTCCGCAGTTACAGGCGATCCCGTTATCCCGGCCGCAAATGTTTGGACTTGTAGCCTGCCGACGAGTAGGGCACATTTCCAGCCCACTGTTATGTGGGGCACTCTTGATTGTCACTTTAATGATTGAACTCTATTGTCACTCTAATGCATTGAACTCTCCAGATTGTCACTATAATGATTGCCTGGATAATCTGGATAGCTGCAGGGCCTGTGACTACTTGGAGCATCTCATTGCATCTTGCTAGTAACTAGGATTGTGATAACCCTAGTTAGTTAATGTAGAAAGCCGTAGGCAATGATTGACCGTGATTGCTTGGATGAAGTCTAGTACAGTATAGTATTGTCTAGAATTGATTGATTGTAAGATTGTACCAGAATGATTGAAGGATTGTCACTCCAGATTGTCACTATAATGATTGTCACTCCAGATTGTCACTATAATGATTGTCACTCCAGATTGTTACTTGACCTGATTTCTTATATTTATCTTGCCGATAAATGGTGAGAGAAACCAAGTTCCGTTCAGACGAAGGGTTACGACCCCGGTCCTTGTTTGGTTTACGGGTTGTAACCTAGCTATCTGAATAGTCCCATGGTTATCTCATCGTATATCATCCTGACATGCTTTTCCATATGTCCTGTCTTTTAGTGATTCTATGCAAGATTGTCTTTTATAATTACCCATCATGCTTTTCTTAAATTACTGTCTCTTATTATGTAATTATATTATTGTGCTAATTGCTGGCTTTGGTTCTTATTTTGTGGCCTCCTTTGTGGCACTTGCTCTTCCTGGGGTTTGATCCAGCTGGTTTTGTATGGCCAGATACCGAAGCAGCACCAAAGGATCTTCCTGCATTCCAGCCCGATGGTTGTCACCAGGCGTAACCAAGGCATCGAGTGGGTTTCTTTTGTTCTCCCACTGTAATATTGTAAATTATTCTTTTGAGGCATTTAGCCGATGAGCAAGTGTTAGCTCGATTGTACTTACTTACTGTCTGCCTACGGGCTGTAACATGATTGATAAGCCCCGGGGGTTGATCATGTATGACTGAACTCTTGCTAGTCCTCACATTTTGTAACGACTAGCTTCATGATCATCTGGATATGTAATGTTTGGGACGCCTTACAATTGTATATTTGGTGATCTTATATCTTGTAACGTTTATCTGCTTACTTGTGATTAAGACAATAGGCTATTTTATGACCTTAAGAGACTGATGGATTGTAGTAAAACTCTCACATATCTAGACAGCCGTGACCGTATAGCGGTGTGGATTCCATTCCGTTATACGTAGCTGGCTATGTCTGCCTCCGCTCTCCAGTATTCTGGTTCTGGGGCGTGACATGGTTTAAGTGGTGGCCCATGCAGGTCTTGTTAATCAAGATGTGTGAGGGTTTACCGAATAGATGTCTCAATCTGTACTCGCCCTTGATCTCTGCTCGTATCCTCTTGATTCCTGAAAATTCTTGTCCTGATCACATGCTTGTAATTGTTGATCTGTCCTGGTCCTTCCTTATTGTTCCCATGTCGTCTTCTTCAGCGGCATTGAACCTGGACCTGCCGATCAACAAGGAGGAGCACCTTCCGTAGACCAGCAGCAACCGGAAGATCAGGCCCAGCACTCAGGAGCAGCCTCCCGAGTTGTATCTACTGGAGGAGAACCGCCAGTTCAGCCAGTCCAGCCTGCAAATCCTGATGATGGCACTTTGGTGGGTCTCATCAGATCATTGTTAGCTTCCCAAGATCGTAGAGGCGATGCCTTGCACCAGGCAGTGGAGGATGCTCTGAGTAGAAGTGGACCCCGAGGGAACAGTGCGGTCAACAGTTTTAAGCGCCTGAACCCTCCGTTCTTCGATGGCAGCGAGGATGCTATTACTGCCGATGCTTGGCTACAGGATATAGAGGTGATTCTCGAAGCCGCGAAGACTCCAGAAGACGAGAAGGTGGCTGTGGTGCGCCTACAGTTATTGGATCTAGCCCGCAGTTGGTGGGCCGCACAAGCAGTGGGATTGGTAATACCTGTCCCCTGGGCAGTGTTCAGCGAAAAGTTCCAGACCAAGTATTATGATGCAGTGGCTCGGTATGACTTGCAGACCAGGTTCAGTAATCTTAAGCAGATGGGGAGGACGGTCGACGGTTATGCGGCCGAGTTTTCCAGACTTAGTCGGTTTGCTCCCACCTTGATGGCAACCGAGTTTGACAGAGCGCAGAGGTTCCAGCAGGGACTTCACCTGGAGATTATATTGGCAGTAGAGCAGTTCGAGCATCAGACCTATGATGCGGTGTTGCGAGCAGCAAGGAGGCACGAGTATACCTCCCAGAGGATAGTGGACAGGACCGGAGGTCGGAAGCGGTCCCATAGTCAGATGAATCAGTCTTCAGCACCAGCCCCGGCAGCTAGGACTTTGACTATTAGAACTCTGAGGCAAGCAACCTCAGTTACGTCGGTCCAGTACTCGACCCCGACGTACCCTCAGCAGAAACAGAAGCAAGCACAGTCTTCCGCCGTAGGCTGTTCTTATTGTGGGAAGCCTGGACACGTGGTAGCGGAGTGTCGCAAGGCGTTGGGATTGTGTTTGTTGTGTGGAGCATCGGATCATAGGGTGGGGTCCTGCCCTTTCAGAGTTGATTCAGCATCGACAGTATCTAGTCCCTCGGTTAGGGGACCAGCACCAGCACCAGTACCAGCTCCAGTTCACCAGCAATAACAGTTCTCGTTCCCGAGGCCATTGCCGACTCAGGCCCAGACTTTCCAGCAACAGAGGCCTCAGCAGTTCGCCCTGGCCCAGGCCCAGATCCAGAATCGACATAGAGGTATCTGTATCCTATTGTCTTGCTTTCCGCCGTTGTTATGCGGGACACGTGTCATATTTCATGTATCCTAATTACAACGGTATATCCTGGACCCGAACCATATCCTAGGTCATTCGAAACTGGTTATTGTAGCACCCAGTTTTCCAAATGAGGGTAATTTTGAAATTTCGTGTTTATAATTATTTTAATAATGATATTTAATTCATGATATAATTTTTGATAATTTTAAACTATTTTTAAAATTATTTAAATCAATGACTTGTGGTTTTGACGTTTTGCTAGTGAAACCCTAGAGACTGTTTGACCTAGAGCCTAACCATGTGATTATGATATTTTAATGTCATTTTTGGCCTAAGGATATTTTGTATTTGACCTCTTTGAATTATTTTGATATTATTTTATTATTTATGATATTATTTTGGGGTTATTTGAGTCGGGTTCGAATTTCAACTCAATCCGACTTGAAACGGGGACCCGGGGGTAGTTGACTCTAGTGGGACCCACACACTAGTTAGGCATGGCCCACATGATATTAATTTTAGTACATATGATAGAAATATTTTAGTTAGAGGTTAGACTAATTATTATGGATAAGGTTAGTGTGATTAGAGACTTTAGAATGACTAATTTAGCCCCAACCAATTAGCCCTTTCCTAATACTCATAGAATAGGTTAGTGGGGGCATTTTGGACCTTACCATAATAGGACAAATAGCCCAAATGACCAGCCACTTTGGGAGAGGATAGGCTCAAGTTCATTCATTATTCTCATCCACACTCTCTCTCTTGTTCTTCCCCAAATTCCTAGAGAGCAATCCCTAGCAATTTCTCCACCAAATCCTTCCATTTTGCCACCAAATCTTATTCTTTTCTTCTCCATTCTAGCCAAGGAGGAAGCTACCCAAGTTTGGGAGGATTCGGAGCTCGTTCGTGTCCTTTTGGAATCTCTACGTGTCGGTGTCGCTCCGGGAAGGCTTTTCTTCGATTCGATCTATCGGGAGGTATAAATTCCTTCTCCTTTACATTTCCTCATGCATATAGGTCTATTTTAAACCCATAGGAAAGATCCCCACGGTTGTATCTCCATTTGTGTCCATTTTGTGTCCATTTGGAGGTCATAGGAGTGTCCTTTGTGTTGTGGATGTGTTCATGTTACATATATAGATATATATATATATATATATATATATATATATATATATATATATATATATATATATATATATATATATTGTAATGAGAGTGTATCTATATTTATATATGTAATAAATGGTTCATGATGATTATATAATCAAGTTTGTGAGTGTGGTTCCTCATATTATTATTGCTATTATTGTTGTGGATAATTAGGATATATATTGTGTATTTTTTTGGCTCAAACTATCTAAATCCGTCATAATTTTTATCCACGTTTTTAATTTCAGTCCTAACTTAGAAATGTCATAACTTCTAGCTCAAAGCTCGGTTTAATCTCCCGTTTTTTTTAAAAGAAGCGTATTGAAGTTAGCTTTCCAAAAACATGTATTAATAGGCCTAATTCTTTCTGTAACTTTCTGGAGAATTATTTGAGTGTCAGTTGTACGAAAGACAAACGCGTTCTCGGTGTTTTCGCGATTCCGGGAGTTTTCGGAAACGAAAACGCGATCCGTTTGAAGTTTCGGAAAGCTAACACATAGATCTATAACATACTTTAATCCTAGAATTTAATTCATGCTGAGTTGGTACATATTGATTATTAGTAGGAGTTACTATTCGGCATATGCATTTTGTGCACCCTTATGTGTAATATAATGTTCTATTTGATTTTAACCCATGTTAATGTATATACATTATGTAACTAAATAAAGAATGCAAGCATGAGTAAATGGTTAAATAAATGATGTATGAGGTGTAAGTATCCTATCTAATGTAAGCATGTATAAGTATGGCTTGTAATGAATATGTAGGTTCCATAGTATGTAATGTATGGTGCATATAGTAGTGCAAGAGAATAAATGAATGATGAATGAATGCAAGCATGAATGTAATGTAATAATAGATGTAATTTATACAATATACAAGTTAATGTGATGTAATATTCTATGTTAACATAAATCATATATTACCTCATGTACCCCTTACACTATGTTGACACTATCACACTTGACACATTGTTCACTTACACTTTGACACTCTTTGATATGTATACACTATATATGCCCATTTAACCCTCACTTGACCCTTTGCCATGTTCACATACACACACATAGCCTCTTAAATAAGTATTTATGAATATAGTTAACTTAGCTATGTATGTATATTATATATATTTTAGCATATTGTGTTGTAATATATAAGTTTATATAACCATTTGAAATGCCATGATTATAGACCTAATGTTGAATACCAATATATGCATGTGTATATATGTGTAGACATATATAGCTTAAAGTAATAGATTACCTAGTGTATATCCAATGTGAATTCTTACCTATTTGAGTATTGAATAATTGCATGCTATATAGAGTTGGGTGTATGTTGGCTTGTATAGCCTTGTATTGATGTGTGCTTGCTAGGATAGTCTTGGTTAGGCCTAGTAAGACTTACTGGGTTAGGACATGACCTAGTTTGACTAGTGCAGTTGACCAGAGTTGACTTTTTGACCAAAAGTCAACTGTAAGTCAACCTTTGACCCCGATTGACCTAGTTTGACTTGGATTGATTTCCTATGACCTTGTTTGACCTTGGTTGTCCTAGTATGACCTAGTATGACCTAGTTTAGCTTGGTGTGACTTAGGTTTGACTTAGATTTGACCTAGATTGACCTAGATTCATTCAGAATGCATTGTAATGCATCTTATTATCATTTTGGACTCATAGTGACTTGTACTATTCTATAGGAGACAGACACCACTCCTCGGACAGTATATTCTCTTCAGACACTCAGGCTATCAGGCGAGTACATTCTCTGACCGTTTCATACTTGTATGGATTTACATTCTTGCTCTAGATTACTGTACTTGATGCTGACACGATTCATTATCACGGATTGGTACTATATGGATCTTCTTTTGAGATGTTATCTCCTTGTATTCACTAAGTACATATTGTGATGTGCGTTTCACTTACATGTTATATTTATTGAATACCCTTATCATTGTACACTCATTGTGCATATTGTACTCTCAGTATCACATTGAGCCATTGTACAAGCCATTGTACAAGCCATTGTACAAGTCATTGTACAAGCAATTGTACAAGCCATTGTACAAGTCATTGTATAAGGTAACGTAACTGAATTGGATCCTTGTGTATTGATTGGGGAGGGGGAGTAGAAATGGTTATGTGATCAATCGTATTGTATAAGAAATTGTATATGTCCATTGTACACCCACGTACAAAGGAGTCCCATTTTATTGTATAACCTAACCCATTTATATAACCATATTGTGCTCTAAATCACATGTTCCTTACAGTCTTACTTATCATATTTAGATATTTCCTGTTATCAAATCTCTACTGTTTTTTATATATCTTCTTCTTTCAGCGTTTCATGTACTTTACTCTATTGCATGCTTTATATTTCCTAACTCGTTATGAACTGCGTGAGATGTTTTGTGCTCGCTCCAGTCCTGACTGGACCTGTTGATAAATTTTACAGATAGCCTGGAGGTTGCCTGCTAGCCTAGAGGAGATAGTAGAGGTTGCATAGATAGCTAGGGTTTTTGCTTATAGTTTATTTTCAGTCATCTTGAGTTGTATTTATGGATTACTGTATTTGGGTTTTGAGATGTATTCTGAGTTTGTATCTTAGACACTTAGACTTCTATCTGTTGTATCTCTTTTCGATTTCATGTTTTATCTATCTTCCTTTATGCTCTACCTTAGATGTGATTGAGTTTACATTATGCTATGTCATCCCCATTCGGGGATTATAAACTGTTTAGTCTTATACTGTTAGATACATTGAGACCTAGAACAACGTTCTACCGCCGACACTGCGGCGTAGGCTGGGCGTTGTTAAGTTCTCGTGCCCTAACTCTAGGGTGCGGGTCGTGACACGTTTTTAGTGGTGGCCCATGCAGGTCGAGTTTATGTAGTGGTATTCGAACTTGAGTACCACTACAGCCTGCAGTAGGATTAGGATATATTTTTGAAGGTACTCAATCACAGTTAGGATCCCTTGAGAGATTCCTGGGATGATCCTTGAGAATCTTATTTTAACTTCGATTTGAAAACTCTTCTTCCCTTAATTTAATTATCTTTACTTTCTGTTGTTAAACTTGATTTTTATAGATTATTGTTGAATTCGAGTTGTATTTATTGATTTTGATAGATGATTGTCGAATTTGAATTTTGATGATAGCTAATGCATCCGAGTTTGTATTTTGATGGATTTTTGTTCATTTTTGAATTTTGGTGTTCGTTGATAAATTAATTTAATTTTTGGGTATTCATTGTTGATTTAATTTAATTTTTGGCAAGATAAAATTATATGGGCTAGGTCATCTATGTTATGGAATCTAGTCTTCTATAGTCGTATTAGCCAGCATGGTGAGGACATATAGTCTGACTCTGGATATATTTCTCGGGTGTGGGAATTTAAGGTTTTCGCAGCCAAGCTAGCGGCACCGCAAAAATGTTAAATACCATGATTCTAGAGATATGTGCATAAGTCAAGGGCTCTGTGATTATCGTAGCCTTGCTTACTAGTATGACGAGGATTTAGAGTACCATGATTTTGGATAGACGCATATGATTATCAGATTGCACCTTAAATTTTTTGAACATGTTTTCTCTACTTTTGTTCAGTCATTCAAAAAAAAAAGAATTATTATTTGTTTGTTTGTCTAGTTTTCTATTATTTAACTCAGGGGTAAGTTTAGTTAGTTTTATAAACCTTGTGTAATTTCTTGCTATGAGTTTTTCATAATACAATGAATCGATGATTTTGTTAGACTTTATCTTGAATTTGATATTTTAACTCTGGATTTCAAAACGGTTCCTTCTTTAAACAGATAAGCAGAACCGATTTTATCGTTATTTCTTTCTTGCTATTATTCTTGTATTAAATAATAATAATAATAAAACTGTCTTGATTTCGTCAATCACCTGCTTGCAATTTTGGTAGGAATTCAAATGTTAGTCTTAACGTAGAATTAATTTTTTTATATTGGGACATGAGAATATATATATGAATACATATATCAGACACTTTGCTTAACACGTATGCATGCTACACTTGATTTTTCACCTACCTGAATACATATTAATATGTTGTTGATGTTAAATTTTCAAAACCCTAATATTTTTGATTCTCTGCTTTTCCTAGCTTAACCCGTAATTTAAATATAAAATTTTATGATAATAGTTTTATTTATACCACTGTACATGTATGTTATACATAGGGTGTCAATTCAAAAAAAAATTTTGGTTGAATTTTGTGTTAAATTTGAAAAATCTGAGACTGTGTGCATATTAACCCTTAATACTGAATTCCAAATGTTTAGTTTAAATTGCTGTTTTATTTTCTTTAATATAATATTTAAAGCTGTGTACATTGTTGTATGTAGGGATATAATGTTAGGTTTCATATTCTTACATGTTAGTTTGTGATAAACATTGAGTTGGTTTTAATGTTCAAATTTCTCCAAAATCTTGAAAACTAGTTACATATTAACATTTTTACATTGATTTCCATGTTTAGTTAAATTTTAGATTTAACATGTAATATCGAACTGTATGCGTAGATAAATGTATTGGTAATATGTTAGGGTTTCATTTCTATCATGTTAGGATGTATTGGGAGCATTGAGATTAGTCGTGATGTTTCAACCCCTAAAATTTGAAATTGTATTATGTTAATATTGCACTGGTTTAAATGTTAGCTTGTTTTCAGATTTTATATGTAAACGTTGAACTAAAACTGGGTTTAACCTTTCAATACTAAGTTATAACCTTGTACAAGGACATACACACACTCTAACATAGTATATACTGTCTTTTAACCAAACCCTTCCCCTCTATGTTATGATTGTATATCTAGATAGATATATATAGAGCTTAGGCATACATGTTATAATATATATAAATACATAACTAAGTCTCTACCTTTATATATATATATATTTAGCTATGCATGTTATGATTTGTTGCGTATTGTAGATTGTTTAACCAGTATGCCATGATTAGTGTAACTTGATAGCCGTTGAATTGAAACACAATCCTCATATACACTTTCATGTATATTCACGTACACCCATGCCTACTATCTAACCATATGAACATGTCCCCATACACATAATGCTAGCTTTTTTCTCTCTAACGCTCTCTCTCTATATATATTGTGATTGGATTTCAATGTAATCGACTTTCGTTAATTAAACTTGTAATTTTTATTTTCTTGGGATAGTATCCCTTTTAGATGATTGGTGGTTACCTTTCTTTATTTTTTTTGATGAGTACCAGTTTTCACATAGGATGGTAGACTGTCTTACAGTTTTGATAATTTGATATTTCTGTATCTTTTCTCGTTTAGCACCCTGGATTGCTTGTGTGTTTTGATACCATATAACCGATTTGATTAGCATGACTAGTATACCTAGATGAGACTTCACTGTCACCGTATGCCATGACCCTGTATGCCGTCCTTTTGATGGTATAATTTGTTTAAGTTCTGGGACTTTGATTGTGGGGGTTTGACCTAGAGGGAGTATGGACCTTTTAATTTCGAGGACGAAATTTTTCTAAGGTGGGTAGAGTTGTAGCACCCAGTTTTCCAAATGAGGGTAATTTTAAAATTTCGTGTTTATAATTATTTTAATAATGATATTTAATTCATGATATGATTTTTGGTAATTTTAAACCATTTTTAAAATTATTTAAATCAATGACTTGTGGTTTTGACGTTTTGCTAGTGAAACCCTAGAGACTGTTTGACCTAGAGCCTAACCATGTGATTATGATATTTTAATGTCATTTTTGGCCTAAGGATATTTTGTATTTGACCTCTTTGAATTATTTTGATATTATTTTATTATTTATGATATTGTTTTGGGGTTATTTGAGTCGGGTTCGAATTTTAACTCAATCCGACTTGAAACGGGGATCCGGGGGTAGTTGACTCTAGTGGGACCCACATACTAGTTAGGCATGGCCCACATGATATTAATTTTAGTACATATGATAGAAATATTTTAGTTAGAGGTTAGACTAATTATTATGGATAAGGTTAGTGTGATTAGAGACTTTAGAATGACTAATTTAGCCCCAACCAATTAGCCCTTTCCTAATACTCATAGAATAGGTTAGTGGGGGCATTTTGGACCTTACCATAATAGGACAAATAGCCCATATGACCAGCCACTTTGGGAGAGGATAGGCTCAAGTTCATTCATTATTCTTATCCACACTCTCTCTCTTGTTCTTCCCCAAATTCCTAGAGAGCAATCCCTAGCAATTTCTCCACCAAATCCTTCCATTTCGCCACCAAATCTTATTCTTTTCTTCTCCATTCTAGCCAAGGAGGAAGCTACCCAAGTTTGGGAGGATTCGGAGCTCATTCGTGTCCTTTTGGAATCTCTACGTGTCGGTGTCGCTCCGGAAAGGCTTTTCTTCGATTTGATCTATCGGGAGGTATAAATCCCTTCTCCTTTTCATTTTCTCATGCATATAGGTCTATTTTAAACCCATAGAAATGATCCCCATGGTTGTATCTCCATTTGTGTCCATTTTGTGTCCATTTGGAGGTCATAGGAGTGTCCTTTGTGTTGTGGATGTGTTCATGTTACATATATAGATTTATATATATATATATATATATATATATATATATATATATATATATATATATATATATATATATATATATATATATATATATATATATATATTGTAATGAGAGTGTATCTATATTTATATATGTAATAAATGGTTCATGATGATTATATAATCAAGTTTGTGAGTGTGGTTCCTCATATTATTATTGCTATTATTGTTGTGGATAATTAGGATATATATTGTGTATTCTTTTGGCTCAAACTATCTAAATCTATCATGATTTTTATCCACGTTTTTAATTTCAGCCCTAACTTAGAAATGTCATAACTTCTAGCTCAAAGCTCGGTTTAATCTCCTGTTTTTTTAAAAGAAGCGTATTGAAGTTAGCTTTCCAAAAACATGTATTAATAGGCCTAATTCTTTCTGTAACTTTCTGGAGAATTATTTGAGTGTCAGCTGTACGAAAGACAAATGCGTTCTCGGTGTTTTCGCGATTTCGGGAGTTTCCGGAAACGAAAACGCGATCCGTTTGAAGTTTCGGAGAGCTAACACATAGATCTATAACATACTTTAATCCTAAAATTTAATTCATGCTGAGTTGGTATAGTATTGATTATTAGTAGGAGTTACTATTCGACATATGTATTTTGTGCACCCTTGTGTGTAATATAATGTTCTATTTGATTTTAACCCATGTTAATATATATACATTATGTAACTAAATAAAGAATGCAAGCATGAGTAAATGGTTAAATAAATGATGTATGAGGTGTAAGTATCCTATCTAATGTAAGCATGTATAAGTATGGCTTGTAATGAATATGTAGGTTCCATAGTATGTAATGTATGGTACATATAGTAGTGCAAGAGAATAAATGAATGATGAATGAATGCAAGCATGAATGTAATGTAATAATAGATATAATTTATACAATATACAAGTTAATGTGATGTAATGTTCTATGTTAACACAAATCATATATTACCTCATGTACCCCTTACACTATGTTGATACTATCACACTTGACACATTGTTCACTTACACTTTGACACTCTTTGATATGTATACACTATGTATGTCCATTTAACCCTCACTTAACCCTTTGCCATGTTCACATACACACACATAGCCTCTTAAATAAGTATTTATGAATATAGTTAACTTAGCTATGTATGTATATTATATATATGTTAGCATATTGTGTTGTAATATATAAGTTTATATAACCATTTAAAATGCCATGATTATAGACCTAATGTTGAATACCAATATATGCTTGTGTATATATGTGTAGACATATATAGCTTAAAGTAATAGATTACCTAGTGTATATCCAATGTGAATTCTTGCCTATTTGAGTATTGAATAATTGCATGCTATATAGAGTTGGGTGTATGTTGGCTTGTATAGCCTTGTATTGATATGTGCTTGCTAGGATAGTCTTGGTTAGGTCTAGTAACACTTACTGGGTTAGGACATGACCTAGTTTGACTAGTACAGTTGACCAGAGTTGACTTTTTGACCAAAAGTCAACTGTAAGTCAACCTTTGACCCCGATTGACCTAGTTTGACTTGGATTGATTTCCTATGACCTTGTTTGACCTTGGTTGTCCTAGTATGACCTAGTATGACCTAGTTTAGCTTGGTGTGACTTAGGTTTGACTTAGATTTGACCTAGATTGACCTAGATTCATTCAGAATGCATTGTAATGCATCTTATTATCATTTTGGACTCATAGTGACTTGTACTATTCTATAGGAGACAGACACCACTCCTCGGACAGTATATTCTCTTCAGACACTCAGGATATCAGGTGAGTACATTCTCTGACTGTTTCATACTTGTATGGATTTATATTCTTGCTCTAGATTACTGTACTTGATGCTGACACGATTCATTATCACGGATTGGTACTATATGGATCTTCTTCTGAGATGTTATCTCCTTGTATTCACTAAGTACATATTATGATGTACGTTTTACTTACATGTTGTATTTATTGAATACCCTTATCATTGTACACTCATTGTGCATATTGTACTCTCAGTATCACATTGAGCCATTGTACAAGCCATTGTACAAGCCATTGTACAAGTCATTGTACAAGCCATTGTACAAGCCATTGTACAAGTCATTGTATAAGGTAACGTAACTGAATTGGATCCTTGTGTATTGATTGGGGAGGGGGAGTAGAAATGGTTATGTGATCAATCGTATTGTATAAGAAATTGTATATGTCCATTGTACACCCACGTACAAAGGAGTCCCATTTTATTGTATAACCTAACCCATTTATATAACCATATTGTGCTCTAAATCACATGTTCCTTACAGTCTTACTTATCATATTTAGATATTTCCTGTTATCAAATCTCTACTATGTTTTATATATCTTCTTCTTTCAGCGTTTTATATACTTTACTCTATTGCATGCTTTATATTTCCTAACTCGTTATGAACTGCGTGAGATATTTTGTGCTCGCTCCAGTCCTGACTGGACCTGTTGATAAATTTTACAGATAGCCTGGAGGTTGCCTGCTAGCCTAGAGGAGACAGTAGAGGTTGCATAGATAGCTAGGGTTTTTGCTTATAGTTTATTTTCAGTCATCTTGAGTTGTATTTATGGATTACTGTATTTGGGTTTTGAGATGTATTCTGAGTTTGTATCTTAGACACTTAGACTTCTATCTGTTGTATCTCTTTTCGATTTCATGTTTTATCTATCTTCCTTTATGCTCTACCTTAGATGTGATTGAGTTTACATTATGTTATGTCACCCCCATTCAGGGAGTATAAACTGTTTAGTCTTATACTGTTAGATCCATTGAGACCTAGGACAGCGTTCTACCGCCGACACTGCGACGTAGGCTGGGCATTGTTAAGTTCTCGTGCCCTAACTCTAGGGTGCGGGTCATGACAGTTATTGGTACCAACCTTTTCGTATGAGGATAGGCCCGTGTCCCTGTTTGACCAAAGAGAGAGACCTCAAGCGCAAGACTATCAGTTTAGTTCGTGTTGCTTGAGTTCATCACTCTTTGGGGGAGTCAACGTGGGAGCATGAGGATGATATTCGATCGCGATATCCCGACTTGTTTGACTCGTGGGGTATAATGTCTTTCTTATACCTCCTGCCTTCGATTCCTTGCTTGCATGATTGATTGATTGCCTAGTATAGCTTGCTTGTTATTAGTATAGCTTGTCATTGCCCCTCTAGCCTCTTGATTAAATTCCGAGGACGAAATTCTTTTAAGGTGGGTAGAGTTGTAATGCCTGTGGTTCGTATTACGTATTTCTGGAATACGTGTACGTATTTCTTCTTGTATTGCATGATTCCTTGTTTAGTTTTCTTCATGGCTTGGCTTGGTTTATTCTTGGCCCGGGTTGGCTAGGTTCGGTTGGGATTATTTTGGTTCATCATGAACCATGGATAAACCCCCTACCTACCACCACCTTTGATATTTATTGCCATTTCTTTTTTCTCTCTCTTCATTACTCATCTTCTTCTTCCTTATTTACTTCCTTCACCTACCAAAGAGAGAAGAGAGAGGTCTAGGCAAGTGCACCTTGCCACCACTTGAGAACCACTTTTTATTTGTCCATTAGCTAGAATAGGCCATGGTGATCAACATTAGAACTTGACATTTTATAATTTGGTGTTTCCATCGTTCTAGATCTAAGTTTCTTCTATTTTCGGTTTTGTATGGTTTTCATCTATTTAAGTTGTATTTCTATGGGTTTTGATATCCTTATGTTGGAGAGAATTGAATTTCACCCAAGGTAGAACTTTACAAAGTTGGATTTGGACTTATTTTGACAAAGTTATGGACTTTTGAAGCTTGGGGTTCAACCCATGGAGTTCTTGCTGTTTGGAGAAGACAGTGAGCAGTGCATGAGCTTTTTAGTTTGTGCCACTGAGTTGCGTGCGCTCTTTAGCGCAGCGCAGTCCCCATACGCTGCCTTTTGGGAGCGTATGACTCGCATACGCTCGCTTGCTTGACAAGGAGTCGTATGGACCCCATACGCTGCCTTTTGGGAGCGTATGACTCGTATACGCTCGCTTGCTTGACAAAGAGTCGTATGGATCCCATACGCTGCCTTTTGGGAGCGTATGACTCGCATACGCTCGCTTGCTTGACAAGGAGTCGTATGGACCCCATACGCTGCCTTTTGGAAGCGTATGACTTGCATACGCTTGACCTGAGCGTAGGTTGGCCTGAACGTAGGTTGGCTTGAGCGTAGGCTGGCCTGAGCGTATGACTTTTGCACTGAGCCTATGGCCTTTGGCTGGCTTGGTCTTATGTCAGCATGCCAGTTTGGTTTTATTTTCCTTAAGCTTGGCTCTTCTATAGCCCTGTATATTGATATTTTATTAGATATTTAACGTCCATTTTATATCCTTACGCCTTTTATCCTGAACTTGATAATCACGAATTTACTTGATATGTTTGGAAAGAATAACTGAGCCTGACACGATAGTGACCCATAGTGGTGCACTCCTGACATGACTAAACTGACATGACCTGATAGTGGCCCGTTGTGGTGCACTCCTGACAAGTACACTTGACATGTTATATCTTGAATAGCTGTTGTGACGGCTAACTGACATGACATGACCTGTATAATTAATCCTGACACCGTGGGCGATTGTGCTTGTACAAATAATCCAGTCCTGTTTTGTATCATGTCTAGGAGGGAACTCCTGAGTACCATGGTCAGGAGTACCTAATGAAATGGACTAAGGTTAATAACTAGTATAATTCACTAGACATGAAGAGATGTTCCCCAGTTACAGGCGATCCCGTTATCCCGGTCGCAAATGTTTGGACTTGTAGCCTGCCGACGAGTAGGGCACATTTCCAGCCCACTGTTATGTGGGGCACTCTTGATTGTCACTTTAATGATTGAACTCTATTGTCACTCTAATGCATTGAACTCTCCAGATTGTCACTATAATGATTGCCTGGATAACCTGGATAGCTGCAGGGCCTGTGACTACTTGGAGCATCTCATTGCATCTTGCTAGTAACTAGGATTGTGATAACCCTAGTTAGTTAATGTAGAAAGCCGTAGGCAATGATTGACCGTGATTGCTTGGATGGAGTCTAGTACAGTATAGTATTGTCTAGAATTGATTGATTGTAAGATTGTACCAGAATGATTGAAGGATTGTCACTCCAGATTGTCACTATAATGATTGTCACTCCAGATTGTCACTATAATGATTGTCACTCCAGATTGTTACTTGACCTGATTTCTTATATTTATCTTGCCGATAAATAGTGAGAGAAATCAAGTTCCGTTCAGACGAAGGGTTACGACCCCGGTCCTTGTTTGGTTTACGGGTTGTAACCTAGCTATCTGAATAGTTCCATGGTTATCTCATCGTATATCATCCTGACATGCTTTTCCATATGTCCTGTCTTTTAGTGATTCTATGCAAGATTGTCTTTTATAATTACCCATCATGCTTTTCTTAAATTACTGTCTCTTATTATGTAATTATATTATTGTGCTAATTGCTGGCTTTGGTTCTTATTTTGTGGCCTCCTTTGTGGCACTTGCTCTTCCTGGGGTCTGACCCAGCTGGTTTTATATGGCCAGATACCGGAGCAGCACCAAAGGATCTCCCTGCATTCCAGCCCGATGGTGGTCACCAGGCGTAACCAGGGCATCGAGTGGATTTCTTTTGTTCTCCTACTGTAATATTGTAAATTATTCTTTTGAGGCGTTTAGCCGACGAGCAAGTGTTAGCTCGATTGTACTTACTTACTGTCTGCCTACGAGCTGTAACATAATTGACAATCCCCGGGGGTTGATCATGTATGACTGAACTCTTGCTAGTCCTCACATTTTGTAACGACTAGCTTCATGATCATCTGGATATGTAATGTTTGGGACACCTTACAATTGTATATTTGGTGATCTTATATCTTGTAACGTTTATCTGCTTACTTGTGATTGAGACAATAGGCTATTTTATGACCTTAAGAGACTGATGGATTGTAGTGAAACCCTCACATATCTAGACAGCCGTGACCGTATAGCGGTGTGGATTCCATTCTGTTATACGTAGCTGGCTATGTCTGCCCCCGCTCTCCAGTATTCTGGTTCTGGGGCGTGATATTGTGACCTAGGACAGCGTTCTACCGCCGATACTGCGACTTAGGCTGGACGTACCCACGTCTCGTGCCCTTACTCTAGGGTGCGGGTCGTGATACGTTTTTAGTGGTGGCCCATGCAGGTCCGAATTTGGAAATGTAGTGGTATTCGAACTAAAATATCACTGCAGCCTGCAGTAGGAATTAGTATATTTTTGAAGGTACTCAATTACACTAGGAAAATTCCTTATCAGATTCTGTATATCTATTTTGCTGCTTCTTGTCTTCCTTAGAATTTTTAACTGTTCTTCTTTGATTTTTCGACTCATTCTCAGTAATTGTTTCTTGTTTGATCTGTGTCTCCAGGATGGTTGAGACGCGATCGCATCGCCCCATGACGGAAGAGGTTGGAGAGGGGTCTGCCACCTCTCGTGTCCAGCAGCCAGCTCCCAGTGCCACAGGGCCAGTACAGCCCTCAGGAGTCGGTGTCTCTGCGACTTTTGGAGGAGCACCTCCAGCAGCCAGGAGGCAAAGCCCTGTGATTCCTGAGATCCTTCCACTGCAGCAGCCTCCACCTGCAGGGATGGTAGATGCTGCATATCTTTTCTCCTTCGTGGAGAGGATTCTGGAGTCCCACCGGCAGCAGCAGACGAGGCAGACTACTGATTTTCGTCAGGGGATCGACGAGGCACACCAGCTGGTTCGCACTACAGTCGAGATGATTACTGCTCAGGGGGCCCAGCAGCAGCCCCGTCAGAGGGAGAAGGACATTCAGGACTTCCAGAAGATGCATCCTCGGGAGTTCTTCGGCACGGAGGGCATTCACATTGCAGACGACTGGATAGAGCATATTGAGGAGATCTTCCGACTGGCAGAGATACCAGATCGACTCCAGATCGAGGCGGCGGGCAGCCAGATGCAGGACTTAGCCTGTGCGTGGTATCAGGCAGATCCCAGGATGGGAGTTGAGGGCCAGACTTGGGCCCAGTTCAAGGAGCTGTTCAAGGAACAGTTCTTTCCTGATGTTGCCTTGGGAGGTATCGAGGCACAGTTCGAGGCTCTGGTTCAGGGGAACCAGACGGTAGCTGAGTATGCCGGAGAGTTCTGCAGATTGGCCCGGTTCATTGATGACTTGACAGAGAAGACGAAGGCGAGGAAGTTTCACCGGGGTCTGATTAGAGAGATTCGGTCGCTGACTAAGAGCGACCGGAACGCCACTTTTGCTGAGATATTTTCTGGGGCCATGGCGGCGGAAGACGACCTAGGGTTGAAGCAAATGAGGGGTCGCGACTTCCAGGGTGGCAGTAGCAGTCAAGGGTAGGCCAAGAGGCCTCACTTCCAGCAGCACTTTCAGCAGAGGCCAGTTCAGCAGTACCAGCATCAGGGCCGTGCACCTTTTCAGCAGGTGCAGCACCAACAGCAGAGAGGGCAGCAGGCACCCAGGCAGCAGGCTATTAGTTGTACTTTCTGCAAGAAGCCTGGGCACAAGTGGGACGAGTGCAGGAAGAGACTCGGTAGATGCTTAATGTGTGGATCAGCAGACCATCAGATGCGAGAGTGTCCAATTGCGTCGATGCATCCGATACCAGGAGGAGCTGGGGCAGCTAAGGCTCCAGCAGGCCAGCAGAGGGGACCAGCCCTGCAGGCCCAGCAGCAGAGGTTCCAGCAGCACCAGCAGCAGGCACGAGGTGGACAGCAGAGGCGAGCTTTCGCCATGGCAGCTGAAGATGTCGAGGCCATAGGAGAGCTGATAGCAGGTTCGGTTCTACTCGACTCCCTTCCAGCATTTGCACTCTTTGATTCCGGGGCTTCCCACAGCTTTGTGTCAGTATCGTATGCTATTAGACACAGTTTGGTTTCTGAACCATTGCCTAGGACCTGCAAGATCACGACCGGGGGTGGGGTCATCCTCGTGAGTGATGTTTGCAGAGGGCGGAGCGTCTTATTGGAAGGCCGAGAGTTGGGAGTAAGTTTACTCGTCATGCCATTACCGAACTACGATATAGTATTAGGTATGGACTGGCTGAGTAGACACCACGCCCGCATTGATTGCCGAGGGGGTAGGGTTTTGTTCGGGGCGCCAGGAGAGCCAAAGTTTGAGTACACCCGGCGGCAGGCAGAGCAGGACGATGGAGTCTTCTGTGGAGCTTCAGTTGAGGAGCAGGTGGCTTCGCATCCCTTGATCGCAGAGTTTATGGACGTATTCCCAGAGGAGTTGCCAGGGCTTCCACCGGACAGAGATATAGAGTTCTCGATAGACTTGGTTCCCGGCGCGAAACCGATCTTCCAGCATGTCTATCGAGTGAACAACAGTGAACTGGTGGAGCTGAAGAAGCAGGTGGATGAACTGCAGGACAAGGGCTTCATCCGTTCGAGTTCTTTACCTTGGGGTGCACCGGTACTTTTCGTACCCAAGAAGGATGGGTCGGTACGGATGTTTATCTACTACAGGACACTTAACAACCTGACGATCAAGAACAAATACCCACTGCCGCGGATCGATGATCTATTTGATCAGTTGAGCGGAGCTCGGGTGTTCTCCAAGATTGATTTGAGGTCAGGTTATCACCAGGTGAAGGTGAAGAGGGAGGATATTCCCAAGACCGCTTTCAGGACGCGGTACGGGCAGTTTGAGTTTTTGGTTATGCCGTTTGGGCTAACCAATGCACCAGCAGTGTTTATGAATCTAATGAACAAGGTGTTCCACCAGTACTTGGACAAGTTCGTGGTGGTGTTCATTGATGATATCTTGGTATATTCTAAGACAGAGGAGGAGCACGAGGAGCATCTGCGGATAGTGCTAGAGACTCTCAGGAGGGAGCAGCTTTATGAAAAACTCTCCAAGTGTGAGTTTTTCTTGGACCGGGTGGACTTCTTGGGACATGTGGTGACTGGAGATGGCATCTCAGTTGACCCCAAGAAGATTGTAGCAGTTGAGGCTTGGACAGCGCCGACTTCAGTGGCAGAGATCAGGAGTTTCCTGGAGCTGGCAGGATACTATAGGAGATTTGTGCAGTATTTCTCCCGGGTTGCAGAACCGTTGACACAGTTGACCCAGAAGGATGCTGAGTATGTTTGGTCAGAGGAGTGTCAAGCAGCTTTTGATGAGTTGAAGAAGCGGCTTACGACAGCTCTGATTCTGACATTGCCTTCAGGATCAGGTGGATTCACTATTTATAGTGATGCTTCAGGAAAGGGGCTGGGTTGTGTCTTGCAACAGCATGGGAAGGTGATTGCCTATGCTTCCAGGCAATTGCGTCCCCATGAGAAGAACTACCCTACCCATGACCTGGAGCTGGCGGCGGTGATTTTTGCTTTGAAGTTGTGGAAGCACTATCTGTATGGCGAGAGGGTGGAGATTTTCACAGATCATAAGAGCTTGAAGTATGTGTTTACACAGAAGGAGCTCAACATGAGGCATCACAGATGGCTAGAGTTGATGAAGGACTTTGATATCTCACTTCAGTATCACCCAAAAAAGGCCAACGTGGTTGCCGATGCCTTGAGTAGGTATCCGACAGCCATGTGTTTGACTATGGATCGACACTTGCTTGTAGACTTGGAGAGCCTTGGGATAGAGGTGATTGTGCCCGGAGTGCAGATGCAGTTATAGGGCCTTCAGATACAGTCGAACTTGATGGACAGGATCAAGGCGACACAGTTCGAGGATGTGGCTCTGCGGTGTATCCGAGAGCAGATCAGTGCAAGATTGGAGGATGATGAGTTCTCACTTACAGAGGATGGTGCCCTGAGGCATGGTTCCCGGTTATGTGTGCCCAACGGGGAGCTCAGAGAGAAAATTATACAGGAGGCTCACAGATCGCAGTACTCTATACATCCTGGTGCCAACAAGATGTACAGGGATCTGCGAGAGCATGTCTGGTGGTACGGGATGAAGCGGAAGGTGTCCCATTTCGTAGCTAGATGCTTGATCTGTCAGCAGGTCAAGGCAGAGAGGCAGAGGCCCGGAGAATTATTGCAGCCGTTGTCCATTCCAGAGTGGAAGTGGGAACATATTACCATGGATTTTATATCGGGGTTGCCGCGTACACCAGGAGGGAAAGACGCAATTTGGGTCATCGTTGACAGGTTGACCAAATCGGCCCACTTCTTGCCATTCAAGGTGGGTACGTCTACAGAGAGGCTCGCGGAGTTGTATATGAGATAGATAGTCAGGATTCACGGAGTTTCCGTCAGCATAGTCTCAGATCGGGATAGTCGCTTTACTTTCCATTTCTGAAGGAGTCTGCAGACTAGCTTGGGCACTCAGCTCAAGTTTAGTACTGCATACCAACCCCAGACGGATGGACAGTCAGAGAAGACTATTCAGACACTTGAGGATATGCTGCGGACGTGCGTCCTGGATTTTGGAGGTTCCTGGGAGGATCACCTACATTTGGTGGAGTTTGCTTACAACAACAGTTTTCAGGCCAGCATTGAGATGTCACCGTTTGAGGCTCTGTACGGGCGTAGGTGTCGTACACCCTTATCTTGGGATGATGTTGTAGAGAGAGCTTTACTGGGACCAGAGATGGTTGTTGACGCAGCCGAGAAGGTGAAGCTCATCAGGGACAGACTTCGCGTGGCGCAGGACAGACATCGGCACTGGACCGATAGCCACTGGAGGCCGCTGGAGTTTGAGGTACAGATTTAGAGATAGGATTAGAATTAGGTTGTATTATGTTTTGTTTTATTTGATTGATCGTGTTTGATTTTTAGTAACTTGAGACCTTGCTTGTGATTAGGTTGGAGACATGGTTTTTCTACGGATATCTCCAACTCGTGGTACGATACGTTTTGGTGGAGGTGGAAAGCTTAGTCCGCACTTCATCGGCCCTTTCGTTATCAGCGGGAGAGTCGGTGACGTGGCATACAGGCTAGACTTGCCACCTGCACTAGTGGGAGTTCACAACGTATTCCATATGTCACAGTTGAGACGGTACGTGGCTGACCCTAGCCATGTGCTCGATCATTCGAAGATTGAGGTTGGGCCTACTCTCAGTTATCCAGAGCAGCCTGTGGAGATTCTGGATCGCCGAGAGAAGGTATTGAGGAACTAGGTGATACCTTTGGTACGCGTCGCATGGAGGCATCATTCTCCAGGAGAGTATACCTGGGAGCGGGAAGATGAGATGTGCGAGCGGTACCCCTATCTTTTTGGACCTTGAGGTATACTTTTCTATCCTTCTCAGCAGTTTAGTTTCGCATTTAATTTCGAGGACGAAATTATTTTAAGGAGGGTAGATTTGTCACTACCACTTTTCTAGCTAGAGGGTATTTTGGTCATTTTGGTCATTTTTGAAATTTTGAGAATTATTTGGAATTATTATGTATTATTTAGATTTATTGAAATTTATGTGATTTTTAGAGATTTTTAGTATAATTGATTTTGGTGTTTTAGTTGACTTTGACTTATGTTGACTTTGGAGACTAACCTAGTGGCTAACCTAGGTCATGACTATGAGAATAGGATATGGAAACCTAGGTTGACTTAAGTTAGTGATAATTAATCAATAGGATCAATTTGGAGAAAATAGGATTTGAATTGATTTAGAAATGGCTTGTGATTTCACAAGTCATGACTTGTGACTTAGGCTTAATAGCCCATAGGCCCACACCATGAACCAAACCTAACCCTAATCAGCCCATGGCAGCCACTATTGATCCTTTCCCCCTATTTAATCCCCTCCTAGAATTTAGGGCTAGCCTCCATTGGGATTTGTGCAAGTTTTGGAAGAGGTAAGTCTTCATCTTTCTAAAATCATAGAAAATCCATTTCAACTCCATTTTCCTTCAAATCAATTGCATTAGGACCTAATTCTTCTGTTCTTTCTTTTTGTGTAAGAATATTTCAGAGTAGGATCAATTTGGGAAAGTTTTGGTGGATTGAGGAACCATTCCAATTGGGGCTTCTGTGAGGATTTGACATCAATAGGTATAATCTATTCTAACCCATGTAAATTCTATTTAATTCCATTTCTAGGATGCCCTAACCCTAACCTAACAGTAGGATAGGCTAACCCTAGATTTTGAACCCATTTCGTGTCCGTATCGGACACGTATCAACGTGTATAGGAACGTGTTCGACGAAATACCTCAAATGGCATTTCGTTTGATTTTGTGGATTGTGTTTGAATAAAAAAATAGATCTTGACCTCGCTTATGCATTTCTCATGTTCTGAACACATTTTGTGTTGTGTCGTGTCGGATTTTGGACGCGGACACGCGGTCATGCACACGCGCGCGCGGACAGGTGGCATGCCCTGCTACTCGGGCGGCACTGCTCTGTGCACACAGCGTTTCGACCCACGAGACTTGACACGTGTGTCGTTCTCATGACTGACACGAGAACCCCAGGCTGACACGAACCCTTGTGTTGTGTCGGACACGGATTCGTGCCCGCACTGTTCGTGCACTGTGTGGTTCAGTGCACTGAATTTTGGCTTCTTGGTTAATTCGTTTTAAATATTTTAAACTGTGGTTTAATTGATTAATTAGATCCTATATATGTAGTATAATCTCTGTTATATTAGTTTACATGATTAACTTAGGTTTTAATGAGGAATGTGGTTTCGAACATGGGTTTTTGGCATTCACTGACACGCTCTGATACATTAGTTCCAGTTTTTTTTAAACCTTTTTATTTCCTGATTTGAATGATGGATTTCAACTGTTAACTATCCCCACATATTATAATACATGTTAGCTAAGTTTTTACATTCGAATATAGGCTTTTGGTTGTGAGAATGAGACTTTGAATATTGGGTTGGTTTTCGAATTGGCAAAGAACCTGAGATTCCAGTTTTTTTTCTATTTTATGAACTGTTGCTAACTGTTAAGAACCTGAGAATAATTGATGAACTGAGTTCCCTCTTCGATTTACTGAATGCCTGAGATTGGTTTACATATGTGAGTGAGTGATTTTGAGTCACTGATTCCATTCACTGTTTGTTTCCCTTATTCCTGAGAATAGGAAACTGACACAGGTTATCTAATAACCTGAGTTTCCCTTTTTGATTTACTGTTAAACTGAAAATAGAAGTTAAATGCCTGAGTTGATTTCCCATTCCCTGAACTGATTCCTGTTTTTCCCTCTCTTCTAAAACTGAGTTATGAATGTTGATTAATATGTATTAAACTGAATTGGTTTTCCTATGCAAAACTGAGAATGCAAGAATGAACTGAAAACTGGATTTGGTTGGACTGTTTAGATTCAATATTTGAAATCTGAGTTTGTTTTGGGTTATGTTTTAACTGAGATTGAAGGGGGGAAACTGTTAACTGAATTTGGGTTCAAAATTGAACTGATTTTGGGATATGTTTCATCTCAGTTTTCCTTACTGAGTATTCACTGTTTCATGCTTCACTACACTCACATCATCACTGTTACACACTCTTCACTCATGTATCACCACACTCCTTGACACTCTAGCTTAGTACACACACACTTTCTCATATCACACACATTCTCACTAATTGTCACACACACATGCCTTTGTCTCATGTCACACACACATACACTTGTACATTTTGTGTTCCCTTCTCTCTATACATATGTCTATATATATGTATTGAGGGGTATGTGTATAGGTATCCTATATTATATAGTATTGTACTTTATATATATTAGTTATATATATGTATGTGTGACATGTATATAGGTAGCCTATAGCTAATGTATGTTCTATATTAGATTATAGCTATACCTATATGTGTATATATATTATATATATATTGATATGTACTATGTGAGTATGATTTGGTTCATAGGCATGGTATAGCCTATGGCCTGGGCTCTTAGTCTATGGGTATATTTGTCAGACCTAGTTTGGAGTCTAGAGTAGACTGTTTAGCCTTGTTAGAACCTAGAATGGCTTGTTAGACCTAGATTAGACTAGTTTGACTTAGGTTTGACTTGGATGACCTAGTTTGACTTCTAGGGTTGACCAGAGTTGACCAAGAGTTGACTTTGGTCTAGATTGACCTAGATTCATGTAGAATGCATTGATTTGCATCTTATTATCATTGTAGACTCATAGTGACTTGTACTGATCTATAGGAGGCAGACACCACTCCTCGGACAGTATATATTCTCCAGATTCACCGGATACAGGCGAGTACATTCTCTGATCATTTCATATCCTGCAATAGGAGTATATTTCCTGCTTTAGATTACTTTACATGATGCTGACACATTGGAAACACGGATTAGTACTATATGGATCTTGTTGGGCGATGTTATCCCCTTAGCGGATACATCGGGTATTTCGTGTTCGTGTACTTTATCGTGAACATCGTGTACTCCTTGTATTTGTGACATTCGTGTACGAAACGTGTGAAATCGTGTATAATCATGTATTCACATGACCTTCGTGTACAATAACATAACTTAGCCAGATCCTTGTGTATTGATTGGGGCAGGGGAGTAGAAGTGGTTATGTATTCAATCCAGTAGATTACTCGTGTACAACCTCTGTAGATTACTCGTGTATAACATCGTACCGTTTACATAACCATCTTGTGCTCTGAATCACTAGACACTGTTAGTTCTCTATATACTGTAGCTATTTATTTACAGTTTTTCCTGTTTATCATATTATTCTTCAGTTTCTTGTATCTTACTCTCTAGCATGATTATATATCCTGACCTGCTATGATTTGTTGAGATGTACTGTGCTTGCTCCTGTCCTGACTGGACCTGTTGAAATATTACAGAGGACGAGGCTGAGGCGTTCTGCCCTACCTACTACGGTGCTATACTAGACGAGTGCCTGGACTTTGACCAGCAGCAGGATCCACTAGCAGTAGATGACACTCCCTTAGACTAGGATTGTCTTTACTTTACTTGGATTACTGTATTTGGATTTCAGAGATATTTGAGACATGTATCTATTTATAGACACTTATAATTCTGGATTGTATCTCTGTTATGTTTCTTTCCTGGATATTATCATCTATTATCATTCTATCTTATTCCTGTTCTACCTTAGCTGTGATTGAGTTATATTCTGTTATGTCACCCCCATTCGGGGAGTATAACTGTTTTTACCTTCAACTGTTAGATGTTGTGACCTAGGACAGCGTTCTACCACCGATACTGCGGCATAGGCTGGACGTACCCACGTCTCGTGCCCTTACTCTAGGGTGTGGGTCGTGACAAGGCCTAACCCTAATTTCTCCTCATGGTTCCTGCCGTAGCCTATATATATCCTCTATTCTCTGGCCGCCATATTACTGATCATAAATCTGAAACTTTCTCTAAATTCGTGATTCACGTAAGGAGAGAAAGAGAGGGATGCCAAGGAGAAGAAAAGGTTGGGAGATCGTAGCCCACACGACGTCCAACTCGAGGAAGGAATACGTGCAGAAGATGTTGGGGTCGTCCGCTCGAGATTGCCAGGAATTACTTGTCTCCTTTCCGCCGCAGGTATAATTCGTGAACCCTAGTTTCCGCCTATGAATGGTTAGAACACGTATTAGATCTGTTTAACTTTCTATCGATCAATACGCATACCAAAGGAAGGGTCCTGGGAATCTCCAGTTCCATCATGCCCAACCTCATTCGACATTTACTCCAATCATGCCCTGGGTTCATACAGAAAGGGCAACTGGTAACCTGCTGCTGATCTACCGGAGCCTTGGCTCCTCCTTCTGGTGCTGCTCCCTGAACTACTCTGCCTATGTTCTGGGAATACTCCCTCAGCTGGTGGTCCGCTGCTCCATATAGTAGGCACCTGTCCAGCCTCTTCCTGCACTCACCCCATCCATGCCCCGGCTTCTTACAGTAGGGACAACTGACTGTCTGCTGCCTGGGTGCCTGATACTGTCTGGGCTGCTGCTGTCCCTGCTGATGGCCCTGACCCTGGAACTGCTGCTGAACAGGCCTCTGTTGATACTGATGCTGAATCTGTACGTGAGGCCTCTTAGCCTGACCTCCACTGCTGCTGACTCCATGAATGTCATGTCCCCTCTTGAACAACTGTTGCCGCTGAGTTTCCACTATCTACTGGAAGAAGAAGAACCATCGTGCCACGTCCTCTGATCCTGATGGCGACTGCTGCTAAAAAACGTTCGGGATGGCTGGGGAAAGTCTCGGAGTAGGAAGAGGTGCACTCCTATAAGCTGCAGATATCCCAGCCTGAGCTGGCATAACAGGAGCTGCAGTCTCGGGGCCCTGCTGATCAGGACGAGGAGTGGTAGACCCCTCAGTGGTGTCTTCCTGATCGAGACGATGAGATCGTGTCTCCATAACCATCCTGAAGACAGATCAAACGAGAGGACAATAACTGAGAATGAAGCGATAACATCAAGGGAGGTCAGTTTATTTTCAAGGAAAGACAATAATGCAGCAAATTTTTAGATAATAGGAATCTGATTAAGAGTTTTTCCTAAAGTGATTGAGTACCTTCAAAATGTATCCTAATCCTAATGCAGGCTGTAGTGATACTCTAGTTTGAATACCACTACATAAACTCGACCTGCATGGGCCACCACTAAAAATGTGTCACGATCCGCACCCACTGTGAGGGTACAAATACGTAACAACGCCCAGCCTACGCCGCAGTGTCGGCGGTAGAACGCTGTCCTAGGTCAATCATCTAACAATATATAAGGTACTTGTACAGTATATACACTCCGAATGGAGATGACATAGCAGAATATAGTCTCAATCACATCTAAAGGTAGAATATAGCACGATGGAAAAGATAGAGAAATCCTCAACTAAGGTACAACATAAATGAAATAACATAAGTCTCAACAACTACCAGTCTCCACAATAAATACAACTCTGAATCCAGACAACTACTAACATAAAAATAAGGAACAGACTAGACTATCTACACTAAGCATGGGTATCATCTTCAGCAACTGCCTGAACCTCCCCAGGGGTCCAGGTCGCGAGTGTCATCTAGGCAAGCTCCAAAGTAAGGGGTGCAGGGTTCCTCATCATCCTCTATAAAATTTTCAACAGGTCCAGTCTGGACGGGAGCGAGCACAATACATCTCACGCAGATCATAACAGGTTAGAAAAATATAAACATGCAAGAGAGTACGATACATGAAACTGAAAGAAAGTACATGATTTAAATAGAGAGAACTGTAATAGAAATATCTACTATAAGTAGAGAGCTACCAGTGACTAGTGATTTAGAGTACAAAGTCGACATGTGAACGGCTGGATTTGCACATGAATATACTAAAGAGGCGCACATGGTTATACTACTTTGGAATTGTTCACATGACTATTTATACTCCCCCATACCCCAATCAATACACACGGATCCAGACAAGTTATGTTACGCACATGATTTTCACATGAAAGCCCATAAATGGGTGCACATGAAGTATACACGAGGGCTCATAAATGAATGCACATAAAATTCACATGAAGGCCTATCACGACCCGTACCCGCTTTCTCGGATACGAGACGTGTCCAAGCCAGCCTACGCCGCAGAGTCGGCGGTAGAACGCTGTCAAGCCCGCAAGAAATAAATGCTCAAAAATCACAAATATAATATTTGATGCACATTCATATTTCTAAGTTTATTATAACATTTACAAGATTTATATTTAAAAGAAAATACAAAGTTCACGCAATTAATGAAAATGACAACTAGTTCCACTATCTAGGTCGGCCTCAGCATACCCATGTCTTCCCAGTGCTAAGAGTGATCGCGGCTAAACCTGAAAAATGTTGGTTTCCAGTCAGGAATGGAACAAGTACACAAACCGACGACAATGCAAAAATACAATAGAATTAACAAGACATGAAAATAACATATGGGATATAAAAACTGGAAGATAACTGATGACATAGCACGATAGAGAAGTAAAAGAAAAATAAAAGACATCTACCTATGTGGTGTAAAATATCTGTTTCGATATGTGAACGGCTAGAGGGTAAATCCGGCACCGGCACGTGTCGTGTACATGTGCTATTGTTCATGAATAGACATCATGGGATAGTTCTGGGTAGTCCACATGTCTACTAAGATATTTCTCCTCCCGACTACTCCGTGTGACGAGCGT